>SSNS01000337.1:210492-282992 GCA_006937985.1 Aphyosemion australe
TAAACGAATAAACCCAGCTGGAGCGGAGGCAGTGACCGACGCGACACGAGCTGTTTTCAGCTCTGTCTTGTCAAATGCACCGCGTACGTTATGAAACAAGTAACTTTAAATATTATGCAAACCGAAAAAGAGGCGAGCTGAAGAAAACCTAGGGAGTACTGAAGCTACGTCAGCTAGAGTCAAGCAAGCACAGAGGGTCAGGACTCAGTCACTGTCTGTATGTGAGTGTGTGTGTGTGTGTGTGTGTGTGTGTGTGTGTGTGTGTGTGTGTGCCAGAGTGGAGCACAGCGGCTGCAGAGATGGTTTTGTGTAGGGAGGGGCGGGTGCTCTGTGTTACCCAATGAGGATTCTCCTTCAGCACGAGCACAGATATTGACGAGTTTTACTCGTTTTATGCTTGTACTCGTCAAAAATTCTTTATCCGTACCGGATCCTCGTCTGAAACGAGTGTCCGGCTCAACCCTAGTAATAAGTTATTGTTGTTGAGATGTATGTGATGGTTGCCATCACATCTCAGAATATGGTAATACCTTTAGTACCGGTGATGTTCTGCTTCTCTCTGTGTTGAAAACCAAAAATGTTATCCAAAAAAAATTTTTGACAGTAAACCTCAGCTGACAGCTTATTGCCTGCTGGCTGAAACAGCTCAAGTGTGAGAAACTGGAGAATCCAAAGAGCTGACCAAACACACCATCTTACTTTAACTAGATGGTGACCATAGGTGCGTTTCCACTCTCAAAGCTTCAGGGTAATTTACCAGAACTTCCTGGCATGTCTCCACTTCACCGGGCCGGCCGTTTTCTGGGCCTTTTCCAGGAACCCGCTCTCACTCATGGAAAAGCTAAAAAGTTGGCAGCCCTGCCTGCGCAGGGATATGTACTCAGAAAGTCCCGGCTGAATAGATGAGCAGAATTTTTGGTTAACTCACGCTGATTGATTGTAATTCAGTAGGAAACATAGTGTTAGCCAGCGAGCCGTCCCGCCGTCATTAGGACGGCCTGGCATCAAAAACGACAGCCTAAAAAATGAGACGGCTTTACAATTTGATAGCAAGCCGTCCTCGTTTTCTGTAAAATCTAATCTTAAATCAGAATTTTGTGGAAGTGAAATTAAAATCTGATTATTGCACAAATAATTCGACAAACCTGTTCAAGTCTGTGCTACTGGAAATGCGCAGATTCATTGCGGGAGTTAACTCAGCACGGAATTCCCGTTTCTGTCTTTGATCTCAGCGGCGCAGCTGCAGCGGTGATGGAGATGCGCTTGTAAAGAAGACAGAGTGACGTTGGTTACAGACCTGGTTTTGGTTTCTGGACCATGGTGTTGAGCTCAAAACATCCTCAGTAAAATATTCTGGGCGACAGTAAAGTCCTATCTGCGGTAAAAGCTCGTTAACGCAAATTAATTGCTGTTCATTTATTAACTCATGATGAACTCTTTCCAAACTTTCTGGACATGTCCTGTGATTTAGTTTCAACAAATTTACTTAACTGTTTCAGCTGATTGTCCCATTTTAATAATAATGAGCCACAACAGAGCTCAGTAATGAAACACGAGTCTGAACCCCACCCCCCCACCCCGAGCAGCACGCAGCCATGACGTCATCAGCTGATGAAGAGGCAGAGAAAAATGACAAACCTCTAACTTTATTTTAATATTTGTCAACAAAAAACGCAGATCACCATTATTTTACTTGCAGTTATTCACTAGTGAAGAAAACATTAACTTGTATGAGCACAAAAAACCCATAAAAGAAAAGCAGGAAGAAATTTTATTTCTGTTTTTACATTTTTACTTCAGTTCAAACTATTTAGAATTTTGTGTTTGTGGCTTTGATTTCAAACAGGTCGAAGAACTCTGTCCTGGCCAGGGACCTATTGCTTTTTTTCCTTCTGGGTAGGCTTTCACCAAACAAATCTTCTGCAACTCTGCCCACACACCTCAGTCCACTTGGAGGCGACTGAAAGAAAGCTGTCAGTTTGTTCTTCGTCTTTGTTTTGTTCTTCACTTTCTGACAGGGCACTTTTGCGAGCAGGAGTAGGACCTGGGTGAAGTGCTGATATATGCTTGGGACTATTACACTCTGTACACTTGACTATGGCTTTGCAATCTTTTGCCATATACTGGACTGAACCAAATACAGTGCTCTTTGAGAAAGGCTTGACGTTCTTCTATAGGTTTACTTCTGAACATTTTACACTTTTTAAGCGGATGTGGCTTTTTGTGGATGGGGCACTGCCGATCCGGTTCCTCTATCTTTCTTTTCTCCAGGCTGCTACTCTCTGCAACGTCTATTTTGTGTACTGACACAGTAGCCTTGCGGTTGTATGAGGTTGGCCTTTATGGGTGTGACAGAGCTTGACTGTTATAGCCAGATGCAGCAAAGCTTGGATCATTCTTCATTTTAGCTTGTTGCTGAACAAACGGCAAAAAACTGAGAACACAGGAAAAGACAAACCGTGTCCCCACAGTTGTCCACCTTTCCTGTAGGTTGAAGGGCCGTTTTTCAACTATTTGTCTTACTCCTTGAGCCGTGTCTAGGTAGGCGAGTCCTGGTAATGCACCATCTGCTTTAGCACACTGTAACTCTACCAGGAGGTCACCAAGGTCTCTTAACCTTGCATTGTTTTTATTCGTTATTCTTGGAAAGTCCTCTACGTTTTTTAGCAGTGCATCCTCGATGGCTTCTGAGCAGCCGTAGCATTCCTCCAGGCGCTGCCAGATCATTCTCACACCTGCAGAAGGATTTAGAGTATGAGCTGCACGAATCCTTTTGCCTGTTCTGAAGATTTTGGCCCCAACCATTTAGCAAGCAGGTTGAGTTCTTCTCTAACTGACAAGTTTAAATATTTAGTTGCGCTAACAAACGAAGCCTTCCATGCCCAATCATTTTCTGGCTTATTGTTGAAATGCAATAAACCAGCGCTCACTAATTCTTTGAGATACTTGGCAAATTCTTGTGCTATGATGAACTCAACTGAAGTGTCATTTGGTGGTTGGAAGGTGTGAGCGAGAGTATTTAATAGGTGGATATTTGTTGTACCCTCAGTAGTCTTTTGTTCTTGTTTTATGCCTGTATTAATTGAAGGAGGCATAATGGGTTGCATTTGTCAGCTGACCGACTGATTGAGTTGTAGCTTGTACTTGTCATGAAATGGTGGTTGTAGGAGGACCCAAGATGCAGGTAATCCAGGAGGCAGCCAGGTATGGTTGAAAAAATGAAAATGTTTTATTTAAAGCAGTGGTCTGGAGCAGGAAAAAAAATCATCAGGTGCAAACGCAGGGAGGCAGGCAGGAACCGCAGGGATGTAACACACACAAGTACTGATGGTAACAAACACACACACAAGGAACTGACAATAGAACTGGTTTAAATAGACAGGGGAGCAGACAAGGAGCAGGTGTGATGATTACTGATGATGGACTACAGGTGCAACTAGTTGACTGAGGGTTGGAAGGTAATACAAGAACAAAGACTGAACCAGATAACACTAAGACACCAACTAAAGCAATAAAACAATATACCTATAGAACCTAGTACTGAAAGAAATAAACTATTCTAAGAATAACTGAAGACAGGGACACTGATACGAATAATCAAAATGGAACAAAACAAGATATCACAAAGAGCTTAGGAAAAACCATAATTGAAAATCTAAACAAGAAATGACTAAGAACTAATCTGATAACTGAACACGATCAAAATGTAAAACATAAACTAAAAGGGATGAACTACACATAACTGAACATAGGGGAAAATCCTGCAAGAGAAACACAGGGGGTTAAAGGCTCAATGACACAAGAGGAGGATAACTAAAAGGAATGCTGGGGAAATAAACTAAACCATGAACAAGGAATGACAAGAATAAACCAAGATGGCTGAAGGGGAATGGGACAAAATGGAACTTTAAGGGGCAGGAAGTACATGGACACCTAGGAGGAGGGAGAACACATGGAATGGACTAATCAAAGACACAGGAGAGAGAGATGAACTGAGAAACCTGAATGTTATGTCAGAGGGGGACCAGAGACAAGGGAGCTGGGTATGGAGTAGACTGGGGAGACGAGGACACAGGACATGACACTACTTCTGTCGCGTTGTCTTTCATCTCAACAGACCTATGCGACGTGTCAATGGTTCCTGTGAAAACTGACTCACTTTGTTGGGCTACATATTCTCTGGTGCGCTGTACTGTATCAAGAGGCTCAGCGTCAGAGAGTGGCCCTATGCTTCTCTCTCCGCTCTGATTTTCCACCTCTTCATAGACAGTAGCTTCTGCTTCGGCTGCAGCTACTTCCTTTTGACATTTTAGCACATGGAGGCTAGCATCTAAATCTGCCTTTTGTTTAAGCCTAATTGCTTCCAATTCTGCCTTTTGTTTCATCATGTTAGCCTCTTTTTCTGCAAAGGCTTACTGAGCTTTGGCTGCTTGAGCCTTGGCGTAGGCCTTCGTGGCTGAAGACCCTGAAGCTGTCGAGTGGGACTGCCTGGTGGTAGCATTGGACTTCTTGTCGAAATGTGGTGTTGGCGGTAGGGATGAGCCGGATACTCGTTTCAGACGAGTATCCGGTACGAATAATGCATTTTTGACGAGTACGAATATTAAACGAGTAAAATTCATGATTATCTGTGTTCGGGTGGAAGGAGAATCCTCATTGGATAACTGGCTGTCTTTACGCTCTGTGATTGGCCAGTCACACAGAGCGCCCGCCCCTCCCTACAGACAAAACCATCTCTGCAGCGCCGGGAGGCAGCTGTGCTGCTCCGCTCACACACGACAGTAACTGAGGCCTCTGTGTAGCTCTCTCTCGTCACGTTGCTTCAGTAATCAGTACTCCCTTCTTCAGCTCGCCTCTTTTTCAGTTTGTGTAACAATTAAAGTTACTTGTTTCATAGCAGTGCATTTGACAAGAGAGCTGAAAACGGCTCGTATCGCGTTGGTCTCTCTCTCTCTCTCTCTCTCTCTCTCTCTCGAAATACGGCACAGGACTATTTGGTCAGTAGAAAAACCTCTCTCTCTCTCTCGCTCTCTCTCTCTCTCTCTCGAAATACGGCACAGGACTATTTGGTCAGTAGAAAAACCTCTCTCTCTCTCTCTCCCTCTCTCTCACACACACACACACACCTTAATCAACATTGTTTTTTAACTTTGTGGGGAAAAAATGCCAAGAACTTTAGAAAAAAATAGTTTGATCATAAAATAAAAAAAATTAAAATTAAAAAGTTGTGTCTTATTCTAGTAGTTGATATTTCCTACTGCATGAGATCAGTTATATTCATTCATGCACTTTAGTATTCATGTTCTGAGTTTATTGAAAAACTTGTTCTGTAATAGTTCCTTTACTATTGTGATCAAAAACACTGAATCTAAATTCTGAGGCTGATCTGTAAATAGTTTTCAAATAAACAATACATATAGCAACTTGTGATCAATTCATATCAATTTCAGACTTAAAATAATGTACTGAGTTAAGCCACACCCACTTCCGGTTGAACCACGCCCATTTCCGGTTTAGGCCCCACCCACTCTGAGTACAGATACAGATAATTTAGATGGTTGAACAGATACAGATAGTGGTGTACTCGCTCATCCCTAGTTGGCAGTGTATTTGACTGTTGATCTCTGACATCCAGCGGTTGCTCTGTGTCCTCATCTGGATGATGCTTCGTGTCTGCTTCATTTCACAGCTCGTAGTTCTTTAAATAGCTTTTTCTTGAATGTAGACTCATGTCTGCTTATGTTGCTCTGTGTCGTTTGAACCCGCAGAGGAGACGTCTTCTTGCTTCAAATGTCTAAACTCATCTTTTTATTGTGCTGCCCTCACGACACGTCTGTGTGCTGCTAGACAGCCAGCGAACCTTGAAAAAAAACTCCCGACACAAGGCTTACTTTTCTTGATTTGGTGAAACTTTCGCACATTGCACACGAGTGATTGTTTGGTACCTGTAACATACCAAAATGAAAAGGAAATTACTAAATATGAATTGTATTAAAACAATTAGCTAGCTAGTGCACATGACATTGCAATGTAACCGACAGGTAAAGAATCCAACACAACTAATATTCCTGAAACGTCTGAGTTCTAAACAGGTGCTTAAGAATCAGAATCAGAAAGACTTTATTTATCCCCTAGGGGCAATTGAAGAAAAAAACAGCAGAGCAGCATAGCGTTGAAGATAAAAACAGGGCATAAACAAATAATAAAACAGGCAATGAAATGACGTAAAAAATAAAAAGTAATAGTAAACAGAATATACAACATATGTACAGTTTTAAAATGCACTGATAAGTGAATAAGTCACTGTGATTGAATAAAGTGGATAAAGTGAATAGAGTGTATAAAATGTCAGCAGTATAAGAAAGAATGTAGAGTAGTTTGAGTTTGAGGTGTGGGAAATGGTCTTATCGGTTGGAGTTAAAAAGCAAAGTGGCTTTGGGGACAAAGGTGGCTCTGCTCCGCTCAGTCCTGCAGGAGATGCAGCGGAGGTGCCGCCCAGAGGGGAGCCATTGAAATGCGGGGTGAAGGATGTGAGAGGGGTCACTGATGATTTTGGCTGCCTGTCTCATGGCCTGTTGGCTAAAACCTGTGCAGGAGTTCTGACAGGCAGGCCAAAGATTTTAGAGCACACTGATGCAGTGTGCTGGAGCTTGTTCTGAAGGCTGAGGGAGTGGAACCAGCAGGTAATGGAGAAGGTCATGATGCTTTCCAGGAAGGCACAGTAAAAAGTCATCATGATGGGTGTGCTGACTCCAAAGGAGTTGAGTTTCCTGAGGAGGTATATCCGCTGGTGGCACTTCCTAAGAATCTGCTCTGTGTTGGCAGAGAACTTCAGGAGGTTGTCAAAGATGGTTCCCAGGTATTTGTACTCCTCAACTACCTCCACTGGCTCACCGTGGATGGTGGTGGAGACTGAAGCAGCCAGATCCCACTGCCTGCTGGAGAAAGTCACCACCATCTCTTTGGTTTTGTTCAGTTCAAGTTTGGAGCTGTCACACCACTCTACGAACTCCTGAAGAGCGGGCCCGTGGTGTTGTGAAGGGCCTGACAGCAGTGACAGGAGAACTGTGTCATCAGCATATTTCACCAGGTGACAGTTGGGCTGTGTGGATCTGCAGTCATCAGTGTAGAGGATGAAGAGCAGGGGGAGAGCACGCAGCCCTGTGGGGAGCCGGTGGAGGTGGAACAGAGCCTGGAAAGAGAGTTGTTGACTCAAACTTTCTGAGTCCTGTTGGTCAAGAAGTCCAATATCCACAGGATCAGCTGATCGTCCAGGTGAAATCTGGAGGAACATTTAGTGGCCAGGATGTGAAGTTGCAGAGTGTTGAACGCTGCTGAGAAATCAGCAAACAGAAGTCTGGCGGAGGAGTCAGGGAGCTCCAGATGTTTGTGGATGGAGTCCAGGATGAAGATTTTTGCATCATCGACGCCTCTGATTGCGCGGTAAGCAAACTGGAGTGGGTCCATCAGGGGGTCAGTTAATGTTGTGATTGGCTGTTTTATGATCTTTTCCATGGCCTTCATCACCAGAGAGGTGAGGGCCACAGGGCGAAGATCATTCAGAGACTTTGGGTTGTTTCTTTTGGGGATGGGGATGACTGTGGAATGTTTCCACAGCTGGGGGACAGTGTGGCTGTCAATTGAATGTTGAAATAGAGTCCGGAACACACTTCCTAGTTGCCCTGCACAGTGTCTCAGAACTCGACTGCTGATGTTGTCCGGGCCGGGTGAGCTCCTTTCCCTGGTCCTCCTGAGAGCTCTCACCACGTCCTCAGTTTGGAAGGTGAGTGCAGAGCAGCCAGGTTCGAGTGAGGATCTAGACTCCTCAAGACGCATAAATACTTACAAAGACGAACATTTTCCAAGGCTCAAACATTTAGAGCAACACAGCGTTGTCAGAAGTGTTTTCCGGGTCTCAATTCAGCCGTTCAGACTAGCTTACTTTCACCGAGAAGAAAAACGCCAAAGATTAAACGATCCTTTCTAGAAAAGATGTCTCACTTTGTTTACTTCTTAACATTAGCTTTTTAAACGCTTTTTAACATACTCAACATATATTTATAACCAATTATGAACTTTTTTATGACATTTTAACTAATTTATTAACCATATAAGTTATAACTGTCCTGGACCCAGACATGACAAAATATTCTAAACTCTAATTAGTTTTGATATTCAGAAATTTAATATTTTGATATTCTGAAATTCCATCCATCCATCCATCCATCCATCCATCCATCCATCCATCCATCCATCCATCCATCCATCCATCCATCCATCCATCCATCCATCCATCCATCCATCCATCCATCCATTTTCTCCCGCTTATCCGGAGTCGGGTCGCGGGGGCAGCAGCTTAAGGAGGGAAGCCCAGACCTCCCTCTCCCCAGCCACTTGGGCCAGCTCCTCCGGGGGAATCCCAAGGCGTTCCCAGGCCAGCCGAGAGACATAATCTCTCCAGCGTGTCCTGGGTCTTCCTTTGGGTCTCCTCCCGGTTGGACGTGCCCGGAAAACCTCACCAGGGAGGCGTCCAGGAGGCATCCTAATCAGATGCCCGAGCCACCTCAACTGGCTCCTCTCGATGTGGAGGAGCAGCAGGTCTACTCCGAGCCCCTCCCGGATGACCGAGCTCCTCACCCTATCTCTAAGGGAGAGCCCAGCCACCCTGCGAAGAAAACTCATTTCGGCCGCTTGTATCCCCGATCTCGTTCTTTCGGTCACTACCCAAAGCTCGTGACCATAGGTGAGGGTAGGAACGTAGATCGACTGGTAAATTGAGAGCTTCGCCTTTCGACTCAGCTCTCTCTTCACCACGACAGACCAGTACAACGCCCGCATCACTGCAGACGCAGCACCAATCCACCTGTCGATCTCACGCTCCACCCTTCCCTCACTCGTGAACAAGACCCCGAGCTACTTAAACTCCTCCACTTGGGGCAGGACCTCGTCCCTGACCTGGAGAAGGCATTCTACCCTTTTCCAACTCAAGACCATGGTCTCGGATTTAGAGGAGCTGATTCTCATCCCAGCTGCTTCACACCCGGCTGCGAACTGCTCCAGCGAAAGCCAGAGATCACGTTCTGATGAAGCCAACAGGACCACATCATCTGCAAAAAGCAGAGACCTGATCCTTAGGCCACCAAAACAGATCCCCTCACCACCTTGGCTGCACCTAGAAATTCTGTCCATAAAAGTTATGAACAGAATCGGTGACAAAGGGCAGCCTTGGCGGAGTCCAACTCTCACCGGAAGCGAGCCCGACTTAATGCCGGCAATGTGGACCAAGCTCTGACACTGGTCGTACAGGGACCTAACAGCCCGTATCAAGGGGCCTGGTACCCCATACTCCCAGAGTACCCCCCACAGGTCCCCCCGAGGGACGCGGTCGAACGCCTTCTCCAAATCCACAAAACACATGTAGATTGGTTGGGCGAACTCCCACGCACCCTCCAGGACTCCCCCAAGGGTATAGAGCTGGTCCAGTGTTCCACGGCCAGGACGAAAACCACATTGCTCCTCATGAATCCGAGGTTCGACTATCCGACGGACCCTCCTCTCCAGAACCCCTGAATAGACCTTACCAGGGAGGCTCAGGAGTGTGATCCCCCTGTAGTTGGAACACACCCTGCGGTCCCCCTTTTTAAATAGGGGGACCACCACCCCGGTTCTGAAATTTATGTTTGAAATTTCTTTAAGTTTGTTACCTTCTAAACTCTATAATGAGAATGAATCTGCATCATTTGTGTCACACCAGATCGTAGGAGATGCGTATGCGCCTTTATTACGCACGGTGAAAATTGAAGGCACTTTTGGGGATACCATCACCCTGGGACGTAATTTTGGGGGGGGACGGGTGGGACATGTCCCCCCCACTTTTTCAAAAGGCAGTTTTGGTCCCCTGCACTTTTTTCCGTCCAAAAACAATATTACGCTCCATTAAATGGATTTGGTTGAGCACATGGGCGTCGCACCCGTGGGGGATGTGGGTGTTTTAACACCCACACTTTTCCAGCAGTTTTGCTCAAAACTTTACTATCAGTCTGGTCCCTCCGTGTTTCTCTCGCTGTTTCCCCCTCTCCTCCTCCCTCTCCTGTTGATCACTGAAACCTGCACCTCTGTGCACCGGTGTTACGTCAAAGATTCTCGTACGTTCCATCGTTGATGTGTTTCTCCAGCTGCTCCGCGCCTCCGAACTGATAAAATCGCGCGCGCTCATTAGCTGCACTCCCAGCGCGCTCTGCTCACACCACAAGAAAACTATAACCTTGTTGAGCTCAAACATCTTATTTGAGCAAATCTAGAGCTTTAAGTGGGCCCGTCCCGATATATGCAGAACACGCGCTCCATGAGGGGCCTCGTTTTGCGCACGAGTACTCATTCTCTCCAAACGCGCAAAAGGCGCATCGCTGCTGCGCGCCGCGCACACATCACCGTCAGCTACCGTTAGCCCAGGCAGGAGGAGAGAACAAAGACGAGGTATCCGACACCGTGCACGCTCCCGCAATGATTGACAGCAGCAGCATCTGAACAACCAGTGGTCAGATGCGCCGACAGGCAGGTGGAAACATGGAGGTGGAGATGCATCCAAACGGATGAGAATAAGCACAAGAAAAAAAAGTCAGAACAAGAGGAGGAGTGAGCTGCACTTGAAAGTGGGAATGTTGATAAAAAAAGAAAAACTTTGTGAGCATAAACATCCCAGCTGCTGCTGATCATGAGACAGAAGACACGATGATTCTGTCTGGATGTGGACTGGATAATATTTTACAGCAGCTCTGATTATTTATTAAATGTTTTGTTAAATGCACAAACCTTCACTTCTGTCCTGTTGTCTCTGGATTACAGCCTTTCAGTCCAATAGTATCCTATAATTAGTTGTTGTAGTCATATTTACATTTGATAATTTCCCACTGAGAGCAAAACAAATTCTAATCTGCTTGTCTGATAGATTTCTGGTCATAACAGGGCCGATGCTGAAGTCTGACCTTAACCCTAACCCAGCTGCTTCTGCTGAGTGAAGCTTGAGGCTCATCAAAGGCACAAGAACACCTGAGTGGCAGTAATTCAACCTAAAAGGTGAAACTAAACTATGAGACAGACTCATTCCATGCAAAGCCAGATATTTCAGCCTTTTTTTGTTATAATTGTGATGATTATGGCTACAGCTGATGAAAACCCCACATTCAGAGTCTCAATTAAAATATAGTGAAAAGGTTCAATATTCTAGACTCAAAGTGTCACACTCTAATCAGCTGATGAATCCAGAACACCTGCAGAGGGTTCCTGAGCCTTTAGATGGTCTCTCAGTCTGAGCTGGATGACTGACATAAGTGGACTTTTACACCAGATTCTCATTTCTGAGTTTCACCTGTAGACCACATTAGAACAGGCTCTGCTAAAAACTACAAGACTTAGATTATTCAGAGCTTAACTAGATTATATTAGACTGATAGCAGAGTCCTTAAAGAACAGTTTGTGATTGGTTAAACCTTTATTTGATTTGTGACAGTTCAAAAAAATGCAGATTTCAGAACTTTATTGCATCTGACCCACCTTAGGTCTGGTCTAGGGACAGACAGATAATAACAATGGTGCTCAGTGGGGCTGTACCGTCTTCTTGCTCCAAAGTCAAAAGCTGGGGGGCGGGAGCTTGGGCACGTGACGCGTCAAGGGGTCTGTAACGTTATATAACACCCCCCACCCCAGATGCACACAAGCCTGCTNCCTGTGTGTTGGCTGGGATGGGTTAAACTAGGTTTACCATAAACTATCAGCTGACCTCACTGCTACACCAACCTGCTGACAGAATCAGGCCAAACTAAAGCAGAACCTATGCAGCAGGGGTGTCAAACTCATTTTAGAGCAGAGGCCACACGGAGGAAAATCTATTCCCAAGTGTGGGAAATTTGCCCTTCAGGCAGATCAGAGGGATTCACAGTGAATAGCAGTGGCGACTGGTGAATTTTTTTTGGGGTGGGGCACATTCAGATTTCAGATGCGCTAACCACATATCACCACTAGGGGACACCAATTACCATTCTTACGCATCAGCGTCACACAACTAGACCCTGACGGACACGGTACCGGGTCCACGAGCACTTCACTTCCGGCAACAAAGTTGTTCCACAAACATGCCTAATAGTCATTCACCCATATATTATGCAAAATGCACACGCACTTAAAGGGAATAGGCTAATCTAATCTATAGAATCCACGTTTTCTACCAACACCCAATAAGCTGTAAAAAAAACGTGAGGCTGTAAATAGACGCTGCACATAACGAGAAAAACACACACTAGCGACAATGCAAGATATCCACAGAAGCAGGCGTTTAAATTAAAGCCCAGACCAGAAATACCACTCTATGTTTTAAACTTAAGGAGCAAGGCGCGAACGCAGCAGCAAACAAACAAAGCTAATTTCCTGAAGCCAAAAGCGTAAATTCAGGCTTACCGTTGCTGGTTTAATTATGATAATAATAATAGATTGGATTTATAAAGCGCTTTTCAAGGCACCCAAAGCGCTTTCCATTGTTCATGCATTCTCCCATTCACACACTGCTGATGATGATAAGCTACTATGTAGCCACAGCCGCCCTGGGGCGGTCTGACAGAAGCGAGGCTGCCATTCTGCGCCATCGGCCCCTCTGACCACCACCAACACAGGCAAGTTGGGTTAAGTGTCTTTCCCAAGGACACGACAGCGACAGACTGAGCGGGACACGAACCTGCGACCTTCTAATTGCGGGGCGTCCACTTAACTCCTCTGCCACCATCGCCCCATTATGGTCATAATCCTTGGTATAGTAAAAAAAATCCACTTGGTTCTGCAGATGTTCGTGTACTGCTGTATCCAGCGATCCAACAAAGTCCACAAGCCCCATGAAAATACCAGGATTTTCTGACTGTTCTCTTTCATCGTTGCCACACAAAGCAAGCTCAAATGCACCACAGAACTTAATACAGTCTATTCTCCTTGACAAAATGTGTCGGTTTTTGTCTACCTCCTCATTATGTCATCCTGTAGCTCCCGTTAAGCTGCGTGGCTATATTCACATTTCCAAACATAGCAAGACGCATAGCATTTTCCAAGTGGACTCTAGTCTGTATATGCTTTCTTGCCTTTTTCGAGAAAATGTTTCATATCTGTGATACCTGTATGAACCCAGGCTTGATACGTGCCAGGCAGCTGAGGGAGGAGGCATGGGAAACAAAACAAAGCATTGACGTAAGCCAGGCCTTTTTCTCATACCATGTGCGGGAAAATGTCCGTGTGTAATTTATCCCTCTGTCCTGCATTTGTTGTTTGATTATAACATCCAGCCGGTCGGGTTCAAGCACATAAGGCCAAGATTTTCTTGTTGTGTTTGTTTACTAAACGGTTCACTTCTTAACTCATTAACTGCCAGCCATTTTCTGGTCAGAAAGCCCCTGACTACCAGCATTGTTGAGTGTTTTTACTCATTTTTGAAGAGTCACAGAACATTGTGCTCTATGCTCATGTAAATGCCAAAACTACCAAAAGAAAGAGTAGACTCACTTCTTACATCAGGAAGAATCACCGTATTTCTAGCGTTATCCGTTCTTTCACAATCTGTTGTCATTAAACTACAATTAAGTGCTTATTACACACAGCACTTAGTCCATATGGTGTATAGTTTAGTTTAATTTTTATGTATTTTAAAATATATTTTGTGATTCCTATCTTCTTCTTCCTCTTCCTGTGAGACTGGTGGGGCAACGCTATCAGAAGAGTTTAAACCAGCTTCGAAGGATGAGGAAAGGTTATGTTTACATGTCTAAATTTAACTTTCAACAGGGCTATTCCACCATTAAACAGACGAAACAGCTCTGCACAACCAGTGGTACTGGTACTTAAAGGTGTAGTTCACTACACATGTTTTAATGATTATTTCTGATTCTAGTGGGTCACTCTGAGTGTTTCATGCAGGCTGAACATAAAAATAGTCTCCTCCACCTATCTCCTGCATTAGCTTCTGATAGAAAATAGACTCTAGGTGAAACTCTAGGATTACAAAATCCTGACAGATCTACGTCACACTGTCACTGAACATTCATGGACTCACCCATCTGGACTCACGACGGGGAAGGCTGTTGTTGGTTTAGCGTCCAGGAAACAGCAGAGAACGTCTGGGCTAGTAGAAGCTAACCGTTAGCATTAGCAACTCCACCACACAGCAGAACTCCTCCAGGCTTGTGTTATTGGTGGAGATAAAACATCAACGTTGCAGAGCAAACAGAGTCAGTGGTAGAGTCGTGTTGCTGTTAGCCAATCAGAGGAGAGATGTCCACATATCAGGAAGTAAGACTCCAGATCCTGNGTGTCCCCCCCACATCTGAAATCAAAATTTCATCCATGACTGATGGTGGTCAAAAAACTCCTTGGTGGTAAGGCTCCAGGGGTGGATGAGATCCGCCCGGATTTCCTTAAGGCTCTGGATGTTGTGGGGCTGTGTTGGTTGACGCGGCTCTACAATATTGCGTGGACATCGGGGGCAGTTCCACTGGACTGGCAGACCGGGGTGTTCCAACTACAGGGGGATCACACTCCTGAGCCTCCCTGGTAAGGTCTATTCAGGGGTTCTGGAGAAGAGGGTCCGTTGGCTTGTCAAACCTCGGATGCAGGAGGAGCAATGTGGTTTTCATCCTGGCTGTGGAACACTGGACCAGCTCCTGGAGGGTGCGTGGGAGTTCGCCCAACCAATCTACATGTGTTTTGTGGATTTGGAGAAGGCGTTCGACCGCGTCCCTCAAGGGGCTCTGTGGGGGGTACTCTGGGAGTATGGGGCACCAGGCCCCTTGATACGGGCTGTTAGGTCCCTGTATGTCCAGTGTCAGAGCTTGGTCCGCATTGCTGGCAGTAAGTCGGGCCAATTTCCGGTGAGAGTTGGACTTCGCCAAGGCTGCCCTTTGTCACCGATTCTGTTCATGTCATGAAATGGAGGTTGTTGTAGGACCCAAATGCAGGTAATCCAGGAGGCAGCCAGGTATGGTTGAAAAAAAAGAAAATCTTTTATTTAAAAGCAGTGGTCTGGAGCAGGAACAAAAATCATCAGGTGCAAATGCAGGGAGGCAGGCAGGAAATGCAGGGATAAAACAAACACAAGTAACTGATGGTAACACACACAGATAACACAAGGAACCGACGACGAGTGGAGAACTGAGCTGGGTTTAAATAGACTGAGGAGGTGAGTGGAGACGATCAACAGGTGTGATGAGTACTAATGATAATGGCTTACAGGTGTGACTAGTTATCTGATGATAGGAGGCAATACAAAACACAAGAGGACTGAACCAAACCAGAGAAATAATAAAATGCAGAAACATAACAAGAAGACACTAAAATAAACTGCTAGAATGAATAAAGAATATAGGAGAATGATAATAAAGGAATTAACTGAACTAATAACCAAATGACAAGAAGCAACTAACAGAGGGGACACAGGAAGGTAACTGAACTAACAACTAAAACACTAAACATAAGAGGAACAGGATGACTAAGGGGACACAAGGACAACAGCTAACTGGAGGGATGAACTAAATACCAGGGGACAATGAAAGATAACTAATGTGGGGAGAAACAGCTAAGAGGAACACAGGGGTCAAAGGTAACTGATACAAAGAATACTAAACTTACAGGGACCTGGCAATACTTAAATACACAAGAAGGGGAAAGGAAAACTAAAGAGAAATACGACACTAATGGGCTGGGGAATGGACATGGCAGAACTTAAGGAATGAGAAATAAAGTAAAACCTGAATGATAATTGAAGGGACCGGAGACAAGGGAGATGGGATATGGAAGGGCCAGGGAGGACATAGACTGGACACAGGGAGGACATTGACAGGACATGACAGTTCATAACTTTTATGGACAGAATTTCTAGGTGCAGCCAAGGTGGTGAGGGGATCCGTTTTGGTGGCCTAAGGATCAGGTCTCTGCTTTTTGCAGATGATGTGGTCCTGTTGGCTTCATCAGAACGTGATCTCCGGCTTTCGCTGGAGCAGTTCGCAGCCGAGTGTGAAGCAGCTGGGATGAGAATCAGCTCCTCTAAATCCGAGACCATGGTCTTGAGTCGGAAAAGGGTAGAATGCCTTCTCCAGGTCAGGGATGAGGTCCTGCCCCAAGTGGAGGAGTTCAAGTATCTCGGGGTCTTGTTCACGAGTGAGGGAAGGGTGGAGCGTGAGATCGACAGGCGGATTGGTGCTGCGTCTGCAGTGATGCGGGCGTTGTACCGGTCTGTCGTGGTGAAGAGAGAGCTGAGCCGAAAGGCAAAGCTCTCGATTTACCGGTTGATCTACGTTCCTACCCTCACCTATGGTCACGAGCTTTGGGTAGTGACCGAAAGAACGAGATCATGGAAACAAGCGGCTGAAATGAGTTTTCTAACCAGGCTGCCCAAACCTTTGCATCCCACTGTAACTACAGAATGCTGTACAATGTGATGTTGGTCAAGTTTATGGCTGAAGAACCACTGAAACCAGTTAGAAAGTCAAAGCTTTAAGTGTTAATAACTATTTAGTGTTGCTTTAATGTTTTCATCTTATTGTTTTTAGCTTATATTAATGTAAAGCACACTGGTTCTGTGTAGTTTTCAAGGTGATTTATGAATAAAGTAGGAGTCCGATTGCTGACCCATGTGTGGTCTCTCAAGTCTCTCACGTTTTGAAAGTGTTCCATTGATTTTCAAATCGTGCCATGTGAACTGGGCTTTAGGAGACATTCCCAGTTTGTTTTCTCTTAGATTTGCATTTAGCATTTTCTTACATTGTATAACGAACCATTACCAAAACTCAGATAGTTATTTTTGATTGAATCCTACATTTTGATGTATAATTTACATTTTTTGATTCATTTATTTTGTTTTCTTTCCCAGCAATGCAGAAGTGGTGAAGACAAAATGAACCAGCAGTTAGGGTGGCTCCAACAAAAAGTGATAATAAATGTGAGACAAATGTTACTCATGTGAAAAATAGTATATATGATGTCATTTATGTTGGAAATTCTGGTTCTGCTCCATGTCTGATTTAATGTTTGTATGTTAAAATGCTGAATTGGCTTTAAGCTGCTGCCAGTGAACTTAGAGTGAATGGCTGATCCACGATCTGTTCAGTTCACGTTGCAGATCTGCTCCCATGATGCCGAGAATGCTGTACTGCTCCCATGATCGCTCCTGTACGAAGAAAAAGGAAAAATTCTGGCTCCTTTGGATGTTTTACAGCCACACAGGCAGGTTTCAGGCAGAGAAAAGTAAATTAGCTTTGGAAGAGAACTTGTTTTGTTGAAAGCAGTGGGCACACATGTAAGAAGATAAATGTTGTAAATCTATTCTCTGACCATTTGGAGCCGTCTGCTTTACTGAACATCCAAATGTTTGGTAGAATAACTGTTTTCACCATTTTGGTTTCTAATGTTTCAGCTTTTCCTTCTAACTAGATGTGATTAAAGTTCTAAAGCTAGATTCCAGGGGAATAAAAACAGAAACCCAGGTTAGAAATCTAGGCGTTATAATTGACTCAAACCTGAGCTTCTCTGGACACATTAAGGCTATAACTAAATCAGCGTTTTATCACCTTCGTCAAATATCAAGAGTCAGAGGTCTCATGTCCAGACCAGACCTGGAGAAACGTATTCATGCTTTTATTTCTAGTCGGTTGGACTATTGCAATGGTCTCCTAACTGGTCTTCCCAATAAAGCTGTGACGCAACTGCAGCTTGTTCAAAATGCTGCTGCTAGAGTCTGAACAAGAACTAAGAGAACAGAGCACATCACTCCTGTTCTTAGATCCTTACACGGGTTACCAGTAAACTACAGAATAGATTTCAAAGTGCTTCTACTAGTTTATAAATCACTCCATGGCATGGGACCAAAATACATGTCCGATCTCATTCCTGTATACACGCCCAACAGGGCTCTGAGATCCCTTGGAAACAATCAGCTGGTAGAACCGGGTCAGAACAAAACAAGGTGAAGCTGCTTTTAGCTACTATGCTGCTCACATATGGAATCAGCTTCCACATGACCTCAGATGTGCCCCAACCCTAGTGTTGTTTAAACTAAAAACCTTAATGTACTCATCAGCCTTTGAATGAATTGTTTCTTATGTTGCTCCACTGTAATCTGCACTGTAACTTTGTCTTTTCCTTTAGCTCTAAACTATAATTCTATCTGTGTGTATTTTAATTTGTGTTTTTATGTTGTTTTCATAGCATGTCCTGATCATTGTAAAGCACATTGAATTGCCTCTGTGTTTGAAATGTGCTCTATGAATAAAGCTGCCTTGCCT
Source organism: Aphyosemion australe (assembly GCA_006937985.1). Lineage (NCBI taxonomy): Eukaryota > Metazoa > Chordata > Actinopteri > Cyprinodontiformes > Nothobranchiidae > Aphyosemion > Aphyosemion australe. The sequence continues at coordinate 228,801 of SSNS01000337.1, forward strand.
AAAGTAAAGAGCCACTTTTAACCGTGATTCCAGTCTGAGATAAAACTTTCAGTCACCAATAGGGTCAAAGTCATTTTGAAAGTAAACAAAAAAGATGTTTTGTTGAACGTTTCCTACAAATCTAAATCCCCTTTAATTTTCTCATCAGTTTATTTTGGCCCTCAGCTGTTTCCTTAGGAAGCCCTTTTTTCTGTTTTCTGTGAGAGCCGGAGAGGTGAGATGAGAGAAAACATCTTGATTCCTCCACCAGAAGCCCCACCCCTTGGTGAGCTGCAGAATGGAGTGGTGGCATCATTCCATGCAGTATTCAGGAGTGTAAATTAACCCTGAGTAGACATAGTCCATTAATCAAGGGGGGACTGCCATAGCAGTGTGCTGGTTGGGGGCATGCAAGAAAGATGGGGTTAGAGTGGGGTGGGGAGGGCTGAGTGATGCTGGTGGTCTGTCAGATGGAGAGGGAGTGAAACGGCTACTAGAATTAGCCACCCACCGCTCCAACAGGTGGCTGTAACAGTTAGAGCTGGCATGTGGACAGGCTGAGGCAGACGGGCTGCAGCGCCATCTAAGCCAGAGCCCAACCACAGCAAGAGGACTGAGCAGCTTTACAGGACTCAGGAAAGCAGACTCCCCATAATCTACACCTTCTTTTATTCCTCAAGCCTGCTCACTGTAAATGGCCTGTATTTGTATTTGTATAGTGCCTTCTTAGGGTTCTACAACCCCCCAAGGCACTTCACAACACAATTGGTCATCCACACATTCACACGCTGGTGGGGATGAGCTACAATGTAGCCACAGCTGCCCTGGGGTGCACTGACGGAAGCGAGACTGCCAAAAACTGGCGCCACCGGTCCTTCTGACCACCACCAGCAGCCAAGGGGGATTAAATGTCTTGCCCAAGGACACAACAGCAGCATTCTCTGGCGGGAGCCGGGATTGAACCTGCAACCTTCTAATTACTGGACAACCTGCTCTACCTCCTGAGCTACTGCTGCCCACACTGTGATGGCAAACCTCAAGCACAGGATAAATGACTGAGTGATCAGGTCCGTATTTAGAAGACTGAACGGTTGTGTGACATTAGAGCCTGTTTTCTGTTCTGGGTCTGAAAATAAAAAAGTTTTTGGTTGGTTCTTCTCATCCCTTCTCCTCGGGAACCAGGTCCAACTGGTGCAGGAGGCTCTGATGCGCCTCTCTTCTCAGCTCCGGATCAGACTGTTTAAGTCATGAACGGGAATATCTCCTCTGGTTTTTCCACACATTTCTGTGCCAGTATTGTTGCCGTGGTACTTTGTGAATGTTTGCAGACATCTGCAGCTCCAGGACTGCTCCTGCTGACCCAGCCAACCAGCTTATTGTCAATTGTTTCTCATTTCTGTCCCTTTTTCCTGCTTGCTGTCATTTTCCTCTTGTTATCCTCTGTTCCATTGTGGCAGATGGTCAACTTCCCTAAAGGTACATTCCTGTTAGACAGGAGGGAGGTTTTTATTTATGTATTTATTTATTTTTTGACTCCTGTTTCTGTGGATCTTTGTGTTTAACTCTTTTAGCTAGTGTGTTGTGTCAAAACAAATTTTAAGTTCAGAATAAGAGTTAAGCCTAAGTTATACGTCTCCGTCAGCTCCCCGAGGCAGAGACATGCACACACTGACAAAACCGTTTTGCTCTCGAACTTCTCCGTCACCTGGAGAGTGCTGCAAAGCAGTTCCCCGCCAGGACAACAGAGGGCGCAGCGCTTTTCTGGGGTATCCTGTCATGTATCCGGTCCAAGATAGTGCATTTACAGTTTATATTTGCAGTTTATTTTGTGCTTGTTTGCATTTAAGAGACTTTTTAACACAGACAAACTTGTCCCTCATTCTCCTCCACCTCTTCATGCGCTCGCCACCTCTACACCCACGTTTCCCGTCACTTCAGTCCACAAATAAAATGCTTGCTGCGCATCTTTATACTCCTCCAGTCACGGGTGAATAAACGTTCATATTTTACCGCGAGGTATTCTTCAAGCTGCTCCGTGTTTGCCGCTAGATATCGTCGGCTCTCTTTTTATGTTTTGAGGCGGCGATGGCGGAGCTGGTGATGTATTTAAAGAAGCGGCGTTCTGGCCAATCACAAGCTTGCGCTCTCCGTCTCGTTGGACGGATGTTTAGAAAAGAGAGCTCGACTCCGTCCGACCTTGCAAGCCTGCTGCAGAGCTCTTGCAACGACGGCTCATGGCGGTCCGTCCGTCCGTACTGACAAAAACGGAGACGTATAAATTAGGCTTAAGTCTGAATGAAACTCAACAGTAATGTTTTAGAGGTGAAGTTTCCTCCTTCTGAAACTCGTAAAGAGAAGTTTTTACCAAGTGGGCTCTGAGTGAATACATTCAACGTGGAACTGACGGAGGTGTAAAGGTGTATAAGACTGTGTCACTGTTTCTTACTGCACTCAGGCTACCCATTAGCTCGTCAGTCCTGAAGGATGGGTAAACAAGTAGCTGAGTGGTGTCATTAGAAACACTGGACATCAGAGAAAGAGGGGTGATTTTATAGAGACCTGGCTTAGACTCCTATCTGATCAACGTCGAATAAGCAGCTCTGAGGCTTTTATTCTTCTGGACGTGTGCTGGAGCTCCTGGTGGACTGCCCCGGCCTCTTATACCTGTCCGTCCAGAAGCCTGACTGACATTTCTATATTTTTCCACCTATTTTCTGTACAGTGTGGCATGGATGTGAGCAGCATAGTGAACAGTGTCATCAGATATGACAGAGTGTAAAAAGTGTTTTCTTCAATTCCATGAATTTATTTATCTCTGTGTTTCCCTGTGAGATTGGGGGAAATGTTTTATTGATTGCACAACAGCCAAATGTGGACAGTTCTGCGGGCATTTTTGCACCTTTCTGTGAGAGCGCTGGGATTTTCCTCTGATAGCATTTTTCCTTTTCTCTTTCCTTCCGTTTATGTAAAAGCAGAAGTCAGGAAATGTGAGCTGAAGTGCTCCGTTTGCTGGACGGGAATGAAGATGTATGAAGGTGGACCTTGTTTTCAACTAGAATTTGGCTTAATATGAAAAAATCACCCAGCTTTTTCACCACCGAGCAGGAAAAGAAGCTCCCTCAGAGGAGCAGTAAACTACACTCTTGTGTATGCACCTCATTACGCGTTCAAACTACTATTCAGGAGAGATATTACAGTGTTGTTTTCTGGAATGTGGTCCAAGTCAGATCAGAATTCTGGTTGAGTTAAATCCCCACTAGAGTTCCTGAGATGGGACAAGCGCTGGGGACTCAGGAATAATGTCTTTAGCTCCTGCTGGAACCGATGTGTGTTAAACAGCACATTCACTGGCTGTTTGCTGAGGAGGTTTCTTCTATTGTTGGGTGCTGTAGGCTGGAACACTGCTCGTCAGGATGGTTAAAAACCAGCCTGGAAAACTGGATAGGATCCATGTTAGAGGACCTGGTCTCCCGTGGTTGATGAGTCTGATTCACACGGATGAGGATGGTTACATGTCGCTGTGAGAACTTATAGAACCAGACTGTTTTAATGTCATTTCGATGAGGACAGTAACGTACAGTCAGTGTGTTTTGAATCCATGATGCTAACTGGATCGACAGAGAAGCTCAGCAGGAATAATAAGCTGCTTGATAAAGTCTCCTCATCTGCCATGACCTACATCTGTCTCCATTTCCAGTCATGATGTATTTTCCTTCACTGTTTTTTTTTTATGAAAGAAAATAAAAAACGACACCAGAGCAAATTTCCTTTGGGATATTGAGTCTTATTTTATGAATCCTGTGGTTGCATTTTTTTCTGACTGGGACTCTTTCATATTCATACTGTAATACAACAGTGTTCATTCCTAGGTGATGAGACAAAGTCGTGTTTCTCGTGTCAATCATTCTCTAACCCACATGTGTTGTCCTCCTGCACAAGGAGCACATGTATGGATGTGGGTGTGTCCCGTACCACAGCCGTCTCTGGGTGAGAGGGGACATTTCTCCTGATCTGACTGGATGATGCACCAGCATTGTTACAGCTTCTACACCAACTGCTTATCACCAGTCATTATTTCAACATGATGAATTAACTACAAAGCTTAGTTTGGTGAGTGGTCAGAAGAAATAATAAAGAAATCTGAATCTGGAAACATAACATGAGTTACAACCTTTAGCCTGGCCTACACCTCCTCAGCATCACGGGACTGCTGCTATGTCCCAGACTGAGACCTGGACCCACCGAGGAGTTCATTCAGAGCAAAAGAGTCTGTTTATGCTGACTAGGAGATTTCTGATAGGAGACAAGTTGTTTCAGTCATCACAGACACAAGACTAGACTTGGAAAAATGACTTTTGATAACTTTTTTTTCACCAGCTCAGTGGCCTAGACTGGGAGGTTGTGGGTTCAAATCCATGGTCGGGTCATACCAAAGACTTTAAAACTTGGACCCAATGCCTCCTCGCTTGACACTCAGCAATAAGGGGTTGGATTGGGGGGTTAAACCACCAAATGGTTCCCGAGCGCAGTCGTGTCTGCAGCTCACCGCTCCCACAGGGGATGGGTCAAATGCAGAGAAAAAACTTCACTGGTGACACACTTTAACTTTCTGGCATGGCCTCCTGTGTGTTGGCTGGGATGGGTTAAACTAGGTTTACCATAAACTATCAGCTGACCTCACTGCTACACCAACCTGCTGACAGAATCAGGCCAAACTAAAGCAGAACCTATGCAGCAGGGGTGTCAAACTCATTTTAGAGCAGAGGCCACACGGAGGAAAATCTATTCCCAAGTGTGGGAAATTTGCCCTTCAGGCAGATCAGAGGGATTCACAGTGAATAGCAGTGGCGACTGGTGAATTTTTTTTGGGGTGGGGCACATTCAGATTTCAGATGCGCTAACCACATATCACCACTAGGGGACACCAATTACCATTCTTACGCATCAGCGTCACACAACTAGACCCTGACGGACACGGTACCGGGTCCACGAGCACTTCACTTCCGGCAACAAAGTTGTTCCACAAACATGCCTAATAGTCATTCACCCATATATTATGCAAAATGCACACGCACTTAAAGGGAATAGGCTAATCTAATCTATAGAATCCACGTTTTCTACCAACACCCAATAAGCTGTAAAAAAAACGTGAGGCTGTAAATAGACGCTGCACATAACGAGAAAAACACACACTAGCGACAATGCAAGATATCCACAGAAGCAGGCGTTTAAATTAAAGCCCAGACCAGAAATACCACTCTATGTTTTAAACTTAAGGAGCAAGGCGCGAACGCAGCAGCAAACAAACAAAGCTAATTTCCTGAAGCCAAAAGCGTAAATTCAGGCTTACCGTTGCTGGTTTAATTATGATAATAATAATAGATTGGATTTATAAAGCGCTTTTCAAGGCACCCAAAGCGCTTTCCATTGTTCATGCATTCTCCCATTCACACACTGCTGATGATGATAAGCTACTATGTAGCCACAGCCGCCCTGGGGCGGTCTGACAGAAGCGAGGCTGCCATTCTGCGCCATCGGCCCCTCTGACCACCACCAACACAGGCAAGTTGGGTTAAGTGTCTTTCCCAAGGACACGACAGCGACAGACTGAGCGGGACACGAACCTGCGACCTTCTAATTGCGGGGCGTCCACTTAACTCCTCTGCCACCATCGCCCCATTATGGTCATAATCCTTGGTATAGTAAAAAAAATCCACTTGGTTCTGCAGATGTTCGTGTACTGCTGTATCCAGCGATCCAACAAAGTCCACAAGCCCCATGAAAATACCAGGATTTTCTGACTGTTCTCTTTCATCGTTGCCACACAAAGCAAGCTCAAATGCACCACAGAACTTAATACAGTCTATTCTCCTTGACAAAATGTGTCGGTTTTTGTCTACCTCCTCATTATGTCATCCTGTAGCTCCCGTTAAGCTGCGTGGCTATATTCACATTTCCAAACATAGCAAGACGCATAGCATTTTCCAAGTGGACTCTAGTCTGTATATGCTTTCTTGCCTTTTTCGAGAAAATGTTTCATATCTGTGATACCTGTATGAACCCAGGCTTGATACGTGCCAGGCAGCTGAGGGAGGAGGCATGGGAAACAAAACAAAGCATTGACGTAAGCCAGGCCTTTTTCTCATACCATGTGCGGGAAAATGTCCGTGTGTAATTTATCCCTCTGTCCTGCATTTGTTGTTTGATTATAACATCCAGCCGGTCGGGTTCAAGCACATAAGGCCAAGATTTTCTTGTTGTGTTTGTTTACTAAACGGTTCACTTCTTAACTCATTAACTGCCAGCCATTTTCTGGTCAGAAAGCCCCTGACTACCAGCATTGTTGAGTGTTTTTACTCATTTTTGAAGAGTCACAGAACATTGTGCTCTATGCTCATGTAAATGCCAAAACTACCAAAAGAAAGAGTAGACTCACTTCTTACATCAGGAAGAATCACCGTATTTCTAGCGTTATCCGTTCTTTCACAATCTGTTGTCATTAAACTACAATTAAGTGCTTATTACACACAGCACTTAGTCCATATGGTGTATAGTTTAGTTTAATTTTTATGTATTTTAAAATATATTTTGTGATTCCTATCTTCTTCTTCCTCTTCCTGTGAGACTGGTGGGGCAACGCTATCAGAAGAGTTTAAACCAGCTTCGAAGGATGAGGAAAGGTTATGTTTACATGTCTAAATTTAACTTTCAACAGGGCTATTCCACCATTAAACAGACGAAACAGCTCTGCACAACCAGTGGTACTGGTACTTAAAGGTGTAGTTCACTACACATGTTTTAATGATTATTTCTGATTCTAGTGGGTCACTCTGAGTGTTTCATGCAGGCTGAACATAAAAATAGTCTCCTCCACCTATCTCCTGCATTAGCTTCTGATAGAAAATAGACTCTAGGTGAAACTCTAGGATTACAAAATCCTGACAGATCTACGTCACACTGTCACTGAACATTCATGGACTCACCCATCTGGACTCACGACGGGGAAGGCTGTTGTTGGTTTAGCGTCCAGGAAACAGCAGAGAACGTCTGGGCTAGTAGAAGCTAACCGTTAGCATTAGCAACTCCACCACACAGCAGAACTCCTCCAGGCTTGTGTTATTGGTGGAGATAAAACATCAACGTTGCAGAGCAAACAGAGTCAGTGGTAGAGTCGTGTTGCTGTTAGCCAATCAGAGGAGAGATGTTCACGTATCAGGAAATAAGACTCCACATCCTGCTCTTTTCACGATAAATTAATTTTTGCAGACGAAAACGAAATTAAAACCAAAAACGATCACTTCTATTAAATCTAAGTTATGATGAATATTGATTAATATTTTCATTAACGAATAATAGATGACAAAGAATATTAACAGTAACAAAAATCCAATCAGAAAACAGAAAAGATGGGAGATCAGACAAAAGAACCAATCAGCAAATGGAAGAGGCGGGACTAGATGAGAAAAGAACCAGAGTCCTGAGCCGGCCGTTATTTGACCAAGCTGTCGGTAACAGTTGAACAGTTTATGTCTGAGGGTAAAAACGTCCACGGCTGGGAGGAAAAACATTTGATGTGACGATCTGGAAAGTATTTTCTTGATGAGAACACATCCTGGTTATAAACGTGTTACGGTGGTAGCAGCGAGCGGGGGCGGGAGAGGAGTGGATTACTGGAGCTGAACCGAACACACGGAGCGGTGCATCTGGTTGTGTTAAGGCTACTTCACACTGAAAGCATCGGCGGCGCGGAACGGCAGCGGAACGGCCGCGGAACGTCGCTGCTTCAAATAGAATCCATCATAGTCTATGGGAGTGTCACAAATCAGCCGCAACGCGGCAATTTCCAGACGCGTCCCAGAAGCGGCACGCCGCGCCGCTAAAGATAGGATTGGGTTCTATTTTTGCCACGTGCCGCTTCTGGGATGCGTCAATTTCCACAATTAACATAGGGCTAGACAGGAAATCACACCCTGTTTCAGTGTAAAATGCCTGGTAATTTTCAAAATAAAAGTCAGTTACAGCAATGCAATTTCATATCTATGTAGATTACGTCTATACGTGTGAACTCACGGCTTATTTACTTACCGCATCGTTCGAAAAGTGCAGCGGTGTGTTTTTCATGGCTTTAATCCTGGCAGTGGTGAGTAAAAACATTATATATGACATCAAACAGCGATATCAAACGTCATTTCCTTCTTTTTGGTTTAATGGCGGACGGCATAAACAAACCGTGACCTTTGAAGTCTCGAGGGATCTTGTGATCTCGCGAGTTGAGCGAGGAGCACGGCGGTGTATTCGCTTCGCTGCCGACTCTCCCGGTGTGCACTGGAGTGCCGCGATTGTCGTGAGTAAACCGTTTCACTGCCGTTCCGTGCCGCTGATGCTTTCAGTGTGAAGTAGCCTTTATTCTCATGGTGCTGCTACGGCCGATAGTATCAGTGTTTGGTGTTCTAGCGGTGGTGCTGGGAGGAAAACAACATTCAGGCGGCCCACCTTGGTAAATTAGTGCAGGAAAACTCTAATAAACACACCTGAAAACTATTCTGACCTCCTCACATTATTAGAGTAACAGCTTGTAATGATTTGGTGTCATTTCCTGTCATGTTTACAAATATTACTGCACTTTATACAGATTTGATTACTTTATTAATACTGAGACACAATTTCAAACGTCAGTGTGCATTTTGGTATTTACCGTTAATTATTGTTATTAAAACAATTGAAATGTGAATTTTTCATATTTCTTTACAGTTTCAAGTATGTGTTAACATTTCCTTTACAGAAGTTGAAAATGATTGCATCAGAAGAAAAATACATATATTTTAGTCACCTAAAATTAAAACAAATTGGACAACTGAATTGTAACTAAAACTAAAAAGAATTTTAGTCAAAAGACTAAAACTAATATAAAATTTCTTGTCAAAATTAACACTGCTATTGGACACAGAGTATTTATCCATAAATGTACCTGCTACTTGTGTTTGACAACAACAAATACTATCAATACTTTCAAGCTTCTAGGAAGCAGGAGAGGAGGAGGAGAACAGATCGGGGTATTTAAAGGGAGACTTGGCAGTTTTGGCTTGCTTTTAGCACACTCTAGTGTCCATTTGTAGAACCGAAAGTGAAACTTATCTCCTCGCTGTGCGTTCGTCTGTGTAACACCTTAATCTAACTGCTGAAATGTCTCCTCAGCCGTCATTAATGTCTACAGGAGTTATTCATCATTAAATTAAACAAATCAGCTGTGTTCATGATCTAAAACATGCAGGAAACATGCTGGAACCAGACTGCAGAGCCAGGTAGGTCAAGCTGATTTTTTTTTTAAGTCTCAGCAGACCGGACCGGCACTCTGAAGTTGCAAGTGGAATATTCTGGCCACAGGGGGCGACAGAGGCTGGCCTTTCAATAACCCTGTAAAGCAGGGGTAGGCAATCCTGGTCCTGGAGTGCCACTATTCAGCATGTTTTAGCTCCAACACACCTAATTGAATGGTTGATTCACCTGTTCACCAAGTTAACAAGCTCTGCAGAAGCCTGTTAATCACCTACTGATTTAAATCAGGTGTGTTGGAACAGGGAAAAACTAAAGCATGCTGGATAGTGGCACTCCAGGACCAGGATTGCTTATCCCTGCTGTAAAGGGTCATTTTAGCACATACTGGCTCAAGAACATGATTTAAAAATATGAGTACAATAAGAGTAGGAAAGTATCTCTTTAACCCTTTGGGCCCTAAGCCTTTTTTTGAGAAATCTGCTTGAAAATGACATTTCTGTAACCACAAGGTATATGATTAATTTTGGTCTCATTTTAAAGGGAACTCTTGTGGGATTTGTTGAGATGTGTAAATATTAGAATATGTGTCACTGATGAAGTGTAAATGGACATTCCTTTTCCGCATGAATAAAAATATGATTTCAGGATGAATACCTCTTTGGAAAAAGGCAGCAGTAGCTTCAAACCTCAATGAATTCATAGTCTTACATCCTGACATTAGCTGTTTCAAAGTTTCAGCTTGATAAAGTGAAAAAATTTTCTTTTATAGAGGTTTACATATAGACAATTCAGGCGAGGTCTCAAATGGCACAATTTGGCACAATCTGTGCCATATGCCTTTTCCCTTGTATAATGATATATTTTTTATTTTTATGTGACTACATTGATTCTAAACAATCACTCAACTGTTTTTTTTCTTTTTTCTTTATAATTTTGAATTTTTATCCATAAATCTGGATGTATTCCAGACGCTTCTTGACGTAGTCTTCTATAGCCATGACTGATTGGTCAATTGGTTTTTGGTTTGTTAGGGCCAATAGAATGAAGCTTTACTCACCAAAATGAGATTGACAATTTGTCAACCAATGAGATTTGTCAAAAACACAAACATGCACCTACGAGGTATAGCCTAGCCATCAGGGATTTTTGAGTTCTATAAGCCTCTGTTTTCAGTCATAATGTATTTTTTCTCTCTCTAAACATTTTTCTGTTTGACAAAAGAGGTAGTGCTAGTAGTAAATGATGAGCTAAAACAAACATTTCAAGTCAAAACATCAAATGTAAGAAACATTTTTATCGCTCTGCTGGAAAAAAATATTTATTTGTTTTTCTTTGGCACATATCTCGATGAAACTTAGGTGTAGAATGTTGTGAGACATATATTTAGAATCAGCAGGGCCTGAGCTACAAAATGATATACTGGATGTGTGTACAATGAAAACCCTAGCAGTGCAGGAGACAGAAATGTTGCAAAAACGTTCACACAGTGGTGCTGCATAAAGAGTGACTTTTCGTGATTCATTTAATTGTAGTTTTAGTTGTGTTTGGAACATGTAAAAATGAATTACGTGGCCTTGTAGCCAACTTGGGTTCCAACACTAAGCAGCATACAGGATAATACCAGTACAGCTTAAACTGAGGAGTTCTACACTCTTACTGCAGTGGGAATGAATGACCTATGGTAGCGTTCAGTTTTACATCTGGGATGTCTCAGTCTACCTCTGGAGGAGCTGTCCATGATCTCCACAGTGGAGTTCAGTGGGTGGGAGGGGTTCCTTAAGATGGAGGTCATCTTCCCCAGCATCCTCCTTTCACACGTCTCCTCAACAGAATCCAGCGGGCAGCCCAGAACCGAGCTAGCTTTGGTAGCTAGCTTGTTCAGTCTCTTCCTGTCTCGGTCAGAGCTGCCTACACCCCAGCAGACCACAGCAGAATGAATAACAGAGCCAACAACAGAGTGATAAAAGGATTTTAGCAACTGGGAATTAACTCCGATGGACCTCAGCCTCCTCATGAGATGGAGGCGGCTTTGGCCCTTCTTATACAGAGCATCTGTGTTGTGGAACCAGACATAAAGACATATAAGACATAAAGACTGTTCTCATATATAATATGTACAAGCCATCAAAACAGACTTAAAACAATCTTTAAGTACTCAGCAGCATGCACATTGATCAGAAACTATTGAATGCAATGAATTATTGAAGGTAGATAATGGAACGTAGGTAGTGAGCTTTAGTGATTTTTGCAGTTCATTCCAGTCATTGGGAGCAGCAAACTGGAATGAGGAGCGGCCAAAGGAGGTGCGAGCTTTGGGAGTAACCATAGAGATTAGGTTACTGGAACGTAAAATGCGCTGGTTGTTGGAAGTGATGAGTAATGAGCGAAGATATGACGGTGTTCTACCGATGATTGTTTTGTATATAAATTGATACCAATGTAACAACCTGCGGGAATGGAGTGATGGCCAGTTAACGAGTGAGTACAGATCACAATGATGAGTAGTGAAAGGGGCACCAGTGACCAAACGGATTGCTGAGTGATAAATGACATCGAGTTTATGAAGAAGGTTTTTGGAAGCAGTCCTATAAATGATGTCACCGTAATCTAAGATGGGAAGGATTGTCATTTTGACCAAGGTTTGCTTTGCAGAATGAGTAAAGGATGACCTGTTGCGGTATAGAAACCCAATCCTTGACTTGACTTTAGAGAGTAATGAATTAATGTGAATGTCAAATGAAAGTGTGCTGTCAAGCCAGATACCCAGATACTTATAGGAACTGACAAGTTGTAGTTCTGTACCATCCAGGGAAACAATACTAGAGTGGCAAGTTGATTGCGGTAAGTTACGGTTGAAGATCATGAACTTTGTTTTACTTGTGTTTAAATGAAGGTGAAGGTTGGAGAAGGCATGTTGAAGACAATTAAAGCTGTGCTGCAAGGAGGACAAAGCTGCATTCAAAGAAGAACTGCATGCATGTAAAATGGTGTCGTCCGCATATAAATGTATATGAGAACTGTCAACAGCATGAACAATGTTATTGATATAGATTTTGAATAAGGTTGGGCCCAGTATTGACCCTTGAGGAACGCCCATAGTTAGAGGTAGAGGAGCAGATTGGTAACCCTCTGTTCTCACTGTTGGACAAGCCCACTTTGGCTTACTTATTGTCTGTTCCTGCTGCTGTTGTGTCACACACACACACACACACACACACACACACACACACACACACACACACACACACACACACACACACACATACATTTATGTTTTATGAAACCACTATGACTTGATGGTGGTTTATGGGGACACACATTTCCTCATAAACAGGTAATCTGGTGAACACAAAAAGTATGTCAACATGTTTTATTTTACCCATGGAAGAAAAGCCTCACTTCAAAAAAAAAAAAAAAAAAAACATTAGAACATACATACATTCATCTATGACATTCTAAGGGCATTATGAGACCCTGGAGGTCTGTATACCACACACACGACGTGGTTTACGAAACCAATTTTAAATTGGCCAAAAAACCAAAATAAAGTTTAAGTTGCTGAAAAAACTAAATAAAATGATAATAGCAGTTACACAGTTAGTAATAATCTGTTAACAATGTTTACTTTTTATATTTGTCAAACCGACTGGTCTCATAATGCTGGTGTGTAACCTGACAAATTGGGCTCGCAAACCATAAATACACACACACACACATGCACACACACGCACACACACACACACCATCTCAATGATTTACTTAAACATGCTAACAGTATTATTTAGTTGATAACTAGAAAACCTTCACAAGCAGGTGTGTGTGTGTGTGTGTGTACATAGCAGTGGATCATGCATGGCTGCCCTGCTCTCCAGAACCCACCCTAGCCTCACCTCACCTGGATCATTTGACTAACACCTGATACCTTCATGCTGCTAGCATGCAGGCTGCCCAGTGGGCTTGCCAAATGGCCTGAGACCTCCTATTTTGCAGGTCCCTATTGTGACTCAGCTGAACGCCATCCAGGAGCAAACTCTGCCTAATTGACCCCATATGTTCTGCCAGAGTTCAGACCCACCTGCTGGCCATGTCTGGGCTTCAGTAACACAGCCACTTAAATGAAGACTTGCTGTGTGTTAGGATCCAGTGATCAAAGATAGAAAGATGGTTCTGATGTGAGAGCAACAAGCCTGAGATAAAAGAAGGGTTTGTTTCCTGCAGCTTATAAACACGTCATCAATAAAGTGGCATGCATGAAATCGAAAGAGTCATTTCAGAAGATGAAAAGACAGGATTTCTTTTAATTTGTCACATTTGAATGTGTGGAGTGTTTATCTTGTCAGTGCAGTGTGTCCTGCAGCCTGCGTTGTGATGAAAGGCCTTAAAGAGACGCGTCTGCCAGACAGAAGGAACAAGCAGCAGTTGGCCGGACTGTTGGGAGTTGGAGAGTTCTGGCAGCTGCGCCGTGTGGAGGAGCTGCTGCTCTGTGCAGCCTTCACTTCTAATTCTAATTTATTTGGGGGTTGTTAGGGGAATTTGTAGCAACAACACAGGGCATGTGGCTAATAAACAGATTCCCATTTAGTCGCTTGTTGTAAAACAAAATTGATTTAAGAAGTTCATGAAAGCTTTACAGTCGCTGCTCTAAATGCTTGATAATTCAAGTCATTACTGAGGGGGAAACAATGTCCCACACATTATCATGTGTTTTGTGTTTCTGGCAGCACGGCCATGTCTTTGGGATAGACAACACAAATAAATCTGGCTCCTTACGGTTTTTCTGTCCAGACATGCAAATCAGATTTTCTTGAAACAACAGAGTCAAACAAAACCCTGCCAGTGGGTTCATGGTGTTTCACCTGTTTTCAATCCTTCTGTTTCCTTCAGTAAACCTAATCATGTTTTCTTTCTTTGCCTTTTTAGTTGGACACATAAAAGCGATGACTAATGCTGAAATTGTGTTATCCTTTCAATCAGTATTAGATAAAATACTGATGGATGGGTTGGAGTAAGAACCGACTGTAAAGAATCAAATGAATCCAGGTAGAACAGATCAGCGACATGTGAGTGGTACCTCCGAAGGTGTGGAGTGACACAAGGTTAGGGACAGCAGACATGAAATTCTGAAGCAGAGCTTTTCTGTGCCAGTTGGGTCATGAAGGGGGTCGCGCTACCCTAAAACAAGTGGACAGCGGGGGTGAAGCCTCAGCCATTACCCCTCACCCACAGATGGACGAATGTTTTGTGGTGTGTGTGTGTGTGTGTGTGCTAATGTAGGTTGGTGTGTGGTGAGGTATATGTCTAATATGCATTAAAAGAGCTTCCTCTCTTAACTTGCCAAAATAAAATAGACTTCCTGAAACCCCCAAACTGCAGACAGTTTGCACAAAGGGAGTCTGCAACACGGTCTCAGCTCTTTGCGGATGCCTGCAGCACTGCTTTCATTTTGATCTGTGCACCGGAAGCTCTAAACGAGGTCATTTCAAATAATTTCTTATTATTGTAACATTTGTGCAGAACTAGAAAACAGACAGAATTACATTTTGCCCTTAACCGTGGTTTATCAGAGAAGTCCAACAAACAGCTGAGAAAACCCCGTTTCTCCCTTCATCTCCAGCGTTTCGATTTTCTCCTAAAGGAGCATTAACATTACACCAGCTCTCACAATAGGCCCATGTGGATCATTACAATATTTAGTAATAATTTCAGGTGTTTTCTGATGTTTACAGTATTTCAAAATAATTCCTAATTATATGATGAACTCTAATACTTTTCTGATTCTGCTGGTTTATTTTTCTGACAGAGTGACTGTCTAAACCGCATAGTTTAAATATTTTGCATTTGGCAGAAAATCACATTGATGGTTCTTTTTCAAATTATTCAACAGAGTATCGTAGCAAAAATAATACAATATGTAAATATTAGGGGTGGGACTCGATTAAAAAAAAATCTAATTAATTAGAGGCTTTGAATTATCCATCCATCCATTTTCATCCGCTTATCCGGAGTCGGGTCGCGGGGGCAGCAGCTTAAGGAGGGAAGCCCAGACCTCCCTCTCCCCAGCCACTTGGGCCAGCTCCTCCGGGAGAATCCCAAGGCGTTCCCAGGCCAGCTGAGAGACATAATCTCTCCAGCGTGTCCTGGGTCTTTCTTTATGTCTCCTCCCGGTTGGACGTGCCCGGAAAACCTCACCAGGGAGGCGTCCAGGAGGCATCCTAATCAGATGCCCGAGCCACCTCAACTGGCTCCTCTCGATGTGGAGGAGCAGCGGGTCTACTCCGAGCCCCTCCCGGATGACCGAGCTCCTCACCCTATCTCTAAGGGAGAGTCCAGACACCCTGCGGAGAAAACTCATTTCGGCCGCTTGTATCCGCGATCTCGTTCTTTCGGTCACTACCCAAAGCTCGTGACCATAGGTGAGGGTAGGAACGTAGATCGACCGGTAAATCGAGAGCTTCGCCTTTCGGCTCAGCTCTCTCTTCACCACGACAGACCGGTACAACGCCCGCATCACTGCAGATGCAGCACCAATCCGCCTGTCGATCTCACGCTCCACCCTTCCCTCACTCGTGAACAAGACCCCGAGATACTTAAACTCCTCCACTTGGGGCAGGACCTCGTCCCTGACCTGGAGAAGGCATTCTACCCTTTTCCGACTCAAGACCATGGTCTCGGATTTAGAGGAGCTGATTCTCATCCCAGCTGCTTCACACCCGGCTGCGAACTGCTCCAGCGAAAGCCGGAGATCACGTTCTGATGAAGCCAACAGGACCACATCATCTGCAAAAAGCAGAGACCTGATCCTTAGGCCACCAAAACGGATCCCCTCACCACCTTGGCTGCACCTAGAAATTCTGTCCATAAAAGTTATGAACAGAATCAGTGACAAAGGGCAGCCTTGGCGGAGTCCAACTCTCACCGGAAACGAGCCCGACTTACTGCTGGCAATGCGGACCAAGCTCTGACACTGGTCGTACAGGGAACTAACAGCCCGGCTTTGAATTAATCTTGATTAATCACATTTTAATTGTTCAAGAAAATTTGCCCCAAAGGCACACACACACACAATGAGACAGAATCAAACAATAGTCATTGACATTATTATTGTGAACACAAGCACTTTTAATTTATAAAAAAATGCTTTTAAATAGTATTTCAATTCAAAACAGGAGAAAATATATATATATATATATATATATGTGTATTTATATCACTGGCAAAAATAGGACAGACCTAAAAGTACAATACTATTTTAAGTACATTTTGATAATGGTATTGTCTTTAAAATAATAATAATAATAATAATGTGTGCAATTTGATTTAATTTAGCATCATTAGAGACAGAAATGAAGGCAAAAACACATGAAGAGGGATTTCTGATCACTCATTTGATTGTAGTTCTAGTTGTGTTTGGAGCACATAAAAAAGGTTTACATGGTCTTGTAGCCAAGGTTCTGAGCTTTCTTTAGAGGTGCAGCGTGACTAGATTGATATTTAGGGCATGGATTTTGCTGCTAAACTTCAACATCCCCCAATTGAGGGACCCTCGGGCTTAAAGGGTTAAACGCGTTAATTTATTTTAACGCATTATTTTTTATAATTCATTAATCATAATTAACGCGTTAAATTCCCACCCCTACTAAATATCAAAGTTTTCACAAACACTGATGAAGAGCATTGTCTTTTCATGTTGAACTTATTGATTAATCAACAACAATAGAGGATCAAATACATCCTTCACAGTGAGAGGCAAAAATAATTATGTTTAAAAGTCAGATGTGGGCTTATTAATTCTTTGTAATGTGTTGAATGGTTTCAAATCGCATCATGAATTGTATCAAACCAAAAATCATTGTCAAATCATGAATAAATAGTCAGCAAGGATGAATCATATGGAATCGTGAGGATTTCACCATATCGTTAATGTATCCTATTGCTGGAAGTGTATTGAGATGCATATTGAATCGGCCTCAGTGGTGGGGATTCACATCCCTACTGTGCATACATGTGTGGGTTTTCTCTGGTTACTATGGTTTCCTCCCATAGGCTAAAAACATGCGTCACGCTACCTTTTGCTTTTTAACATGTTAATATTTTAAAATCATCTCTCAACTCTTGATTCCAGATCTACATTCTCAGTATCTTAAGCAGAAAAATACAATTTTTTAGAGAAATTCATAAATGATCTTTAGTGAAAAGGCTGAATAGTTGTTAAATATTAAAGGCAAGGCACATATATAATAGCACATTTCATACATAGAGGCAATTCAATGTGCTTTCCAGGAGCAACAACAACTGCTCACTCTGTGTTAGAAGTAGTTTGTACATCTGCTGGATAACTGCAGTGATAGACGCACACATTAGCAGTAGCAACACAGTGTGTGTTTTGGAGCCTATAGATAGAAGTATTTAAAGTCAGAGCTGAGCTGAAGCCACATAATACCAGACACATGCACGTGAATCCTGAAGTTGGCTCACTAGTTTTGCATTTAAGGCTAACTTCGTTTGGAAGGAAACCTGATCAATCAATCAAATTTATTTATACAGCCCCTTCTACCAGCTTAAGGTGCTGAACAGTACATAAAAACATAGAAAGACATCACATTAGTAAAGAAGAGATAAAAATAACATAAAAGCAGTAAATAGAAAAACACAGGTAAAAACAATTAAAAAACAGTTCTAATAGGAAAGCCAGTGTCAGTGATGTTGGGGGAAAGCCAACAAGAAAAAATGATATCATGAAGCTCCAGATTTCAGCCAGGGTTCAGGACTGGTTCTGGGATCTCTTCGTGCTCTGGTTACATAAGGTCTGTGTGGTTGGATGTGTAAATACTACGACCTTCAGAGGAGACTGAGTTGAAGCTTTTATACTCCCGTGAACATGCCTTTTAGGTTTATGAGTCATACACAATTTAAACCTTTAGGTTTGGTGGAATTCAAACTTTGCTTTCAGAGCATAATATGATTCAAAACCACTGCTTACTGTTTCCAGCAAGTTATTTGTCTGTTCAGCTTCTGTCCAAACTTGAAAAGGACTTGGTCAACCATAAATAAGCTCAGAACCAACTCATTTCCTCTTCACACTTTATTTGAGGTATATTGAGGTATATCAGGTTGAAAACCTTCAAATAGAAACAGAATCACAAAATGAGCAATATTATAAACAATGCTTAAATAATCAACTTAAATGGTTTTAATCTGCAATGTCTGCTATTTAACATAATATTTTATATAGGAATAATCAATGTATCACCTGCAGCACCTTAAATATACATTACAAACATAACAGGCACATAAGTCACAGAAATCAAATCTAAGCAGACAATTTCATTCATTCACAATTAATGATAGTAAATAGTCAGGATGACTCCATACCAGCAGCCTCTTTGTGGTTTCCCCCAAGCTGAACAGTTTTTCCTCCTCTCTGGTTCAATCCAAGGTGCAGACTGAATTTGCTTGTGCACTGCAGACAGGTGCTCCCACTCAGTTGATCAGTTGACGACCTGATCTGACAACAGCTTAACAGGAAGGATGGTACTACTCCACAGGCTCTAGAGGGCAACATTGCTGGTAATGTGACTTTAAACCTGACACCTCCCACTTGAGCTCCTGGTTATTGAATCTAAGGAGGTCACAGCCATCAAGTTTGATGTTAGGAGCTGAGATAGATCCTACTCTGGTGGCTTCAAATCCCTTTCCATTATTGGTCCATTCCCTTCATCACTTGTATCCCCACCGTCACTTTGCTCTTCTACAGGAAGCAAGACGACTATCCGCCTGACGTCTCTGTGAAGAATCGTAGCAGGGGTTTGGGTTTGACGTCCTGTCCCTGCGTTACCAAACATTTTACTAGGTCTCACAGAGGGGACTGGGTAACTTGGGAACGTACAAACATTCACGTCCCTCACAACTCCCTTCTTATCAGCATTAACACTGATAACCCTGGCAAGCCTATATTGGCTCCTCAAGGCATTCTGGTTTGCCACCCAAACAATGTCACCAACTGCAACATTGCGCTCCTTTGTGTGCCATTTACTCCTCACGAATAGGTTGGGTCCAGCCAATTGGCTCCACTTTTTCCAGAATCTGTTAACTTCTGCCTGAATCACTCGTAGCCTCTTGTAGGAGTAGCTGTCGAAGTTGAAGCTTCCAGAGTCTCCTTTAGGTCCAGCTCTTCCTAGTAGCAGAGAGTTAGGGCTTATGTATTCTATACAGTCTTCTCGACTCTGAGTCCTGGCATCTATCGGCCTTTCATTAGCCAGGTTTCCTGCCATGTAGAGAAACGTTTGAAACTCTCCCCATGTGAAGACTCCATCCCCTCCCAGGTTATGTAGAGCTGTCTTCACTATCTGAACAGCTGCCTCTGCGGCTCCATTCCTGTGAGGTGAGTCAGCTGGGTGGATCTTCCAACTCCAGTCTGTTCCATGTTTGGCGGCCTCATTCTTTAATTCTGTCTCCTCCAACTGGTCCAGAAACAGGTATAGTTCTTTTAGGGCAAGCTTGGCTCCCACGAAGTTCCTTCCAGGATCTGACCATAGTTTTCTAGGATGTCCTCTCAATGCTGTAAACCTCTGGTAGGCTAGTAAAAACTCTTCGGTTGATTGGTCCCCAACAATATCTGTGTGTATGGCTCTTGATGCCATACAGCAGAAGGCAATGTCCCATATCCTCAGCCTCACCCTCTTTTTCACCACATCTTTCACTTCATATGGTCCAAATAGGTCCACTGTAGTGAACGCAAATGGTTTAGCCATCTGTGCCCGCTCCAGTGGAAGGTCACCCATGGTTTGCTGGCATCTTCTAGCTCTGACTTTTCTGCATATCACACAGTTGTCCACAACTTTCTTCGCCAATTTCTGACCTCTTACAACCCAGGCCTTTGTCCTCATTCATAGGAGCGTTCCTGCTATCTCCTCATGATTTGCCTTGTGGGCTTCCTGAGCCAGAAGTATTGATATCCAAGAGTCGTAGGGTAGGATTGGTACTGCAGTTCCTTCTTTATTGAAGATCTGGATTCTTCCTCCACATACCAACAATCCTGATTTGTTTTCCTTGTATACAGCCAGTCTGTTGAGGGTAGTATCATGAAAGGAAACACCCTCCTGGGCTGCAAGGCAAAGGTCTCGAAAAGCATCTTCCTGTTCCTCAGCAGACAGTACAGCTTGCTTGGCTTTGGTCTTGACCTCCTCCCTTGGTAGTATGACCTCCCACTTTGACTTACTGGCTGCTGTTCCTTTCCTCTTCCATTGTGTAACAGCTCTCCACACCCAGGCAAGGACTCTGACCAGTTTGGTCAAACTGCTAAATTTCCTTTCATCAACAAGCAACTTAACTGCACAGCCAACTGGAGGTCTGTGGATTGGAATGTCCTCCAGAGAGCCAGAAGTTATTGGATGAGTCACTGGTTTATTGCAGTCAGGGATTTGTTGTGCCATGCTCTGATTTCCCTTTGCTTGAGCTCTGGTTAGTACTGCTGAAAAAGCCTTCCTCCGTAGTTTATTTATGCCCTCTTTGGCATTGGTTGCAACCTCTTTAGCAGACTTCTTTGGCCATTCCTCTACAGGTTGTCTCAGGAAATAGGGTCCATTTTGCCATTCCGAAACCTCCGGAGTAGCCCCTCTTGTCAAAATGTCAGCGATGCTCACCTCGCCGGGAATCCACCACCAGTCCTCCAGTGGTCCAGCCTTCTGGATTTCATCAACCCTGTTAGCATAGAAGGTTTGGTATCCATAACTGTCACGATGGATGGCCCCAGTACAGTTTGGCTGTCTAGCAGGTGGAACCATCGTTCAATCGCCATTTGGCTGTGCCTTTCAATGTATCTCCTGAGCCGGGTTGCAAAAACTGCACCACAAATCTCTGCCTTAACTGGTTCCCCTTTTTGGTCCAGTGGTGTGAGTTTTACCTTAGATTTGACCAACCTGACTTGAATGCCTTGCTCAGTCTCCCATCTAAGGTATGCCACAGCTCTTCTCACTCCCATCAGAGAATGTTACTCCCCAAGGTTTTCCAATCCAGCCAGGTGGTGTGAGGCTCCTATGGAAGGTGATCTGGCCAATTCGCACATACTCTTCAAATAGTCTGATGGCTTCTCTCCTGAGGTCTTCAGAAAGTGGCTTGTCCCAAGTATCCCTAGTTAGACTCCCACTTTCAGCCTCTTGGAAAGCTTTCCTGACCAGTATGGCTCCTTTCTGCTTGGTAGGAGAGACTAGGCCGATTGGATCGTAAAGGCCTGCTACTTGACTTAAGAGCTCTCTCCTGGTTAGTGGGTTAGGGGTCTTTTCTCTCACTTCCTCTTCAATGAGGTCTTGAATTGTTCTTATCTTTCTTCTCTTTCTTGAGAAGTTGATTGAGGTTAATATATACAACTTGTCCTCCTGGACCAGGTATCCAATCCCCAGGGCTCTGGTTTCGCCTTCCCTCATCTGAAGTATCAGAACTTCATCTTTTCCTGTTGGAGTTACAGATCCAGGTTCACTTGCTTCCTGGTTTATCTGCCTCCCACTGTGCCCTGATCGAATCCATGATTTCAGGAAGAATCCCCCAGCTCTCAGAATTTCCTCCACATTTTTTGTGGTTTTTCCCAGCCTTACAGGGTCATTGTGGGATGTCAGGATATCATCCACGTAACTGTCCTCCTCTAGGACTCTACGCTCCTCTTCTAGGTGAGCAAACATTGGTAACCTTGCGGTCTCCCGCATAGCCAGCTGTGCTATGCATCCCGCAGGTCGATCTCCCATGTTGACTCTGGTATGATCGGGGAGCAGAGGAGGTTCTGGAGGGTTCTTTATTTTTGTTAAATAGAATCTGGACTGGAATCGGATCAGTGCGCTTCGCTTACGGAAGGACCGTTCCCTCCGGAGTGCACTCTGCTCTGCTAAATCCTCCAATAATAATAATAATAATAAGAAACGATCTTTTATATAGCGCATCTCACAAAAAATCATGATGTGCTTCACAAGGACAAAATAATTCAATTAAATTAAAACATAATAAATAAATAAATTCAAAATGATTTAAAACATCATAAAATGGGAAGAGTAAACATTGTGATTACAAAATAACACGAAATCAGCCGTTCTACAATGTCAGATTCCCGTGGGTCACGGGTGTTTTAGCACCAATAATGTGACTCAGCTGTTTTTCCACTGAAATAATTATTTTGGGTAAAATAATTAGTGGATGAGGAACACGCGTGGATCACTGAGACCGTCAGAATTGCTTTTCTCTCGTTCTGCCACTAGATGCTGTTCCTACGCATGGTCACAGCTGTTCTGATATTTAGGAACGTTTTCACGCACAAGGACAAATTGGTAAATACCACACAATGCGTAAAATCGTTCCCACACACGGAATACGCACTGATCTGTTCGTAAATACGGTTGATAAATGAGGCCCCTGGCCACCTGATTTATATGAAGGAGCAGTTCTTTTAAACTAGTGATGTAGTTCTCCCTGATAGGCTGAGCTCTCTAAGAGGCTGAGAGGAGATAAAGCTATTCTGTTTTTAACAGCCTCTAGACTTTGGGGCCCAGAGGTAGATGTTTTTATTCTTCTCCTTTGTCATGTCGCAACTCCTCCAATTTATCTTAGATCTCCATGCAGGTCCTACCCCCCCCCCCCCCCCCCCCCCCCCAGACTGCATGTTGAACAGAAAGTCATCACATCTGAAAATAAGATGATGACTTATGTCTTTAAATAAGGGTCAGACTAAGTTCAAGGTTATTTGTGTGTGTGCGCATCAGTGGCGCCTGCTGAAAAAAAAATCTGGGAGGGGGGGGGTTCGCTATTATAAGTAAAATGAACAATTGAAAAATGACCACAATTCCAAAACAAGCATTAATTGCCTCCACCAAATAAGCAGTGTTACATAGGGTCAATTTCAAATTTACACATAAAGTAGACTATAATTGTAATAATACACAAATAGAATAGAATAGAATAGACTTTATTGATCACACAGTGGGGAAATTCACCCATTAAGGCAGCAGTAGGCTGGTTTTGTAACCTTCAGCAATTAAAATAAAGAAAAAAAATAGAAAAATTGAGTTTCCAAGAAGAAGAACTGGGCCCTAGCCCCCTGTGGTTAAAACAGTCAGATATAACAACAGTTCTTTAGGTGTAAAGAGCATTTGACTACAATGTTCTTCATATCCTTATTCGTCACAAACTTAAAGTAACGGGCGTATGCCCATCTGGAGAATGTTCTATCTAACGTTACATCAGCTGCAGGTTCACTCATCTCTGCTCTGTCTGACTACAGGAAGTGAAACATTTTGCGTGGTCGTTTCTCTTCTGCTGATCTTGTGTAGCCTAGAAATCTAGACACACCAAAGCATAAGCAGAAAGATTTTGCTCTGCAGGTCCTTCTGATCACCTCCATCAGGGCTGGAGGATGATTGCTCCTGGGCATGAACGTGTCCAAAGCTGGCCAGGACCCCCAGAAAATGAATTTGTATGAAATAAATGCAACAACAAATTGTACGCTTAACACGCTGCCATCTTAAATTAACTAAGCGTGCAAACGGTGTGTGGGGGGAAGGGGGTGGCTCCACCACCCTGTATTTTGCCTTGGTCCCCAAATGCCTGCATATGGCCCTGGGTGCGGACCTGTTTTGAAAGTGATCTGAATTTTATCAAATAAATAATTATTACATGCTTATAAATTATTGCTTTATGTTGTTAAACATTTGTAGTGGGTAAAAATCTACCTACTTTTTCTTTTCAAGAACTTTATTTAGTTTTCTTGTTTTTTATTTGACTATTTACGTCCTCTATATTCCTGTATCTCCTCTCAATTCTCCAGAAAAACTGCTTCCTGGATTTCCTACTTTTTCACATTATGAGCTAGCCTACTTTTAAACTAAGCAGTTCGAACTGGCCTAACCCTAACCCGATCTGCACCGCAAAAATAGCGAAATGTGCGCTGCACGCTGCAGGTGTGGTGATGTCACCTGGGCACAGATGAGTTAGCGCGCGTCAGGCATGAGTTAAGAGAAAGTGCCAGAAAGCGGACATGAACGATCGTGTGTTAAATGTTTTTTTTGGTGGCGTGACTTTGAGAATGTTACTGTGGTCGCGGTGCACGCAGCTGGAGCGCATCCGATCAGCGGTCTCTACTCTCTGCTCTAAAGAAGTCCTGGTGCGCTGGAGTTCATATAATAATGTCATATCAAAACTGGACCTTTATTCAGGCTCCCCATAAATAGAACCACGAAGAAACCCCACTAATTGATTCCTGGTTAAAAATGCGTTGTAATGTGCGCGTTACTGAAATTGTACCGAGTAAAATATTACTGAATTTTTTTCTGTAATGCCTTACATTACCGTGTTACAGCAAAAAGCAATGCATTACAGTAATTCATTACTTTTGTAACTCGTTACCCCCCAACACTGCCAGTCACTAGGGATGAGCGAGTACACCACTATCTGTATCTGTATCTGTTCAACCATCTAAATGATCTGTATCTGTACTCGGAGTGGGTGAGGCCTAACCCGGAAATGGGTGTGGTTCAACCGGACGTGGGTGTGGCTTCACTCAGTACATTATTTTAAGTTGGAAATTGATATGAATTGATCAGAAGTTGCTATATGTATTGTTTATTTGAAAACTATTTACAGATCAGCCTCAGAATTTAGATTCAGTGTTTTTGATCACAATAGTAAAGGAACTATTACAGAACAAGTTTTTCAATAAACTCAGAACAGGAATATTTAAGTGCATGAATGAATATAACTGAACTCATGCAGTAGGAAATATCAACTAGTAGAATAAGACACAACTTTTTAATTTAAATTTTTTTTTTATTTTATGATCAAACTATTTTTTTCTAAAGTTCTTGACATTTTTCCCCACAAAGTTGATTAAGGTGTGTGTGTGCGCGCGCGCGTGTGTGAGAGAGAGGGAGAGAGAGGTTTTTCTACTGACCAAATAGTCCTGTGCCGTATTTGAAAAGAGCGAGAAAGAGAGAGAGAGAGACCAACGCGATACGAGCCGTTTTCAGCTCTCTTGTCTAATGCACCGCTACAAAACAAGTAACTTTAAATGTTACACAAACTGAAAAAGAGGCGAGCTGAAGAAGGGAGTACAGATTACTGAAGCAACGTGACGAGAGAGAGCTACACAGAGGCCTCAGTCACTGTCGTGTGTGAGCGGAGCAGCACAGCTGCCTCCTGGCGCGGCAGAGATGGTTTTGTCTGTAGGGAGGGGCGGGCGCTGTGTGTGACTGGCCAATCACAGAGCGTAAAGACAGCCAGTTACCCAATGAGGATTCTCCTTCCACCCGAACACAGATAATCATGAATTTTACTTGTTTAATATTCATACTCGTCAAAAATGCATTATTTCTCCTGTATTTGTATAGCGCCTTCTTAGGGTTCTACAACCCCCCAAGGCGCTTCACAACACAATCAGTCATTCACCCATTTACACATGTCCACTTTTCACCCTCTGTCCGGGGCGTCCGGGGGGGGGTTTCCTATATTGATAAAAATGTCCGGGTTTTCATCCAGGAGCCGGGTTTGAATTATGAGGGAGCTGGAAGCCCTCAACTTACACACCCAGGGAAGCCCGAAAAAGATCCCGTTTCTACCTATATTACATTATTTATATGGACTCTCAGCGTACCGGGGATTCTTTTGTGAGGAGAGGACAAATAATGCTGATTGTTGAAGCTACGTCCTGCACGGCCACAGTAACATTCTCAAAGTGGCGCCACCAAAAAATATAATTAACACGCGATTGTTCATGTTCGTTCATATAATCTTCTGTCTTACTTCTGTCTCTTAATCGTATCTTTTATTCGTGTCTGACGCGCTCAGCTGCGGAGCGCGTCACCCGTCCGCCGGTGATTTCACCTCACCTGCGCAGCCGCGCAGCACACGCTCTACTATTTCTCAGCCGGTAGAATAATTTCAACTGTTTACGTCAAAAGAAACTCGAGGTGAAACAGGAGGAAGTCAGGAAACTGTTTTTTCTGGTGAATTGAGAGGAGAAGCAGGAAGATCAGAGACAGACAGGACAGGAAAATATTCAAATACAAAACAAGAAAACAAAGTTCTTGAAAATGAAAATGTTGGTAGATTTATGCCACTGCACCTTTTGACCTTCATAAAGCAATAATTCACAAGCATGTAATATTTATATATTTGATACAATTCAGATCACCTTCAAAACTCAGTCCCATTTCCAGGGCCGTATCAGGGTATTTTGGGGGCCAAGGCAAACAGACCCCCCCTCCCCGTCACTGGGCTCCCCCAGAATCCTCTGTGTAATTCAAAGCCTGCCCAGGAGTATTATAGTGTTTGCAAAAACACCTCGGTTTACATATGAATTGTTCTAGAGCCATTTTGTTGGCAGAATCTGATATATTAGCTCTAAGCCAGGTGTTCTGACAGAACACCGGGAAAAAAATGGCTCCCAACGTGGTTTGTGCGGCATAGTGTGACGTCATTGGTAGGCACAGCTCCCCTGTCCTCTTTTTTGGAAATGGAAATATGGTCACCCTAGGTAAGACAAAATGTATGCGTTTCACGTTATGAAATGAGCTTTGTTGTGCTGGTTTGTTCGCTGCTGGTTCATATTTGTTTATATTTTACCGTTGTGATGGCATATAGGCCAGAACTCAAGTTCTGATTTTGGAGTGCGCATGCTCGTGGGGTGCGTGTGAGCTGGTTGAAGAAGGCAAGATTAAACAAACGCTTCAATGTTAAATATCGGCTTCTCAGCCAGTGAAAAATCATTAGGAAGCCATTACAGACATTTTTTCAAGTGGAAAAGTGAAAATTTCAGGTAATGACTCCTTTAACAGATGGGAGTTAACTCCGAAGGACCTCCTCATGAGATGGAGGCGGCTTTGGCCCTTCTTATACAGAGCATCTGTGTTGTGGGACCAGTTCAGTTTACTGTTGAGGTGAACACCCAGGTACTTAAAGGTGTCCACCACCTCAATGTCTGCTCCCTGGATGTTTACTGGTGAGTGAGGAGGAGGGTTTCTCTGGAAGTCAATCACCATTTCCTTTGTTTTACTGGTGTTCAAGCGAAGGTGGTTACGCTCACACCAGTCCACAAAGTCCATGATGACTGACCTGTACCCCTCAGACACACAGCCGACGATGGGGTCATCAGAGAACTTCAGGAGGTGACAGCTATGGAGATCAAAATGGCCGAACTTGTAGATCTGTTGTGTGTATTTGTACAACGTGATGTGAGCTTGAAAATTGTGTGCGTGTGTGTGTGCTGTAGAATGTGAGCTTGAACATTTGAGGTGTGTGTGTGTGCAGTACAATGTGAGAAGCTGCACAATAACACCTGTAAACTTGTAAAGATAAATATGTACTTGTAATAAAAACTCACATGCATGTGAAATAAAATAAACTTGTGTGTAACATTTTTCAGCTACAACTCTATGAACACAAGTCTACAGATCTGTTTCTGCACATGCTCAGCTTTAATTTCACAAGTGTACAACTCTCCTCTCACACAGATGCCTTTTGAAACACTTGTTGCTCTGTGTTTGTTTCAAAAAGCAGCTGAGCCTATCAGAGGTGAGAGTGGAGCGGGGTGAGGAGGGGGTGAGGGCGGGGAACAGAATCGACCAATCAGTGAGCGCTACGGTTCTCCCCTATTCAGCTCAGCAGCAGCTAGCTTTAGCTAACACTCTGGGTAAGTTCATTTTCAGTGACTTTCTAACCTTTATTTAACTCATTTCATCTTCTTTTTGGACGTGTAAAGTGACACTAACACGACAGAACGTCACGCTATTTGTACCATTAGTATGGAGTTAATATAAGATGATAGTACTAATGCTTTGTCTGGCTAATGCTAACACGGCCTGCTATGCTAGGCTAGCGGACATCCTGGCCTCTCTATCAGTAGCTTAGCATAATAGTCACTGCAGTGCTTTGTTGTTCTTTTTAACTAGACTTAAAACAGTTTTAATCATGCATTACTAGCTTCTAAGATTCAGTTTGTTTAATTCATTTGTAGTTATCAAGTAATGTATAAATCAAGCAGAAAGTAGGACGTTTTTTCATATAATTTCCAAAATAAATTACTTTAATTCCATTGAGAAACCAGAACTATTATTTAAATTTAAAACCCGTCTCTGGAATGCTCTGTTCTCTGTTCATCATTTAGATGTTTCTTCATTTTATTAAGTTAAACTGGAACATTAACAGGACAGTGATTCCCAAGGACTAGAATTTAAAAAAAATTATTTTAATAAGTTAAAAGTATAATTTGACATGCTGTGGTTGTCTTGTGGCTTACAGTAATCTTTTGAGTCTTAAAGAATTCATCTGCTTTAAAAATTTCAAATGAATAAGTACCATATGTTTTGTTCACACCTGATTAAAGTCCATATTTGTTAAATGATCAAACTTCAAAATCCAGCTCATGATGTTTTGACTCATTTCACTTTGTAAACATGTTTGTTGGTTTGTTTTTTATCCAGGTGGTTCTGGACATCATCTGACCTGGTGAAGGAGAACAAGAGGATCATTGTGAATGCCCTGTTGCTGTCAAGTTTAAACACAAGCTACCTGTTAGGTTGTTCCATTATTAATCTACTTTTGAACTGTTTACCTTCCAGTTTAATAAACAAAATTGTTTTATTTTTGCCAACCCATGTCATGATCTGAGGTTAGTGGCCTCCACCTAACTGCTTGTGAGCGCTTAACTGCAGGTGGGCGGTGCTGTGGAGCTGGCAGCTGCTCCTGATCATAACATCAACCGGTCTGGTATAAAGGAGGGAGTGAGACAACAGCACCTCGCCAGATGATTACTCACTTTAGGTATTTTCTGCCCCGAGAGTCACTAGCCTCTTGAGCATTTCTAGTTTTATTGTTTTTGGAGACTCATGCTGTTATTCTTGTTCCTGCTTCCAGGTACCATCACCATCTCCACCTCTCCAGCCACAAAAACTCCAGACATCCCTCAACCACATCTCAACCAGCTCTGCCAGACCGTCCCGCTTTCCACTGCTCACCTGTCCCCTCCTGGACACCCTCTCGAGCCTGGCCGCTGCCTCGGACCTGACCTCCCCCTCCTGAGCTCATCACCCCTGCTGGAACTATAAGCCCCCTCTTCTTGTTGCCATCATCCTCACTCGTCCTCTCCAGTCACTAACACACCTCTGTGTTTCAGAACCCCGCTCAAGACTGAGCCCCACTTAGACGATGCTCCCTATGTATGTATGAAAGTAGGACGTTTATTCATATAATTTCCAAAATAAATTACATCCAATCTTCAAGCCCACAACAGAGCTACAAGCTCATCCATTTTGACACATATTGATCGTGAGACATGTTGTAAGAGAAGAACTGAGCATGCGCAGAAACAACTCTGTAGACTTGTGGTCACAGAGTTGTAGTTGAAAATGTTACACACAACTTTATTTTATTTCACATGCATGTGAATTTTTCTTACAAGTACACATTTATCTTTACAGGTTTACGCATGTTGGTGTGCAGCTTCTCACATTCTACAGCACACACACACGCACACAATTTTCAAGCTCACATCACGTTGTACAAATACACACAACAGATCTACAAGTTCAGCCATTTTGAAACATAATGATCTCCATAGACAGCTGCTGGTGTTGTAGGTGAAGTCCGAGGTGTAGAAGGTGAAGAGAAAGGGTGAGAGCACTGTACCCTGTGGAGCTCCAGTACTGCACACAACCACCTCAGACGTGCAGTTACACAGCCTCACGTGCTGTGGCCTGTTGGTGAGGTAGTCATCTTCTGCTGCAGTATAGGATGGTGTTGAAAACACTTGAGAAGTCAAGAACATGACTCTCTCAGTGCTTTTTTGCATCTCTGAGTCAGCGCCCGGTGCTGCAGGTAGATGAGGGTGTCCTCCACTCCCATGTTTGGTTTGTATGCAAACTGCAGTAGGTCTATTACTGAAAAAAACTCAACAACAAGCAATTCGATTGGCTCAGGTTTCCACCAACGCAGTGGCGGCTGGTGAATCTTTTTTTGGGTGGGGCGCATTTTTTTATTTTTATTTTTTTATGTTAGTTCTTGTAAATGGTTTTTATCTTGAGAGGCTCTATATAAACGATTGTTATTTTCTTTATTTGCAGGTGAGTTTTCCAGATGCGCTAACCACATATCACCACTAGGGAACGCCAAATTACCATTCTGATGCGTCACACAACTTGAAATCGACGGACTTTGTTGCTAAGTTAGCAACAAAGTTGTTCCAAAAACATGCTTCATATTGACCAATATATGCAAACCTCACACACACTAAACAGGAAGAGGCTCTTTTAAACGATAGAATCCACGTTTTCTACCTCAACACCACCCAATGACTGCAAATGAAAAGCAAAACAAAGCTATTTTCATGAAGTCAAAAGCTAAATTCTGTCTTACCTTGCAGGTCAAAATAATCCATCTTATAGTAAAAAATCCACTTGGTTCGTAGAATCCAATGATAAAAAGATGAAACTACTAGTTTTCTCCATAGTCAACGTTAGCAGCGGCTCCACAACAACAAAGGACGGTGAACTAGCCTGTGGAGAATTTTCCGGTTCTGTCTGGGCTGGGTGAGCTGACCAATCAGCATCCTCCTCCTGATCTGAGCAGACCCCCCCGTTTGCTTGTGATCGCAACCATATGCGCCCAACAGCTCTCCTATTCCTTGTTGTTGGGGATCCAGCGCGCATGCGCCAGTTAGCCCGTATTAAGTCAATGGTAAAGATTGCTGCGCCCGCGAGAGGACACGTGACAGGAAGTACGTCAACGTTTCGGCCGTGTTAAAAGTATTAACTTTATTAAACTACAATTAAATGCAGATTACACACAGCACTTACAGCCCGTAAGGTGTATAGATCGTTTAGTTTAAATTTTATGTTTTTTTAAATACATTTTGTGATTCCTCTCATCGTCTTCCTCTTCCTGTGAGACTGGTGGGGCGGCGCCCTAGCGCCCCCTATGGACGAGCCGCCTCTGCACCAACGTCTGAATCGGTCTGAACCGATGGGAACCTGGTCTGAGCAGACTCCACCGTTGATGTTCGCTATACGCTGCACCCAAAGGCTCTCCTAATCTTTGTCGTTGTGGACGGTTTAGGGATCCAGTGCGCATGTGCCAGTTAGCCCATATTAAGTCAATGGTAAAGATTGTTGCGCCCAAGAGGACACGACAGGAACAATGTTGACGATTCAGCTGTGTTAAAAGTAAGAAGACCATTATTAAACTACAATTAAATGCAGATTACACACAGCACTTAGTCCATATGGTGTATAGATCGTTTACTTTAATTTTTATATTTTTTTAAATATATTTTGTGATTCCTATCTTCTTCTTCTTCTTTCCGTGAGACTGGTGGGGCGGCGCCCTAGCGCCCCCTATGGACGAGCCACCACTGCTGGTCAGCACAGTCTTTGAGCAGTCTGGGTCTGATCTCATCAGGTCCTGCAGGTTTCCTGCTCTTAAGCTGCCTCAGTTCTCTCCTCACCTGGTCAGATGGTAGTGAGCATTTGTTGTTAGCATTTAGCTTAGTGTTGTAATGTGGCGTTTATACCCTATAAAAACAAACTAACGTACTTGAAATTTAGATTTAAATAGGCCTAATAAGTTATTTACCAGTAGATTCTAGCACATAAACATACTTGTTAGCAATAGCAATAGCATTATTATCACGAGCTAAATAACACAACTCACTACTTACCTGAGCAAAAACAAGACGACAGTCATTTAGAGCTTCTGAGGATTATTAAATGGTTTACCCAACCTGAAATAAAATAGTTGTAGGCTTCCAGGCTTCTGAAGGCTTTCATTTGGTTTGCTGTATAATACGAGGTATGCAGCACAAGGTAGTTTGTTATGTTGATAGCTTCAACGCTGGGTAAATCCTCCAGAGAGTATGAAACCTCCGACTTTTTTAAACTATATGGGTCGTAACCTACATGAAAAATTTATTTTTTCGCGATATCACATCTGTGCCAGTCCATTTAATGCCTTACTATACTCGCTTTCCTCTATCGCGCTAAGTTTTGTACTCAAGCAAAACACTTCCTGACCCGTGTTTGAGTTTCGCGCGACTTCCGGGTCACGTGAGTGAACCCCAGCAATAGGGGGAGATTGGCTGACTGAGTAGAGGTGATTGGGGGTGGTGGTGATGGTGTCTGTTGCAGATGTGGGGGGGTCAAACCTGTTGAAGAACAGATTAAGCTCATTAGTCCAGTTGTGAGCCCCCTTAACTGTCTCACTGGCACCACTCCTCCCACTGTGTCCAGTGATATTTTTGAGGCCTCTTCCATGCACCTCGAGCATTGTTATATAGGTATGTTAATATAAATACACAAGCCTATTGTGTGAGCCTATAACAGCAACTGCACTCAATAATCCTGTGTCTCAACTGATCTTCTGATCAAAGCTGCACATCTCAAAGCGCAATACTAATCTTGGCCAGTAGGTGACAGTAACACGACATAGAAATTGAATTAAATAAGCTGTTTTAAACAACATAATCGCAACAAATGAGAACAAATAAACACAATTTACAGCAATAGCTGTGATTTCACCTCTACATTAAACCAACAGTGAGTGTGTGAGAATGAGGAAGTGAGAGAAGCCTTTTTTATAAAACAATGCCGCCAATTTGCTGCAAAGCCGATGCGGCATCTGGGAGCGTTAGGTCGTTTATAAGAGCTCAGACCGTGGCAGTAATGTTGCGCAATCATGTCTGTTTTATTAAAGATTACGCGATGGCGGCATAAAGGAGGTATGGGGGCGGTCTCTGCACTGTTGCGGACTTCCGTTTATCTTGGACATAACTTGCTTTTTATTGCGATCGAAGTTAAAGGAAAAGTTCGCTTTTTTAGACATTAAGTTTTATGTGTTCCTTCACCCACCCAGTGCTCTGTAAACTTTGACCCATTTCACACACACCCCCCTGCTCAGACATTTTCAGGGGAGAAGTGATTCATAAACGTAGTTCTGGCTAGTTTCGGGGGCGCTTTATCTGCGCCGTTTAGCCTCACAAAAGGATTAGCCTCTGAAAGCATGGCTAATTTACATCTCACAAACAAAGAGAAAAAATTTACAACGTCACATTACAACGGGACTAGTTTTTGTCATTCGTATCCCTGCGCCGGTCCCCGCGGATATTAAACAGCGCTTCGTATGTCAGCTGTTTCACTGCCGAATGCCGAAAACATGTCAGACTCCGTCTCATCTGATGACGAATTTCATTTTAACACTATATCAGATGAAGAAGAAACTTATTTTACTACTAGGATATCTTTATGAGCCAGAGTACACGGATGAAGAATTGCATTTGCTACACAAAACACACACATCAACACAGATTGTTGACAAAGCTACTGCAGTCTATGATCAACCATCGGTGTAAAGATGATTGCATAAATAATGCGCTAAAATGCGAAGATGATTGCATGAATACGGCAGACATAGCGGAATAAATAATTTTTTAAAAACAAAACTTACCCAGATTTCTGGTACGGCCGAACTCTTCAAAAACAGTCTTTCACTTTTCCCGAACTTTTTCCTGATGTAATCATCCTCTTTGAAGTGTGCACTGCACAAACGAAAGGTTTTGACTCGTTCCAGCCAAGTATCCTTGGAGTAGCCGATTGCTAAAAGCCACTGATGCCTTAGAGAAACGTCCTTAGCAGGAAAAGTGTCAAACCGAAAAGGTGATCCTGTAACATCCTTATTGTTACAACCCGGGAACCTGCAGGTACGCACCATGGCTCAATATATTTAAGAAAAACTACTTTTAAGTGACTTTAGAAGTTGTTGTTTCACTCATACAGCCAGGATTAGCAGCCAGACACGAGCCCGTTCTATTGCTGCGGTGACCGGCGCAGGGATACGAATGACAAAAAATAGTCCCGTTGTAATGTGACGTTGTAAATTTTTTTCTCTTTGTTTGTGAGATGCAAATTAGCCATGCTTTCAGAGGCTAATCCTTTTGTGAGGCTAAACGGCGCAGATAAAGCGCCCCCGAAACTAGCCAGAACTACGTTTATGAATCACTTCTCCCCTGAAAATCTTTGAGCAGGGGGGTGTGTGTGAAATGGGTCAAAGTTTACAGAGCACTGGGTGGGTGAAGGAACACATAAAACTTAATGTCTAAAAAAGCGAACTTTTCCTTTAAGTTTTTATTTTAACAACCAGCTACAGGTGTGTGTCCTCCACCATCCCTGTGAGCTGTCAGATGATCTGAGCTGCAGATCTAACGGAGAGAAGCTCCCGGAGCACCGAATCGCTCCAGCTTATCATCTCAGCTGGTTCTGTTTACAAAAGTGAAACTTAAGCGCGTGTTTACTTTCATTTTCAATATAGTTCCCGGCCGGAGCTCAGCATTAATTCATCACGTGGTCATGACACCTCTCTCTGTTGCGCCAAGGCTTAATGTGCATTTATAAGACTGGCGAAGCCGGAATATCAAGCGTGGCGGCACGAATGCCGCAAAATTCTCGCAACGTGATGCTGCCATGGCGCGTTCATAAGACACACGTTGAGGTAATATTACGCTGATTTGCCAGCACGGTGTGTCTTATAAAAAGGGCTAGAGAGAGCAAAAACGAGATCCAGCACCTTTTAGCATGCTAGCTAGTTGTTTATGTAAGCAGGGGCACAGTCGGCCAGCGCCCTAGGAGTGAAACTAGTGAGTCTGGAGAAGGAAATTCAGTTTAATGAGAGACAGCTGGTGAAAATGTTGAGTAAATCTGACAAATCTACAGCAAATATATGAATATTATTATATTGTAGTTTTAATT
Source organism: Aphyosemion australe (assembly GCA_006937985.1). NCBI lineage: Eukaryota > Metazoa > Chordata > Actinopteri > Cyprinodontiformes > Nothobranchiidae > Aphyosemion > Aphyosemion australe. Next base: position 263,816 of record SSNS01000337.1, read on the forward strand.
ACTTTTTAGATTTTTTCTCTCCCTTCAAGTCAGGGAGGGCGGCGCCCCAGCGCCCAATATGGACGAGCTGCCACTGGTGTGCATGCCTGCATGTGTGTGTGTGTGTGCTTGCATGTTCTTGTATAAGTGTTTGTGTGTGTGCGCGTGTATGCATGTGTGTGATTGCTGTTGCATGTTGACATTCTGAATGAGCTATAAGATGGGCTCACCGGGAGGCCTAACTCAGTTTACAGCACATAGTCTGACCCCTGATCATACCATGCACACCATCTGGGTGAATTACGTCTCGTCTTCATCCAACTCTTTGAAGCGTTTGGCTCTTTGTATGAGTTGGCATTTCACTAGCAGACCTCTGACAGAAAAGCTGCAAACACTGAGGAAAAAGTTGGAAATTACCATTTTCTATGTGGTAAAATTGGTTTCTTTTTATTTTGAGGGTGACATTTTCATTCTCATGCATCATTTATGTGCCCCCCAGACAACTACAAAACAGGGGATGGGGAAAAGGGATACAGCAGATGAAATTATGAAATACCAGTGCTGTTTGGATTAAAGCTTCTCTCTCTCTCTCTCTCTCTCTCTCTGTGTGTGTGTGTGTGTGTGTGTGTGTGTGTGTGTGTGTGTGACTGCATGTGTGTGTGTGTGTCTGTGAATTTTCGGTTGCATTGGAGAATGTCACAAATATACACAAATGGAAACAGTGGGGCATTCTGAGCAATGTCGCAGGTCCTGAGGATAATTCTGCCTTTCAACTGCTTCCCATTTATTTCATAGCTGCAGCACTGTCATCTCACCCTGGTCAAGATGAAAAGCATCGTTGTGTAAAGAAATTGAAATGAAAATCCTTCTGGACTCAGCAGGATGAGGAGTGGGGGTTGCATTATCTGTGACTCAATGGCACTTCCCTGGGATAAGATCTAATTCTGGGAGGAAAATTTCTTTATATGGCCACCTGCTGTGGTCAGCTTTGTCCCGGGATCACAAGTTGTTCTGGGTGATCGGTCTCTGGACACGGCGAGAAGAATGCACTCAGCTCCCCACTGACATTTAGATTTCTTTATTTTCTCTTCCATTCAGCCTGGAATTGCCTGGGAAGGATAGGATGGGGGTGGGAGTGGAATTGAGTCCCCAGGCGAAGAGAATTAGTGATGGAAGGATCGGAGTCCTTTCTATTGACAACAAAAACACACGATCACAACAAACTGCAGACACAGACCTGACCTGAATGCTGCAGCTCTCAGAACATTAAGGTTTAACTACAAACATGTTCAGGAATTCTTGGATTATTATGACATCATCTTCTCTTACGGCTGTTTTCATTTCTCTACCTCTGTCTGATTTTAGCTGAACAGAAGAACCCGCCGGTTAACCAGCTCTCAGGGTGAAGCCTGCTCTCGTAGATTACTAAAGTGTTTGAGGGTAATGTCAGTACGATTTGTTTAGATATTTGGCAGATGCTTCGATCTACAGAAGAATGCAACAAAGCTGGTAATATTGATAATAACAGCAACACCAATCCAGCATTCTCAGAGAAACGTAAGCATTAAGGGAAGTGTAACAGGTAATAGCTGTAGGATGTTGAACCAATCACAGTGCAGGTACACAATTCAGACAACACGCATTCGATTTAAAAAGAACTACAAGTTCATGTTGAGAATCAGTCAGGCATGGTGATATATGTGGTTCTGAATTTGTTCGTCACAAAATAACAGATAAAACAAAAATGGAAAAATACCCAAACAAGAGTTTTAGGCTCAAACTCACCTAATTATTGTTCCGCTGTCAATAGGGTATTCTACAGTTGACGTCACCACGCAAAGGCTTCTGGGTAGGGTCATACTCATAAGCGGCATTTGACAATAGAAAATATACATTTTCAGAGTGCTTTGACGTCGATACAAAGACATAAAATTGAGAAAGTGTTTAACTGTCAGGTTATCATGTTTGTCCCTACTTTTATATTCCACTCACCTCTGGTCAAAAGCCTTTTCCGTGGACGTTTGGGTGGACATGCTGTTTGGTCCAGACGTTCAGCTGGACCGCTGCCTCCTTGTTAACTCTTCTCCGTTAACAACGCTGCCTCTAACTCTCCGTTAACAACGCTGCCTCCACTCTCCGTTAACAACGCTGCCTCCACTCTCCCTTAACAACGCTGCCTCCACTCTCCCTTAACAACGCTGCCTCCACTCTCCGTTAACAACGCTGCCTCCACTCTCCGTTAACAACGCTGCCTCCACTCTCCCTTAACAACGCTGCCTCCACTCTCCCTTAACAATGCTGCCTCCACTCTCCGTTAACGCCNGTCCAACAACACAGATGCTCTGTATAAGAAGGGGCAAAGCCGCCTCCATCTCATCAGGAGGCTGAGGTCCTTCAGAGTTAATTCCCAGCTGCTAAACTCTTTTATCACTCTGCTGTGGTCTGTTGGGGTGTAGGCAGCTCTGACCGAGACAGGAAGAGACTGAACAAGCTAGTTAACAAAGGCAGAGGCAGACTGAGACATCCCAGATGTAAAACTGATCTTTCATCCCCTTTCATTTCCTCTTAAAATATGGGTGGTGGATTGTCTCAGGGGCCTCTCTGCACAGCCTACACCTTGGGTCTCGTCTGGTGTGGTAGATCTTGGCCTCTGTTGCTCTGGTGTTCAGGGTCTGTTCCTGTGCAGCCATGATGAGTGCCACTGTGCTGTCCTTCAGACCAGCTCTTTGTAGCCATTGGTAGGATTTCTTGATATCAGCCACTTCAGTTATCTGTTGGTGGTTCATCCCATGTAGGGGTTTGTCCTACCATGATGGAATTTCCAGCATCTCCTCTTCTGTTCGCTGGCCAATTGAAATGACCTCCACATGTTAAACCAGTCCTGTGGAGCACTCCACTCTGCCACAGTAGCACAAACGGCGACCGGCATCCCAGCGTCATGGTCGATCCCAACGACAAGGTCTTGGGTGCAGCTTGTAGCATGGGGTGGGGAGTGGGCACAGGACACAACCATACCATAAATGGAAAAGGTGCCATTGTTTTCCGGAACTGAAGGGGGCGCTATTTCCTATGTCAACTGCGGTATCTAAGTTTTGTTTTGTTTTTGTTAAAACCAACCATTAACTAGTTACAACTAAATTATTTTTTGTTCATTCGTTTCACTTTTATTCCACGTTGTTTTCAACACAATATTTTTCAAATATTGTTAAAAAAAATGTTATTAAGAAACAATTTATTTTTTCAACCATCGTAGTTTCATTTCTAGCTTCCGACTCGGAAAAGGGCTAAAGGGCAATTCCAAATCATTTTTCTATTTCCTGAGTCTCTTTACTCAGCTCTAATTTTAAAACTACAATACTTAAACGTTTCAAACCAAGACTAGATTATTCTGCATTAACAGCAGTGTCCTAAAACCCCAGTTTGTGATTTATGATCCCTTTACTTAATTTGTGAGAGTTTATTGGAAACCATAAGCTGTAGTTTTTTGGAATCTTGACCACATTAGAACTTGTCCAGCTCAAAATATACAATATTTAAACACTTAAAATGAGACTAGATTATTCTATTAGGGCAAATTAATTTGTGTCAATATTTCTACACTAGAGGCAGACATAGGACAGAATTAAAGAAGCCTTAAGCAGGATTCAAGTTTAGACTTGTGTGTTAATGTATGGGTGAGTTAGTGGTTAATGTATGGGTGAGTTAGTGGTTGCTACAATAAAACAGGTTCTAGTTAAACAAAATAAAAAGTGTAAAACTTCAAACATTTTTATTAATCAGCTTTTGTTGTAGTTCAGAGAATTGCAATTTCTCTATTTCTGCCCTCAGCTGCAAAAGGAGCTCCTCTCACCCTGCAAGAAAAGACATTCAGTTATGAAGGATTCATCTTTTTCTTATTTTTTTACATGAATAACTATGTTCATCTTTCCATAGTCACTTATTCTCTTATCTCTCCTCCACCTGGCCACGCTCACTGTGCCTCAGTCTTGGTTTTCCAAACCATTTATCAATTATAAATGACATGTTAAACAGCTTTTTTATTATTTGTTGGGAAGGTAGTCCACACAGAAGGGGTCTCACTCCCAGAAGGAACAATAGCAGACATTGAGGACAGCTACAAGTACCTTTGTATCCCACAAGCAAATGGCAACCTCAATGAGGCCACAAGGAAATGAGCCAAAGCCAAATATGAGTAAGAAGTCAGCTCAGTGGCAAGAACAAGATTCAGGCAAGAAACAGCTATGCCTTGTCAGTAATCANCCACCACTCTCCCTTAACAACGCTGCCTCCACTCTCCCTTAACAACGCTGCCACCACTCTCCCTTAACAACGCTGCCACCACTCTCCCTTAACAACGCTGTCACCACTCTCCCTTAACAACGCTGCCACCACTCTCCCTTAACGCCGCTGCCACCACTCTCCATTAACAACGCTGCCACCACTCTCCGTTAACAACGCTGCCTCCACTCTCCATTAACAACGCTGCCTCTAACTCTCTTAGTCTGGGGCGACGGTGGCATAGGAGGTAAGTGGACGCCCCGCAATCGGAAGGTCGCGTGTTCGCGTCCCACTCGGTCTGTCGCCGTCGTTGTGTCCGTGGGCAAGACACTTAACCCGAATTGCCTCTGTTGGTGGTGGTCAGAGGGGCCGATGGCGCAACAATGCAGCCTCGCTTCTGTCAGACCGCCCCAGGGCGGCTGTGGCTACTCAGTAGCTTACCATCATCAGCAGTGTGTGAATGTGTGAGTGCATGCAGCGTCTTTGAGTGTCCTAACAAAGCGCTATATAAGTTCGATGAATTATTATTATTATTATTAACAACGCTGCCTCTAACTCTCCGTTAACAACGCTGCCTCCACTCTCCGTTAACAACGCTGCCTCCACTCTCCGTTAACAACGCTGCCACCACTCTCCGTTAACAACGCTGCCTCTAACTCTCCGTTAACAACGATGCCTCTAACTCTCCGTTAACAACGCTGCCTCTAACTCTCCGTTAACAACGCTGCCTCTAACTCTCCGTTAACAACGCTGCCTCTAACTCTCCGTTAACAACGCTGCCTCTAACTCTCCGTTAACAACGCTGCCTCTAACTCTCCGTTAACAACGCTGCCTCCACTCTCCGTTAACAACGCTGCCTCCACTCTCCCTTAACAACGCTGCCTCCACTCTCCGTTAACAACGCTGCCTCCACTCTCCGTTAACAATGCTGACTCTAACTCTCCGTTAACAACGCTGCCACCACTTTCCGTTAACAACACTCCCTCTAACTCTCCGTTAACAACGCTGCCTCCACTCTCCGTTAACAACGCTGCCACCACTCTCCCTTAACAACGCTGCCTCCACTCTCCCTTAACAACGCTGCCTCCACTCTCCCTTAACAACGCTGCCTCCACTCTCCGTTAACGCCGCTGCCACCACTCTCCGTTAACAACGCTGCCACCACTCTCCGTTAACGCCGCTGCCTCCACTCTCCCTTAACAACGCTGCCTCCACTCTCCGTTAACAACGCTGCCTCTAACTCTCCGTTAACAACGCTGCCTCTAACTCTCCGTTAACAACGCTGCCTCCACTTTCCGTTAACAACGCTGCCTCTAACTCTCCGTTAACAACGCTGCCTCCACTCTCCCTTAACAACGCTGCCTCCACTCTCCCTTAACACCGCTGCCACCACTCTCCATTAACAACGCTGCCACCACTCTCCGTTAACAACGCTGCCTCTAACTCTCCGTTAACAACGCTGCCTCTACTCTCCGTTAACAACGCTGCCTCTAACTCTCCGTTAACAACGCTGCCTCTAACTCCCCGTTAACAACGCTGCCTCCACTCTCCCTTAACAATGCTGCCTCCACTCTCCGTTAACGCCGCTGCCTCCACTCTCCCTTAACAACGCGGCCTCCACTCTCCGGTAACAACGCTGCCTTAACTCTCCGTTAACAACGCTGCCTCTAACTCTCCGTTAACAACGCTGCCTCTAACTGTCCGTTAACAACGCTGCCTCTAACTCTCCGTTAACAATGCTGCCTCTAACTCTCCGTTAACAACGCTGCCTCCACTCTCCCTTAACAACGCTGCCTCCACTCTCCGTTAACGCTGCTGCCTCCACTCTCCCTTAACAACGCTGCCTCCACTCTCCGTTAACAACGCTGCCTCTAACTCTCCGTTAACAACGCTGCCTCTAACTCTCCGTTAACAACGCTGCCTCTAACTCTCCGTTAACAACGCTGCCTCTAACTCTCCGTTAACAACGCTGCCTCTAACTCTCCGCTAACAACGCTGCCTCTACCCTCCCTTAACAACGCTGCCTCCACTCTCCCTTAACAACGCTGCCTCCACTCTCCCTTAACAACGCTGCCACCACTCTCCCTTAACAACGCTGCCTCCACTCTCCCGTAACAACGCTGCCTCTCACTCTCCGTTAACAACGCTGCCTCTAACTCTCCGTTAACAACGCTGCCTCTAACTGTCCTTAACAACGCTGCCTCCACTCTCCCTTAACAACGCTGCCTCCACTCTCCGTTAACGCTGCTGCCTCCACTCTCCCTTAACAACGCTGCCTCCACTCTCCCTTAACAACGCTGCCTCCACTCTCCGTTAACAACGCTGCCTCCACTCTCCCTTAACAACGCTGCCACCACTCTCCCTTAACAACGCTNTATATACTGTTTTGGAACATCCCCCACTAGAGCTGTTGAATTCTTACAGAAAGCTTTTATTGAGGTCCAACAAACGCTTCTGCAGTTAAAATTGGTCCTCAATGGTGACAAGACTAAACTAATGTTGTTTTCAAACTCTAAAAAAAAACTTCTAAGTATGTCCCCAGTGACCACTCTGGAGGGAAATATCATAGAGGTGGTCCACACATACAAATACCTTGGTGTCTGGCTCGATGACTCCCTCTCCTTCAAGCCCCATATAGATAATCTTGTGAAGAAACTCAAACTCAGACTGGGTTTCTTTTTTCGAAATAAACTGTGTTTTTCTTTTGAGGCAAAAAAACGACTAGTTACTGCAACATTTCTGTCTATTGTGGATTATGGAGACCTTTTGTATATGAATGCCTCCGCACAGTGTCTTGGTAAGATTGATGTGGTTTATCATGCCTCGCTGAGGTTTATTACTAACTGTAGACCACTGACCCATCATTGTGAATTGTATTCTCGAGTGGGATGGCCTTCTTTGTCCACCAGAAGGTTGGCACATTGGTACACTTTCATTTACAAGGCCATGCTTGGATTACTACCCAACTACATCTGTAACTTAATCTCACGGAGAAGTGTAACTTCTCACAGTCTGCGTGCAAACGATCAGTTGTTACTCTGTGTTACGTTTGTTCGCACTGAACTGGGCAAAAGGGCTTTTGTTCACTCTGCTCCTTCTGCATGGAACAGGCTGCAAGAAAACTGGAAACTAACCGAGTTTATCTCCTTGAATACATTTAAAACCAGACTGAGAGCCCTTGAGACAGATTCCCTGTGTTGTAATTGCCTTCTGTAATTCTGTACATAACATGTCTGTGTAACTGGAAAAAAATGTTGTAACTGTAACTTTTGCTGCCTCTTGGCCAGGACTCCCTTGAAAATGAGGTTTTTAATCTCAATGGGACCTTCCTGGTTAAATAAAGAATAAATAAAATATATATATATATAATTAAAATTATATATATTTAAAATTATATATAATTTTAATGATGGTATTTTTTTTTTAGAACCATTGTATAATGATGTTTTTTTTAAATGTATGTGTGGCTGGCATCAACCATCCTGAAGGACTGAAGATGGAAATTAGTCCTGGCTATAATCTTGTGTATTTTCAAATGTGTAAAAAAATATGTACAGTACAAATAAACTAGGGCTTCATATGGTTTCTGAGCTGGACCAGTTCTAATGTGATTCAAATGCAAAAAAGGTGCTGAAACTAGCCTTTATGGGCTTTCACAAATCAAATAAAGGTCTCATGAATCACAAACTGTTTTTTAGGATACTGCTTTCAGTGTAGAATAGTTTAGTCTAAGTTTGATGCGTTTAAGTATTGTAGTTTTGAAGTTAGAGCAAATCAAAAGGGGTCAGGGGGTTGAAAAATTAGTTGGAATTACCCTTTATCTGTTTTTCCAATGCTCGGTAGATAAAAGTTGAACAAAGTCTACGATGGTTGTAAACACACATTTTTTCTTAAATAAGTTTCGTTTAATAATGTTAAGAAAGTCCTGTGTTGAAAAACAACATGGATAAGAAATAAAATCCATAAATTACGAAAGATTAGTTGTGTTTCATGGCCGTTATCAATAAAGTTTAAATACAAAACAAAAAAACAGATACCGGAAATAGTGCCCCCTTCAGTTCTAGAAAAAAATGGCGTCATTTCCATATATGGTGTGGTCGTGCCCTGTGCCCACTCTCCGCCCTGTCCTACAAGCTGCACCCAACTGTACTTGATCCCAACAGGGTATTCTACAGTTGACGTCATCACGCAAAGGCTTCTGGGTAGGGTCATACTTATAAGCCACATTTGACAATAGAAAATATACTGTTTCAGAGCGTTTTGACATCGATATGAAGGCATAAAATGGAGCAAGTTGTTGTGATGGAGAAAAACATACCAGAGAGCTTTTCTTGATGGCGACCCTGCTAATTATCAATCGCCAGAACTGAAGCGCTAGCTCAAATGTCACGGTGAAAGTAAAAACTAACTCCCGTTAGCAGCACTGTTGTTTTAAATGCCGTTTTTCCCATCACGGCTCCTTCTTGAGTAATATAAAAATAAGTTCATTACTCAGTGCTCAAGTAACATTTTCTCAAGGTAGTTTTTTAACTGTCAGGTTATCATTTGTGTCCCTACTTTTTAAATTCCACTCACCTCTGGTCAAAAGCCTTTTTCCTGGACATTTGGGTGGACATGCTGTCTGGCCGAGACGTTCAGCTGGACCGCTTTGTTAACACCGCTGCCTCTAACTCTCCGTTAACAACGATGCCTCTAACTCTCTGTTAACACCACTGCCTCTAACTCTCCGTTAACACAGCTGCCTCTAACTCTCCGTTAACAACGCTGCCTCTAACTCTCCGTTAACAACGCTGCCTCTAACTCTCCGTTAACAACGCTGCCTCTAACTCTCCGTTAACAACGCTGCCTCTAACTCTCCGTTAACAACGCTGCCTCCACTTTCCGTTAACAACGCTGCCTCCACTTTCCGTTAACAACACTCCCTCTAACTCTCCGTTAACAACGCTGCCTCTAACTCTCCGTTAACAACGCTGCCTCTAACTCTCCGTTAACAACGCTGCCTCTAACTCTCCGTTAACAACGCTGCCTCCACTTTCTGTTAACAACGCTGCCTCCACTCTCCGTTAACAATGCTGCCTCTAACTCTCCGTTAACAACGCTGCCTCCACTTTCCGTTAACAACGCTGCCTCTAACTCTCCGTTAACAACGCTGCCTCCACTTTCCGTTAACAACGCTGCCTCTAACTCTCCGTTAACAACGCTGCCTCCACTTTCCGTTAACAACGCTGCCTCCACTCTCCGTTAACGCTGCATCCTGCATTAATTCTCCTCCTCTGCTGCTCCTCCTGGATAACTCCACGACTGAGAGCGTCGCTAGGACTGGCGGCTGGTCATTCTCGGATGTAGGACTTTCCCCTCCAGGAAGATGTAAGTAACAAATATACGTGCTTTTCTTGATCTGTTCCACACAGTTAATATCCGCTCCTCCAACTTAAAAACTACCACCGCTTTGCTTCTTCTGTCTTTAGCTTAGCCCGTGTAGCTTTCCAGATGTGGTCGCGAACTTTACCGGCTTTGGAAAAGGGATAAAAAGTCCTCTCCGACATCCGATCTGGGCATCTAGAGTCCGATTAGCACCTCCCCCAGCAGCAGCGCTTAGTTCCTTGCTGTTTGAAAATCTTTAGGAGATGAAAAAATAACTTTAGGCAGATCAGAGCAACTCAGACCCATAGGAATCCATTATAACTGCCTGTCTGCTTGTATGTCCCTGCGTCCCAGAGTGCTTTGCAACTTTACGTCACGATCTTTTTTTAGCTACTGTAGAAAGCTCTGTTGAGAACTTTCAGAATGATTCTGTGCTGCAGAGCAAACAGCAGCTTTCTGAGCTGGACCCGTTCCCACATTTGGATTGTCTATTAGGTTGTAATTAACGAGATAAGTGGATTGGTGCAGCGTCTGCAGTGATGCGGGCGTTGTGGAGGAGAGAGAGCTGAGCTGGAAGCCGAAGCTCTTGATCTGCTGGTCGAGCTACGTTCCAACTAAGGGCATCAGAAGCATAAAAAAAGTGTGGTGGTGGGTGGGGTGTGTGTGTGAAATCCACAGACATCATGGTAAAACCATTTGACTCTTTAGCTAAATGTGATGAAAACACTAAATTCTAAATAGTTTGAACTGAAGTAAAAATGTAAAAACAGAAAAAACGTTTCTTCCTGCTTTCCTGATTCATTTAATCATTTTTATGTTATTTTATGTATTTATTTTGCACATAGAAGTTACGTTTTCTTCACTAGTGAGTAATTGCAGGTAAAATGGTGCTGAGCTGCGTTTTTTGTTGACAAATATTAAAATAAGATTGGAGGTTTGTCCTTTTTCTCTGCCTCATCAGCTGAGGACGTCGGTGTTCAGACTTGTGTTTTATTACTGATCCCTGTTGTGGCTCATTATTATTAAAATGGGACAATCAGCTGAAACAGTTGAGTTAAATTTATTGAAACTAAATCACAGGAGATATCCAGAGAGTTTGGAAGTGTGTGTTCATCATGTGTTCATAAACAGCATTTAAGGTCATTTGCGTTAACGAGCTTTTACCGCAGATAGGACTTTACTGTCGCCCAGAATATTTTACTGAGGATGTTTTTCTGATCAACATCAGACTCCAGAAACCAAAACCAGGTCTGTAACCGACGTCACGCCGTCTTCTTTACAAGCGCATCTTCATCCACCGCTCCAGCTGCGCCGCTGAGATCAAAGACAGAAACGGGGATTCCGTGCTGGGGGAACCCCCGCAATGAATCTGCACATTTCCAGTAGCACAGACTTGAACACATTTGTTGAATTATTTGTGCAATAATCAGATTTTTATTTTATTTGCACAAAATACAAATTCTAGATTAGATGTTACAGAAAACGAGGACGGCTTGCCATCAAAACTTAAAGCCGTCTCATTTTTCAGGCCGTCCTAATGACGGCGGGACGGCTCGCTGGCTAATACTATGATTATGTTTGCTAATGGCAAACAGCAGCTAGCTAGTAATGACTTCAAGCTAATGTAACAAGAAAACAATATTTTTGTTCATTTTATTTTATATATTTGAGACTATTTATTTGATTATTTGCCATTTTGGAAATATAAACGCCCCCAGGCACGAAAGATAGTGCCGTTGTTTTTCTTATTGAATTTTAATTCTTGAATTAAAAAGTATTGAATTGTGAGTTTGATAATTATTGCACATAATAACAGTTGTAGTAGTAAGTTACAGATGTATACATATTAGGAGTGACCATTATAGAGTCTAACAGCTGCAGGAAGGAAAGAGCTGCGGTACCTCTCCTTCACACAGCGAGGGTGGATCAGTCTGTCACTGAAGCTGCTCTCCAGAGCAGACAGGTTGTCCTGCAGGGGGTGCGACTCGTGGCCAAGTTTAGCCAGGACCCTCTTGTCACCCATGTCCAGAGGACAGCCCAGGACAGAGCTGGACGTTCTGATCACCCTGTCCAGTACTGGTAATATTCTAATTTTACTTAACAAACTTAATTTTACTTACTGGGATATTTATTATCCTCTCATTGTCTTTTGCATAAAACTGACTTCTGCCGTCTACCGCCTGACTCTCCTTCCTGGGCTAATGTGGATGGAGACTGCTGCTTTGTAATGCTGTGCTGCATTCACTTACAATCAGACTTTTGAGTTTCTCTGTGAAAATGTCATCTTACATTTGATATTTTATTGTTTATATGTTATAGATGTTTTCCTGACTCAGTTTTGGGGGTGACACCTGGAGGGGCCAGCCTTTTTTCAGGGGGGGGGGGCTTGTGCCCCCCTTCTGGACACGCCCCTGCACACACTGAAAAAAAAAATCACAGATAAACCAGTTTTAGTCCTGCAGTGTGTGGTCTGCAGCAACTCAAAAACTACACACTACACACGAAGCACTTTCACTCATGCACGTTTTCTCCTCAGAACAGATGAAAGAAACTTTAAAGGTGTCCTAGAATGCAATTAATCAACCATCTAAAACAGAGCTTTGAGCCTCCAATAAGCATAAGAACATTTATTTTGGCTTTCATCTGTCCCAGGAGCCCTGATACAGGCCATTCTAAACCCCCTTACTCAGGCCTTCAGTGAAATGAGCTGTTGACCCCTCCCACTCGGCCAGGACATGCTGATTGGTTGGTTTCCCCAGAAGGCCTCAGACACATGCAGGTTTGAGGAGGCGTGGCTCCCCCTAGTGACGTGTTAAGGAAGGCTTTCTCAGAACAGGAGGTTTTCTCTCGCCTTTTTCAACTTTCTAATTTACATAAAAAGTAGGTCACACACGGCTTTGACTTTTTGGCATGCTGCTGTTGACCACCCAAGCTGTCTTAGTCAACAACAACAAGGAACATGTTGGTTTACATTCTAGGTCCTCTTTAATATTTTACAACAAAGCCTTCCAATAAAACCTGTCTGTAACTGTTCAGGTGACTAATTTTCTCCTGGGCTGGATGAACACTTTAAATCTGTTTGTGTCTTCTGTGCCGTCCTCGTGTCTGTGTCCACACATACCTTTTCCCTGTGTCCTTCTCAGAGTCTCCACTTTCACTGCAGAGGAACAGTGGAGGGTTTCTTTAGTGCTGGAATCCAGCTCAGGGATCACCTTACCCTGCACAGCTCGGCTTTGTTATCGGATCTGCCTCGGCGGATCAACAAGGTGCATCATCCAACCTGCCATTAATGAATGCAAGATGTCCAATCAGGGGTGTGTTTGGTCATCATCACCAAACCAGCCTCCTTCCCGTAGGCCTTCACTGTGGGATCCTGGAAACCTCCCCAATGATCTCAGAAGCAGATCTGCGATTCTCCTCCCTTTAGATTCCCACCCAGTGATTTACTCAGCCTGAGGCGGAGTTGGACACGAGCATCCAGCAAACATCTAAGCTGTTCAGTACTCCATCAGAGTGGAGACCTGCTCACCCTGATATCATACTACACACTGAGTCCTCCCTCTGAGGAAGCCGATACCTGAAGTTTCTTCAGGTTTCTACATTCAGCTGAGACAAATACACCAACAGGGTCTGCAGATGCACACGCATCTTCATCACTCCATCTTCACACCACACATCTGTTTTCAATCAGTTCTAACAGTAAATTCTGCCTGTATTTTCAAACCAAACTCACCATAACAAGGAAAAATAGAAAACAAATTCAGTGTCAGCGCAGTTTTGTGTTGCAACAAAGACAAATGGTTCCAATTCATGCATTTCTATCCTAAACTTAATTTATTCTAAATCTTATTGTCTCTGAAACCTAGGGCTGGGTACCTTTTAAGGTGGAAATGAATACTCGAATGGTCTGATTCAATAAATTCCTCAAATCATTGTATACTGATTTGAGCTTCCTTAAATGCGTGCACCACAGCCTGAACACATTCTACTGGTGCACTATGTGGTCATCTAGGTTCCATGGAGGAAAATAGAGAAACCAGCAAAGACAAAAAACATTTCAATAGACAGAAACTCCAAAAGTCTGGGATCAATGCATGACCAGGTTGGCTAATGCTAAAGCTAGCGTGAAACTAAGAATAGCTGTGTCCAAATCCAGGGGTTGCGTGCTCATGAGGTCAGATTTTAAGACCAGTGACGTTGCTGCAACGAAGAATGTTCAGAATGCGGTCTTGAAATGCATTCTTCTTTTCCCCGATTTTGAGAATGGGTGCGGTGTAGTCTCCGTGGTCTCCTCGCCTCCATAACTCCCGTGATGCACTGCGGGATTGATTTCTGTACCGGCAACAATGGCAGAAGAAACGGGAGACGCAGCAGGAGAGCAGCAGCAGAACTTTAAATGACAGCTTATTAAAATCTGACTTTAGGAAATGTAAAAGCCTGAAGTGGTTGTGTTTTTATGCGTTTCCTGTTGTCATTAGGCCTGTCATGTGTTTTTGTATTATTGTTCTTAATTACAGTTCATAACATTGGTAAATCAAAAATCATAAAATAACCAAGGAAAAAATTTAAAACATGTGCGAGCTCCATTTCTGCAGCGTCTTAGTGCGGTAGCAGTTGCTAGGTGACAGGAGGACATCCGCCGGTCACAGAAGAACACGTTCTCCAGAGACCAATGAGGACGGGTACTCATGAGCATGCAACCCCTGGATTTGGACACAGCCCTCAAATAAACTCTTCAAGCAGAAAAATCCCTACCATCCTGTTTATCTGCAGACTGTTGTGGTGTGGGGCAAGACATTTTTTCATCTATAACTCCCAAAAACTTGACTTCTTTTACTCTTTTAATATTAACATCTATGTATCATTTAAAATTTGTATTACTAAATATCACAAAACATGATTTTTCACTGTTTAATTAAAGTTTATTCCCATCAAACCATAATTAAATTTTTTTCAGCTCTGTTTGTACCGTTTCTATCATCTGTTCTACATTATCTCCAGAATAATAAAACGTTGTGTCGTCTGCAAAAAAGTGCATTTTAATATATTAGATATAGACAATGTCATTTATATAAATAATAAATAGTTTAGGGTCTAATACCGACCCTTGTGGTACGCCACAAGTTATATTACATAATTTAGATTTAATGTTGTTTATATGAACATATTGTTGTCTGTTATTTAAATAACTAGTTATCCATTTTAGAGCCACTCCTTTGATGCCGTATTTACTCAGTTTTTAAGAAGAATTTCATGATTCACTGCAAAGGTCGATAAAGATACTTATGAAATGGTTCTTTTTGTCTATGGCTTCAGATATTTCTTCTGTTAATTCCATTAGTGCCATGGAAGTGGAATGATTATTTCTAAAACCATATTGACTGTCATTTAATATATGGTAATATATAGTTTTTGTAATATTTTTGAAAATTGTGACAATAGAGATATCGGTCTGTAGTCGGAAAAGATGTGTTTGTCTCCACTTTTGTAAAGTGGTATGACTTTTGCAAGTTTCATCCTGTTGGGAAATGTTCCTGTCGCAAAAGATGAGTTACATATATAAGTGAATGGATGAATAATGCTTTCTATTATATTTTTTATTAATAATATGTCTAGATCATCACAGTCAGAACTTCTTTTATTGATGCATTTACCTACAATATTTCTTATTTCATCGCTAGTTACTGGACTTAAAAATATACTGTTTTTATTGCTTTTTATTTTTTCACCTATGTTATAAGTAGTTCTTTTTGAAATGTTGTTTGCCAAGTTTGGTCCCACATTAGTAAAAAACTTATTAAATTCATTCACTATTGTGCTGGTTTCTCTGATTTCAGACTGTCCATTTTCAAAATAATTTGGAACAGCTGGTGCTGTTTTATTCCTTTTTGTGACACTATTTATTATTCCCCCCGTTGCCCTGATATTATTTTTGTTTTTTTCTAGTAAATTGCTATAATAATCCTTTTTTTGTCGTTTTATTATAGAAAATGATTTATTTTTTGCTTCACTTGTTCTTAGTTTTAAAAAGCTTCTCTATGAAGTATTTTTCTTCTTGCAGGCATTCTGCAGACCTTTTGTCATCCATGGTTTGTTCATCCTTTGTCTTTTTGTTTGAATTTTTGTTTTACAGCTTTTGTCATATTGGTTACACAATATTCTTATAAAAGAATTGTAAGCCAAGTTTACATCTTCAACATAAGCTTCATCCCAGTTTTGTTGTTCCAGATCCTTTAAGTGCATCAATAGTTTTTTGTGAATTATCCCTTATAAGTTTGTCCGTTTTAGGTTGATTTGTGGTCTGGTCATTTTTATAGACTGTGAAAATTGGCAGATGATCACTGATATCGGTCATCACAATTCCACTTCTGTCTGTCCCCCCTGAAGCATTTGTAAATATATTATCTATAATTGTTGAGCTATGTACATTCATCCTTGTTGGATTAGTTATCAGTGGAAACAGACCCAGTAAATACATTGAATTTATGAAGTCATTTGCTGTTGTTGAATTATTTTCATTGTCCAGATCAACATTAAATTCCCCACAGAGAAATATATCCTTGTTCCAGATTCCACTCAACATTGCAGTAATTGTATTCGTAGATAATTCTACACAAGACCCTGTTGCTCTGTAGATGCATGTTATTATTATGTTTTTTATCTTCTCAGTGATCATTTCCATTACATCGTTGATGGCTGTTGACATGTTATCAATGACTTTGCTTTTCAAATTATTACATACATACAGTGCTACACCACCACCGCTTTTGTTTTTCCAGTTCAATAAATACTCATACCCATCTATGTGAACTTCCTCAGTATCACCTTCTTTTAACCACGTTTCTGTTATTGCAATGATTTGAAATTTTTGTTTGCTTTGTGTGAAATAATTCAATATTTTATAATGATTACAATACAAACATCTACTATTGAAGTGAATGATCGAGAGTGTACCTTCTGTCAAAACTGAATCACTTAGTTCTTGATTGCTATAATATTCACATTCATTATTCATATGTATGTACAAATTATTGTCTAGTTTCCAGGGTCATATATTTTGTATTCTACTTGTTACGTCCATATGCTTGTTTTGTGGTTTACTTATATTTCATTTTTGTGATTCTGTATGAGATTTTGCTTTCTTCTACATCCCTCTTCCAACTTTCAATGATTATTGAATTTTTCCAGTTCTTTCAGCTCCTTTATTGTCTTCGCCTGTGACCTTTCTTGTTCTTGGATCCATACATTCCCATTTCTTGTCCATGTTGCTACAATTGACCTTTTGCCGAGCCCCGCCCCCCTTAGTTACTGTTGCCAACTCCGACAATAAGTGGATCAAATACTGAAGCTCCGCAGATTTCCGTGATGGAAAGAAGTAGACAGATGCGTGTCAGCGACATTTTTTGGAGCAATTCCTCCTCAATATCATCCAGATCGAGGCAAAAGGGTTACAGTATGCAGTGGAGGGATATATTAGTGTCGGCTCCGCTGAGCGAAGCGTAGCAGGGAACAAGGAGTTGGGAGTTTGGGAGAAGGTCCGGCGTCCGGGGACGCGTGGGTCCGAGGAGCGGTGGCGGCGATGCGGTGTCCCTGTGAGCTGTCAGATGATCTGAGCTGCAGGCAGCTCTAACGGAGAAAAGCTCCCGGCGCTCTGCATCGCTATCATCTCAGCTGAGTCTGTTTATAAAATGTAATTTTTTATGCCCGTGTTTACTTTCATTTTCAGTTCCCGGCCGGAGCTCGGCATTAATTCATCACGTGATCAGGACACCACCCGCTGTTGCGCCAAGGCTTAATGTGCGTTTATAAGACACACGGTTGAGGTAATATTACGCTGATTTGCCGGCACGGTGTGTCTATAAAGGGTCTTGGATAGTCTGGGAGGCGGACCTCCGCCCAGCCGCGGGCGGGGGGAGCACTCATGCTTGGCTGTTGCTGGTTGAGCTCGATGAGGAGGTTCTGAAGGGAAACGAAGGAGACACGACTACTATCGAGGCTAATGCTTAGTAGTACATTAGGATTAGCTTCATCATTTTGTTTGGAGTTGTCGGATAGTAACGGTTGCTATGATGTGTGATTGGACAATAGCCGCTCTGGGGGCGGGGCCGGCGAAAGGCTAATTCTTTTCTGATTTTTTAACATCCGTGCTTCTCTGGCTATTGTCCTATTTTTTTGGTTAAATGTTTGTTAATATACACATTAGTGCCTCTGAGCTTGTTTGCTTGTAGCAGAACACTGTTTCTTTGTTTTCTGCTGGTGAACCTTACAATCAGAGCTTAATTTGAGCCGGATCTTGCCGGAACAGGATCCGGGAACTGTCTTATTTTGAAGGGACGCGTTCCGGTAATTGTCTGCTAGGATCCGTTAACTCGCGCTGCTACCTCGTGATTACAATGGGTAAATGAGGACGCTGTGTTGGGCAGTGACTTACGGGTGAGTGTTTGTCCAATCTCATCAAGTTCGGAGTTTACCATAACCACCGCCAGTATTTAACTCCGTTAAAACCAGTAGCTGTATAAATCAAAGGTTAAAACCTAATATTAACAACATAAATACTTATTTCTGGTGAGAAATGGCCACCAGCATGCTGCAGCCTCACTCATGTCAAAGTCATCCTAATATATTGATCTGGGCAGTGGAAGATTTAAGGAAGCTGGAGTACAAACACGTGATGAGATCATTTCATAATGTTGTAACATTTCTGCAGCACTAAAGCAGAGTTGTAACATTTTGACCTTAGCAGTGGTTTATTAAAGTATTCAAGCAAACAGCTGAGATAAAGCTGCATCTCCCTGCAGCTCCAGCTCTTCCTAAACGTTTAATCAGAACCAACTCATCAGAGCAGCATGAACACAGCCATAACCTCCTAAGAACTCTGGAATATTTTCAGATGTTTTCATGTTTGGTGTTCTGTGAGTTAGTCTCACAGTAATTCTGAATTATATGATGATCCCTAATCATTTCCTGATCATTTTTGTCAGGCATATTTTTTCTTTTGTTCTGAGCAGAGGGACTGTCTAAACCTCATGGTAGAAAATGGTTTGCATTTTGCAAAAAAATCACATTGATGATTTTTTGTAAGTATTCCAACAAATTATTGTAGCAATAAAAGGTATGTAAATGTCAGAGGTCCCTATAACCCACTGATGACACTCTGCAGCATGCGAGGACCTTGTGAGAAATTTGTGTAAACTTTGAGAATGTGGGCACAATTATAAGTTAGTCGTCAAAATCTCCATTAATCATGAGCCGGCGCTGACACCCCCCCACCCCGCGCGCGATCCGGCATCAGTTTTGTCCCTAGTGGACTCTGGTCTGACATCACTACTTTCGTTCCGGTAACGTTTGATTTACAAATTAAGCACTGCTTACAATTATAGCTGGTTTTGCTTTCTCATATTTTTTAGGCAGTGTGTGACATATAGATATGGCCTCTGTTTGGATATTTATATTCTTACGGTGCAGAAAAGTAACCACTTGTTGTTCTAGTGTGTCCAGCTCTTTTTCTGAGGCATCTTCTGATGAATCTTGATTTGTCACTGCTTTTGCATAGCTT
>SSNS01000337.1:290492-297992 GCA_006937985.1 Aphyosemion australe
AATGATAGAAAGAAGATGCAACAACCCCATTTATGTGACCTCTAAAACAAAAATCTTTATCGATCTTCACACCCAAATTAACAATGGAACCCTTCATGTGGGGGGTTAATTCTCCACAGTCCACCATGGAGGTATCAGTGTGACGACTGAAACCAAAAAGCACTGCTTCTGTCTTCCGTTCATTGATGCACAGGAAGTTCTCTGCCATCCATGTTTTGACTTCTCTCAGACAGTCTAAAACCTTTGAGATTGGTCGACTGCCAGACTCATCCAAAGGCAAATACAGGTGACAGTCATCAGCATACAGGTGAAAAGCGATACCATGCAGCTGTAGGATATCACCCAGGGGCAGAATGTACACACAAAACAGCAGGGGTCCCAGTATTGAACCCTGAGGAACACCCCAAGGGAGATGGGAGAAATCAGAGGAGAAGCCACCCATCTGCACACACACCATTCTGTTAGAGAGATAGGACCGAAACCAATTTAGAGCCAGGCCAGTAATTCCCACATAATGCTCCAGATGATGCAACAACACCTCGTGGTCCACCGTATCAAAGGCTGCAAATCCAACAGAACGAGCAGCACAAACCTTCCGCCGTCGGTTGCAAGAAAAATGTCGTTTAAGACCTTTACCAAGGCTGTCTCAGTACTGTGGAGGGGTCTAAAACCAAATTGAATGATTTCTAAAATGTTATTTTCATTAAAAAATTCTATCAGCTGGCCATAGACACATTTTTCCATCACCTTGTTTAAAAAGGGGAGCTTATAGATTGGCCTATAGTATACAGGATGCATGACCACTCTTTTACAATCATTAGGCACAACACCAGAAACCAGACTGTTACAGTAAAAAGGCCACTTAAAAACACATCCTTAAGCAGAGACGAAGGCTAAATATCTTCAAGAGAACCACTAGGCTTAGCCTCTGCCATCAGCTTAGCTAGATCAGCTAATGTGATGGGCTGAAAAGAAAACAGTCGCTCGGAAACAGACACAAGGGGACTCTGCAGAGGAGCTACAGGCACAGCCAATCTCAAAGTTGCAACCTTATTTATGAAAAATTCAAGGAACTTATTGCATGTAGCAGTTGATGCCTGAACAGGAAAACAGCCCTGGACATTTAACACAGAATCAATTACACCATACAAAAAGAATTGACAGAGACCAGGTTGGAATAATATGCATCTTTTGCTGTTTTTACAGTTTCCTGATAAGACTTCCAGCTCTCCCTTAAGGCAATTAAGAACACATGCAACTTGCTCTTTTTCCACCGCAGCTCGAGTGAGGTCAGTTGACCACCGATTCGCTGCAGGGGTTCTCTTCTTTGAACGCAGTGGTGCAATAATGTCAAGAATGTTCTTACATGTATCAATAAAATGACTTAGTCCATCTACAGAAGACCATTCTGACAAGTGGGTCACAGCTTCACTAAATAAAAGTCTAAATAAAATTGATCAGAAAACAGCATCGTGAATATGCAGGTTTGTCACAGTAAGCCCGAGCGACAGCACCAAGTCCAACGTATGACCACATACCTGAGTGGCCCCACTCACAAACTGATTTAGACTAAAAGAGTTCACCAAGTCATTAAAATCCAAGACAAGTGGCTTTCCAGAACAGCAGACGTGAATGTTGAAGTCTCCAAGTAGCATGATCTGATCATAGCTTGATGCATAGTCAGCTAAAAACTCGGAAAACTACGATATAAAATCCTTATTGTGCCTCAGGGGTCGATAGACCACCGCGCAGAGGAGCGGACTTGGGTGTCCAAGTTCAAACAAACACAGTTCAAAGCTGCTGTAAGCAGACGCAAGGGAAAGTTGTTTAATCTGCAAATTAGCTCTGCAGATAGCCACTAACCCACCGCTGCGCCAAGAAGCTCTCGGTACACTAACAAACACAGTCAGCTGGCACCAGTTCCATTATAGCGGTCCACTCACCGGGCACAACCCAGGACTCACTGACACAGAGCACGTCCAATGTGTGTGGTAAAAACCTTTGGGATAAACGTTTTATTTGCGTTATTTATCTGGCGTTAACCTAGTGAACACACACACTGACTGGATAACACGACCTCTCTACCCTAAAACTACCCACTCTCCACACTGAGCTGAGGCAGAAGCTAGCTTAGAACTCGCTCTGGTTACGTCAGAGGCTAAGATTTAGAAAGAAGAGCGTTTTTAGAAGCTTTGCTGAAAAAGGACACTTTTTACTCAAAAAAATGTGCCGTAATGTATTTTAAAACAAAATATCCACAATAAACGTTTCAAATAGTATTTTCTGGACAGCATTTTATATGAATTAGAAAAGCAAATTAACCTGCAATTTGCTCTTTAATGAGAGTTGTGACTTTTTTTGCTCAAATGAATTCATGTGTGTTTGAACTTCATAGGGAAAACACCACAGAATCCAGTTTCCTGTTGGCTGTGTGATGGTTTTGAACAGTTTCATCATTTTCACACTAACAGCAGCTTCTCTAAACAGGACTTCATCACCGTTAGCTTTTGCTGGAACATCCTAGATTCTGTCTGATATCCTGTGTGTCTCCTGAGGCACAGCGACCTATACGACTATAATAGGACGTACATATCCACGGTATTTTAGGTGATGACTCCTTTAAGGAAACAACATTTTTCGCGTTTGTGGGGAGTTTACGTAATTCACCCACGGAACCTCTAAAGAGTGTCCAGGGGGACCAGATGGTTGAGAGACATTTCCGGTGAGGAGTGTTTTTAGTGTGTTAGCGAGTCATGAAGAGGTAGCAGCTTGTTCTCTGTATCGTTCAAACCTTGAAGATTAATGTCATTAAAACCGCCGGCTACTTTGTTCGATACTCCACCTCTGACTCCAGTTTTTGACCACTACACATTACATATTAACTTACCGATTGGTTATTTTTTTATTTACTGTAGGATTGTGTTTGCTGGCAAAATTGCCCTCGATCCTCC
Organism: Aphyosemion australe; assembly: GCA_006937985.1. Classification (NCBI taxonomy): domain Eukaryota; kingdom Metazoa; phylum Chordata; class Actinopteri; order Cyprinodontiformes; family Nothobranchiidae; genus Aphyosemion; species Aphyosemion australe. Next base: position 293,444 of record SSNS01000337.1, read on the forward strand.
TCCATCAGCTACAAACTCCTTGTGAGGTTCTGCTCCCTAGCTCCATGTTAGCTTTGCTAGCAGCTAGCCTGCTACCTCTGTGGTTAATGTCATTAGCTTAGCTGCTAGCTTTGGGTCAGCTTATCTACATCCAGGCTACGTCGTTTACGTTTGATGCACCACCCTCAGCTCCACCTCTTTGCCCATTTTGGGGTTTTTTGGTAGTGACGATGAAAAGATCTCCGACCTCAGTCTCCATTTATTTATCTTCTACAGAATTATACAAATTACATGGCCAAGACAGAAGTGGAGGGAACCACCTCGTTTTGGCATCAGCTAGGCCTACCGAGAGAGGTGGGCGTTATCCGTCCATCATTTATACAGTCGATGATGGTACCAAACAGTTAACAGCCCAGAGTTACACTACCGGTCAAACGTTTTAGAACGCCCCAATTTTTCCAGTTTTTTATTGGAAATGATGCAGTTTAATGTCACATTGCACTCTGAAATGAAAGCATAGTACAAATAAGCAATTGGAGTTAAAAAAGAAATCATGGAATCAGTTTCTAGACCAACATGTATTCTAAACTTTTGACTCATCAACGTAGCCACCCTTGGCAGATATAACAGCTGAACACACTTGAGGCATTCTTGCTACAATAGAAATCATATCTTCTTCAGAAAGTTCTTCCCATCTCTGTTGCAGAACTTCCCATAAATGTGTGGCACTTGTAGGTTGCTTTGCTTTCACTCTTCTGTCCAGTTCATCCCAAACCAGCTCCATGGGGTTGAAGTCTGGAGACTGTGCTGGCCACTCCATGTTTTCAAGCTGACCATCTTGTTCTTTTTTCCTGAGGTACTTCTGGCATAGCTTGGACTTATGTTTTGGGTCATTATCTTGCTGTAGGATGAACCCCTGACCAACTAGGCTCATACCAGAGGGTAGTGCATGGTGCTGGAGAATGCTGTGGTAGCCATTTTGGTTCAGGGTGCCTCTCACTCTGTACAAGTCACCGACCCTGGATCCAGCAAAACAGCCCCAGACCATCACACTTCCTCCTCCATGTTTGACAGTTGATGCCACACACTGTGGAACCATCCTTTCACCGACTCCACGGCGTACAAAGATCCTGCGTGATGAACCCAAGATTTCACATTTGGATTCATCAGTCCATAATACCTTCTTCCAGTCTTCAGTAGTCCAATGGCGGTGTTTCATGGCCCAGACAAGCCTCTTTCTCTTATTCTGACGTCTTAGCAGTGGCTTTCTTGCTGCAACTCGTCCTGTCAAACCTGCAGCTCCAAGTCTTCTCTTCACAGTTGAAACTGAGACTTGCTTACTACGACCACTATTAAGCTGTGCTTGAAGCTGTTGTCCTGTGAGCCGCCGATCACGCAAGCTGTTCACTCTCAGAAACCTGTCCTCTGATGCAGTTGTGGCTTTGGGTCTGCCAGACCTCTTCCTGTCAGAGTTTGCCCCAGTTTCTTAGTGAAGGTGAAGGAAACTGGACTCACTGACACCTTGACTTTCTTTGCAACTTCTCTGTAGGAAAGACCTACATTTGTTATGATGGTCTGTCTCTCTTCCATTGTTAATTGCCTTTTTCTGGCCATTTTTGTAGCAACACACTATTATCTGCAGTACAATACTATTCAGCTGATGCTCACGAGCACTCTAAGAAATTTCTGTAAATTTACAGCAGAATTCCAACAGTAACACACTGTTTTTCTAAATTACGGTAGAATGATGTTAAATCTGATGTTTTCTCTGTTGAATTATGGCGGCTGGAAAATTACGGCAAAAAACAGTCTAATACAGTATTTCCTTTGGGGCACATGCTCTTTTGGTGTCGTCAACCTTCGACAGTCAGCAGTCATTCTCCAATTTTAAAGCATCTAAAGGGTAAGTTTATCACTCTTGAGAATGTAAATTGTGGTTTTGCATAGTTTAAAGTCAATATTTAGTCCAGAGACTGTGCTGTGATGTTGTTTGTCATAGTTTACTCAAGGAACAAGACTTAGTAAATGAACCACTTTGAGCCATAGTCAGATTATAGGAATTTGATGGTGGAAAGTTAAATATTTATTTTTACTGATTGAAAACTTAAGGTTTGTCTAATACAAAAGCCATGTAGGACCACGTTTTGTCTTTCTTCTCTGAGTAGCTAGTTGTACATTCATGCTAGCGTTAGCATCTGAACTGGAGGCTCCTCATTGAGAGATTTCATCAATAACTATTAATGTGCATCAGTGCCACTGCTGGACTCTCTATCCAGCATACCGTGGTTGACCACTGTTCTATTTGGGCCAACAGTACCAACGCTTTTTTAGGCCTACATTTAGTTTGGACCGGTCGGGTTCACAGTTCCAGTAGGTTACATGAGTGACCCTATTAACATTGGGATAATGTCACTGTTCAACAACAACCAGGAGAAAATAAAATTATAAAATAACAAATGAAGGCAGAAATGAAGTCACCAGAAACACATTTCCAATCACTCTGATTTACAACAAAGCTTGTGTTGGACCAGTCAAAGGTTCTACTGTTTACTGTAAACTCACTGACTTTCAACAGACACAGCAGATTTAAACCACACTAAATGTGTGTCTGCTGCTTTTCTGGGTAAAACCAGCTTGATCTTCATTCAGTCAAGTAACCAGAAGTGGTAGTAGAACTAGAGACAGTACTCAAGCTAGAGCAGTGATTATTTATTTATTTATTTATTTATTTATTTATTTGTTTGTTTATTTATTTATTTATTTATTTATTTATTTATTTATTTATTTATTTATTTATTTATTTGTTTGTTTATTTTAAACATTAATCATTTACATTAAATGTTTCTGAAGTTACATTGTTTATTTTGTTCATAACAATATAATAATATAGGTAAAAGTAAAAAGTACAGTGCAGTTAAAATACTTCTAGAAGTACAGATTTTTCTCTGAAAAAGTTGCTCATGTAACTAGTTACTACCTGCCTCAAACAGAAGAGCATAACACAACCAGTAGGATGAAATCTGCTTTAGAGCTGATTACTAGGACGTAGAGGTGGAGTTTACATGTCTCCAGTGTTAATAAAGGACACTTTTGGAAGTATTTAACGTGTCCACTGTTGCTTATTCTTGTTAATTGTTACATTGCTTAAAGTAAGTGACTTTATTAGTTGCACAGTTGGTACACACATTCCAGAGACAAAAACAGGTGTGTGTTATTGATTGTGGTTGGCCGCTCTGGTCCAAAATGCCTGGTCCAATTTATTTTGTCCCAGTCCACCCCGATCAATGCCACAGTGTTTAAGAGCGGCACTGACAGTGTAGTATTTAAATTTGTTTTTAATTTTTATATTTTACTAAGGTTTGATTTTATTCACAGAGACACCAAGAGGAAATGGAAACGGCACACACACATCAGGTACTTCTGCACCAAAGTAAAGACGGCCAAAGTCCAGCCACTCCAACCGTTGATGGTTCACTTCAAGGAATCAACTGATGGGTTGATGCTGACAACTGACGTAGGTTCATTACGCGTAAACATTACGAGCTTTCCCCATTTTTGTACATGCATACTGTTTTGTTGAACTTGTCCGTGTTTTACAGGAGTATGCAACGGCAGCGGATGTTGAAACCGGCCTACGTTTGCCAGTCAGCCCTTGTCTGATTTTGAGTGAGTTCAGAACTGATTAGCATTATTCACATGTTTTGCTTTAAACTTCTTAACATGTGTTTTATTTCTCTCTGTACTTATATAATTCTTCAAAAAGAATATTTACACTTGTAAAAAAATAAAAAGGTTCTTGCCTAGCAGTTAAAAATCCGTTACTGGAAAGGAATATGCATAATTACCCTAAATTCAGTTCTCATGTGCTAAAATATTGTGTGGATAAAAATCTATGAGAGAAAACATAACAAAAACTAACATCTCTGTCCACCACAGGTGGAGTGGATGGATGGTCAGTGCTGATGCCATGTCATCTGTGAGAAGCTCCTGCCAACATTTGCAGCAGGACTTGCAGCAGTGTTTGCCACTTTCTACATATTCAGCTGCAACATCAAGATGAGGAGGCTTGTTCACAGTTTGTTCAACGGTAAAACCATCCCATGATCCAGTGAAATGCCAAGATTTCAAAGCTATCAATCGATAGTTTGTTGATGCATTTTCAACATATTTAAAAGCTGCAGGATTTCTTCAAAACACAGAGCATCCAGAAAGTATTCAGAGAGCATCACATTTCCCACATTTCATGTAGCAGCCTTATTCCCAAACAGACTAAATTCATTTTTTTCCTTTACAATTCTACACACACCCATAACACTGTGAAAAAGGTTTTCTATTAGACTTTTGCATATCACTGAGAAACCACGTGTACATAGGGATCCACAGTCTTTGCCATGAAGCTCAAAATTGAGCTTAGTTGCATCTTGTTTCCATCTTTGAGATGTTTCTGTAGCTTAACTGGAGTCCATTTCTGGTTAATTCAGTTGACAGTACACCTCAGAGCACAAACCAATCATGTAGTCAAAGGAATTATCTGTAGACCTCTGACACAGGATTGTCTCAGGCACAAATC
>SSNS01000337.1:300492-316558 GCA_006937985.1 Aphyosemion australe
TACAGTTTTTACAGTATCTGTACTGTTCTTACTTTAACAGTAAGCTACTGTAAACATTTTTTACAGTATATTTACTGTAAAATAACGGTAAAATGCTGGCGTCTGTAGCTGCCAGTATTCTACTGTTTTTTTACAGAAGTTTTTTCTTAGAGTGAGGGTATGGTACCACAGTATGTTCCAACACTGCTTTTATGCAGACAGAGGGGGTTGTAAGTAATCCAGCAGAGTTGGAACACCTGTGGGAATTAGTAGCACCAGCTTTCAAGGCTTGATCAACCTCCGTTGCTGCAGAACAGCTGTGTTCCCTGAAAAAGGCCTTTTTGTATCATTCTGAAATGGACATTATTTTTCAGTTTTGAGTAACCTTACCTTTTTTTAACCTCTGGCTGTTCACCTCTTAACTTTGTACCATTTTCAAGCTATTCATTGGACTTGAATGACTTAAACTGCAATAAAGAACTGGAAAAATTGGGGCGTTCTAAAACTTTTGACCGGTAGTGTAACTGAGCAAAAACTTGAAGAAAGTGACTTCCCCAGCAGGAAAATAAAAGCTGAGCAAAATCATCAGAGAGGCAAATGTGGCTAGGTTTAAAAATGACTGTGGAGATTTAGGGCCAAAGTACATGCATACCATCAAAGGAGGAGTTCACCCTCCTGTCAGACAGTATACCCCAAATCCAGGAGCTAGGGCTGGGCGATATGGACCAAAACTTATATCTCGATATATTTTAGATGAATTCCAATATATGATATATATCTCGATATTTTTCCTCCTGTAAAATATTTACAAGTTAACGCCCTTCAAGCTGTCTTGAGAAATTTTATACATAAATTAATCAGCAGATTAAATGCATAAAAATGTATTGATTCTTGTCCAACATTAACCTTAGTGCCATTCTCTATCAGTCTGAGCTTTAGAAACACTGGTACAGCTGTCTGTTAACACACACGTCGGTTATATCTTTATGTGTTTTACATGGTTCATTTATATACTGGATTTGTTACTGTTTTAATGTAAACTGGACCTTGAGTCTAATAATATCTTTCTATCTCAGTTAAAGCTAGAGATAGGTGTCTCAAATGTCCCACAGACACCTTTATTATATATTTATAGTTAATAGAATATAATAGAATATAGACTTTATTAATCCCACAGTGGGGAAATTCACTTGTTACAGCAGCCTATAAACTTAGAGAAAGAAGAAAGGTAATAAAGTACAGTTAAACACTAAGCTATTATTGTAACTGTAAATGTAATGTAACATCATTTAAATTGTAGAGGTGGCTCATATATCCTATCATTCACAATATTACCAGTAACTATTTCTTGTCCAGCGAAAATAATCTATCATGTTAAGCTAAATTCATGATGTAATTACATCAACTACTCAGAGGATTACAGTCACGTGGCTCATGCAGCACGGAGTTATTAAAAGTTATTAAGGCAAACATGGCAGCATTATCACATTATTGACTCATATCAGCGATCATATTGTAATGACTCGGGCTCTGGTGGCTCTTTATGGATATTTATTTAGGGCTACTGCCGGCGTAACCCACGCCTTACAAACTTTTAACTTCTTTTGTGCGTTCATTCTGTGCGTTTCTTCATATATCACTTGGTTCTTTTAACAAAGAAAAGATAAGTTTTACCTTTCTTGCTGACGTTTCGACCACCAGGTCATCCTCACAGCCGCTGTCGGTGGCTTCCTTCTCTGTTTATCCGAAGTGAAGCCGCCGACAGCGACTTAGCTCTGAGGATGACCACAGCTGGTGGTCGAAACGTCAGCAAGAAAGGTAAAACTATCTTTTCTCTGTGTTAAAAAAAGAACCAAGTGATATATAAACTCTTAATTTTTTCAACAGAATCGCTGGTAACAAAGCAGCTTCCTAGCGTAACAAAACGGCGAAAACCGGAACTACTTCTCCTGCCCACCGAATTCCCTTTCAAAATAAAATGTTAACCCGCAACATGAGTCTTCAAACCATTACAAATGCCTGAGGTAATTTGGCCACTGCGGCTCGCCGTACCTGTTTACAATGGAGGGGTTTGGCCCGTCTTCACATAAGCAGGATAAACAGAGCTGTGTCGGGACGGGAGCTACGGTGCAACAGCTCGCTGAAACATGAACAAACGTCCTCAAATAATTAAAAACCACTAAGCCAAATGTAAAGCTTAGAGCAGAACATTGACCCTGAGGTTTCATGATTAAGTAGACGCTTGAGAATACATGTAATGACCGCTTAGAGACGGCGCAAGCTAGCCGCTAGCGGCTATCGCTAGCGGCTATCGCTAGCGGCTAGCTTGCTCTGCAGCTTGACTAGTTATATCGATATTAAGATATAACGTCATTTTATATCTTCTTTTAAATTTTTATCGATATTTTAAAAATATCGATATATCGCCCAGCCCTACCAGGAGCTGTTGAAGAAATGGATGTGATAGTGAAAGAGTGGAGCACCCTTTCCCAATCCCATTACCACCAGCCCGATCCAAACTGTTAAGGAAGGAAAGTTTAAATCTTGCATAGATCTGACCAGTGGATTTTTCTCCCTCCGATTAGCAAAGCAATCACAAGGGAAACAGCCTTCACTCAAAGATAGAAGCTATGTGTGGCAACGACTCCCACAGGGATACAAAAATTCCCCAAATGTGTTTCAGTCTGCAGTGATGGATGTGTCAGGTGATGTAGGAGCTACCATCTACATAAGCTACGTTTACATGCGCCAAATTTCCCCAATCCGATTAAAATCTTGGTTGATCGGAAATCCCAAACCTCTGTTTACATGGACACTAACTGGAATGATCCGATCACGCCGCGATGCCCGCACCATAGCTTGCGCATGCGCAGACTTGTCTTTCCCGGAAGAGAAATTGTAAACAAACGCCATCTTGTCCATACGTCTTTCCCCTTGCATTTTATTTGCTTATTCTCTAGCTTCGGTGAATTCCCGCTTCCTGCATCTTTAGATGCACTTTAGTTGCACTTGAGTGTATAACTCGGCATTTTTAACCGTTCGGCCATCGAGACGTTCAGTAATATTGAGCTCCCGTAGTATTTCCAGTAAAAAATAGCGTCGGCAACAGACCACTTCTGTTCACCGCCCGCCATGTTTTCGATCTGTCCTGAGCATGCGCAGAGGTGAAAAGAGGGCTCGCTGAAGTTGCACACATGCGCAGTGGGCATTGTTTTACCCCAACGATCCGAATGGCTGTGAACATGGACGCCAATCGGATTGACGATCGGACAAAACCACCTCTCTCAATCGGAATGAAATTTCATTCGGATCAGGCCGAATCGGATCAGAATATTCCGATTGACATGTTTACATGACGCATTTTTGATCCGATAGGGCGTTCAATCCGATTACTTGTGCCCATGTAAACGTGGCTAGTATGAAGAATAAGAAGAACACCTAGAAAAACTACAGAAACTAGTAGAGAGAGTCACCGCTGCAGGACTGAAGCTTAGTCACAAAAATGCCAGTTTGGTCAGTTCCAGGTTAACTACTTAGGTTTTCAGGACTCTCTCATGTTCCCCAAAATCAAAAATATGCAAAGCCTTTGTATGCCTTTCTCAAAAAGAAATACCTGTTTGGAAATGGACCGCAGAAAACCAAGCAGTTCTGGAGAAGTGATTGAAGCCACAGTGAGGTTAGCACCGAGAAGTCTGACAGCAGACTAGTCGCAGAAATAAGCTGTGAAGATGAAGACGGGGAGCTGACAGTGGGCCACTCACAATCCCTAAAACTTATTTAATCCCTTATAATCATTAAAACAGGTTAAAATGAACCATGCATTATTAGTCATCACTCTTCTAGACAACTCTGTTGATTCAGATTGTCTTTTTACGATGATTATCAAAACTCATAATCAGCTCAGTGTAATCACTCAGCTGATACTTTGATGTGAACTTCACTCCACCATCACTTCTTGAAGTCATTCTTTTGATTTACACATCACATAAAATCATTCGTTTTGGTTATACATCTCGTAAAATCAGCTTGTAATTATTTATAGCAGCTCTTAAGCATAAAAAGTCTCTGTGTGTGTCTGTCGATGTCCTCCAGTTCATGTCATGGGAAGAAGGGAGGCTCAACTCATCACCATTTCATCCCACCATAACCATCTAAACCAGCCACTCAATAATGGTAGGAGGTGGTGTGTGTGTGTGTGTGTGTGTGTGTGTGAATGCAAGGTTCATTTTGTTAGTTTTTGCTGTGTTTAACTTCTTTTGATGTCTGTAGTGAAGGACTTTCTTTGTGTTGGTGGTGTCTCCTTCACATGTCTTCTCCTGGGTTTTGGTCAGCTCTGTGTGAGTTTGAAGCACAGCTGTGATTAGAAGATCTTCTCCATTGGTAAGCCTCAGCTTCCCTACGACATATTGTATTTGTTTATTTGAATGTATTTAACCTTGTTATGAATTTGTTAGTAAAGGTTTTGTTGTAAGCATTTTAGTAAACTAAACTCTTCTCTTCAATGCCCAAAGGCACCATGCCTCCTCTGTGATGTTCCTCCGTCCTCTCAGCTGGAAGTTCTAAGTTCTGCTGTTCCTCAACCTCCTTCAGATGTCTCCTTGATAGTCAAATACAGCTACCTCAAACCGGACCTCAACGCCCACACACACACACACACACACACACACACACACACACACACACACACACACACACACACACACACACAGTGATATTTTTAGAGCAGCAGGGTGAGAGGACCTGAGTGAGGAAGGTTAGGAGCTGACTTTTCAAATACACAGCAAAATGTTTGTGGTCCTGGTCTCAACTAAAGTCACAATAAATAAAGAAGGAATCCATCAAAGCTATAATTCCTGTGTTTCAGTAAAAGTCTATGAATTTTAAAGTGTTTTAAAATATATATGCAGCACTCCTGAAAGAGGCAATAATTTATAGTAAAGGTGCTGGAATGGGTTTTCCATGTAGTGTAAATACATCCATGTAGGCTGCTGCTATTCAGATCTAAAAAGTGGCACTCCTCAGCAGAGATGACAAGATAATGCCCCAGTCAGAAAGTCTCTACTAGATATCCCTGCTGAAGCCCATGACAACTTTCACACTTTCCATAATTATGAAGAAGAAGAAGAGCTTTGATTCGTGCTGTCGGAGTGGGAGGTGGATCACATTGCTATCTGGAACATCTCTGACAAAGACATCAACCTCTGACAGCCTAACAAGGAGCAAAGAAGTAGAGAAAAGAATATATCAGCCAATGCAAATATTGACCTAGAACTACAATTGCAAATTAGCAGCAGAAATCTGAGATAGAGTGACAGCCTTTAATCTTTTCACTTATCCAACGGCCCCCACCTCGCATTTCAGAAACAGAGAATTCCTAAAAACACCCATCTATACATTTAAAGGCATTTTTATTGTTATCAAAGAGTCAGTAACGTTAAGTTTTACTTCACATTAACCCTTAGTTCCTTGCTTTGTTTCAACTTTTCTTTAAAAATTGCAAAAATGGAGATGGCAGCATTTCCTACAGATTACCAAAAGCCATGAAGTAACTGACCTACATGTGTTGAATGATTCTTCCACATTTTCTTTCACTCATTTTCTTATCCACTTTTCTTCACTAGGGTCTCAGTGAGCTGGTGTGTCTCCAGCAACCCCTGCGTGAGAGGGGACACCTTGGACGGGTCTCCAGTCCATCACAGGGAAACACAGTCACACACTCATGTGCGTATATTTTTGGTCTGTGGGGAAACCGGAGATCCTGAAGAATTTACCCACACATGCAGGAGGAGAACTTGCTAAATCTGTGCATACATGGGGAGACCATGCTAATGTACCAATCTCTTCCTCTTCTAGTCTGATTCTACATTTTGTTTAAGTCAGTTCAATTCAGTTTATTTATATAGCGCCAAATCACAACATGAGTCGTCTCCATGAGTCTGTCACCAGCTCCGGTGGCCTAGTGGTAGAGTGTCCGCCCCGGGACTCGGAGATCAGGGTTCGATTCCCGGTCGGGTCATACCAAAGACTTTGAAAAAATGGGACCCAATGCCTCCTCGCTTGACACTCAGCACTAAGGGGTTGGATTGGGGGGTTAAACCACCAAATAGTTCCCGAGCGCAGCCACAGCTGCAGCTCACCGCTCCCCACCATGGGGATGGGTCAAATGCGGAGATGTAATTTCACCAGTGTGTGATGATGACTTGGGACTTTAACTCAAGGCACTTTACAAAGTAAAACATTCCAATTGAGTTCAGTTTATTATGCCAATTAGTCTAGACGGAATGTGCCCTTCTAAGGGTCGTGGCAGTCTTCCATATTTTAAAGCTAGAATTTAGTCATTAGCTTAACTACAGGAAAAATGAATGTGGCGAAACGCGCACACCCCGGTCCAGTGAGACGGAACCACTTCCGACACAGCGAGTGATTGGAAAGGAAAGGCAGATTGACAAGATCTGGTTAAAGTAGCTTTGGTTAACATTAACGTCCGAGCGTCCTCGACCCAGTTACCACAAGCATTAACAAACAAGACAATAAAACACAATCATTCACTCTCGTTTAAGACCAAGACAATCTTATGAGTGTCATGGTTTTAGGGAGATATTTGACCCACATGTAAGAGCAGAAAAAGTGTAAATAACAAGTTTATTTTCTGGAACGGGTTGAAGCAGTCGGTACTGAATTGGATTCTGGAGCCGGAGGTCTGGACAACTGGAAGGAATAATACAGGTGATGAACAGAGCAAGGTGGAATGTCAAAAACTAGCTTGAGACCCCTTACTGTGATGAGACCGACAGGTATGCTGGAGAGGTGAGCAGGAACCGAGGCTGTAGACCGGAGAAGAGGCTCAGGTGGGGCTGGAGCAACTTGGAGGTGAGTTGTAGACAACAGATGGAGGGTAATGATAAAAACTGAATGGCTTACAGCGTAATGTTGGAGGGTGGACAGGAGATGCACAGGAGGAGATCCAAAAGCCAGGGAGAGGCAGCCGTGGTTCTGCAGGTGAGGAAGTGAGCAGTAGGGATGGGAAAAATGAAGCGAAGCTTCGAGGCTTGTATCGAACCGGAAGGGGGTGTGTCCACGAAGCCCCGCTCTGAGGCTTGCTTCATTTCGCCGAAAACCACGTGACCGATGACAAACGAAGCTTCGTTTTGCCTGAATCACGTGACTGGTTCGTTTTCTGTCACTTTCAAAATAAAAGCTGCCGAACCTCACGGTGATTTGTGGGTTGTTTTGTTTGGTTCATGTGTCTCAATTTATTGAGCTTGTGGAAAAAAACAGCTGTCATCTTGATTTGCATTCCAAAAATAAGTGTAAGATGTGGATCACTAACACCCCACCCAATATAATTTGTGTAAGTCCACACTTTTGAAAACAAAATGATTTCCTTGACTGAAACAGCAGCTTCATGTTATGTGAACATTTGCATAAACCACAATACAGGTTTGACAACACATTTATTATGATGGCTGTCATGTTTCACTCCCAGCTCCAGAGACTGCGGAGCTTGCTGTGGAGTGTCAAACTGAAGCAATGTGTTCTTATATATGCAGTCTTTGGTTACGGAGCTGGGAGCTGCTGGAGCGCGATTCGAACCTCTCAGGTCACGTGACACATGACTCATGATGCTTTCCGAACTGCGTGACACTTTGCAATTGGGGTGCATCAAAGCTGCATGAAAGCGCGATGCACAGTTGCTGGGTGTTGGTGTGTTTTGGTCGGAGTGGATTATTGAGAGTTGTTCATTTGAGAGTTGTTCATGGCAAGTGTTCCTGGCACAAGCAAGAGGAACGCTTCTGATGTTTTTGTGATGTGAAAAGATTTTATTGACGGAGTTCATCCACATTTTCAGGTTCACACCTGTCAAGTCTCCCGTTTTGGGCTTGAAACCATTTTAAAAACCATAAACTATATTTACTTCTTATTCCCGCTGTCTTCCCGAATTATTATTCACTGAAAATGTCCGGTATTAAGTTCATTCAGGGCACGGGGAATCCCTCGCTCTCATGGAAGACCCCCCTCCCCCCTCCTCACAGAGACCGGAGAGACGCTTCGCTCCAGAAGCTCCTCCCACTCTCATGAATTTTTAAACCCACAACTAGACGGGATCTCCAGACGGAGCTCTGAATCCCTCTGTTAGTGCTCCTCCTCAACGTCAACACACCACTCCCCTCCGCTGATCAGTGACGTAGGAGGTGGATTTAATGCGACATGACCGTTTAGACTGCAGTCGCTTTCAAAAACATAAGATATGTATCAGAATAAATACCACAAATGAAAGTGACCTGGGTCAGATTAGAAAAAGTATCTGTGCTGTTCAGACTCAGGAAAAATCAGATTTGATGCACTTTTGCCTGCAGTGACATCCTCAGACACAATGTGTGAAGCATTTTATTTTGTTGTAATATGACCGAGAACCACTAGATGGCGCCACAGCTATGTGTTCGAGGCCTCGAATCATGTATCGGCACATTAGAGAATGCTTCGAAGCGCTTCATGAGGCTTCTTTGGCACATCCCTAGTGAGCAGTCAAGATGGTTCTGAGAAGCTGAAAGCGTCAGCGTGGTTTGAAGTCAGGAGTCCTGTGGGGATAATTAAAAGTGGTCAAGAAAGGCAAGGTTTTCAGGTCAGGAATATCAGAACAGGTTCTGGTGGCTGGACGTTACCACGAAGGCAAACAATCTGGCACTGAGTGGCTGACTCCCTGGCTCCTTTATTCCTCCAGCCTGATTGGATGATCAGCTGCAGGTGAGTGAGCTGCAGAGATCAGCTGGAAGGTGTAGACCTGAGCGTCTCCATGAGCCCTCTAACAAGCCTGTGGATGACAGAATATACACACAGCCCCGGAACCTGACAATGAGACCTCCTGGCTGGCTCGCCATTAAAATCACTTTAGATAAAACATTCTTTTTAGATCAAACAGAACATGATTGTAATTAACCAGTAAAGTAAGTAAGTAAGTAAGTAAATTTTATTTGTACAGCACTTATCACAGAAAAAGAATCACAAAGTGCTTCACAAAGATCAACAAAACACAAGATAGTCATCATAAAATGATCTTAAAACAAAACAACAGAATATCATAAAATCATTAAAAATCAGAAAACAGAAAGTCATAAAATTATAAAAATGATAAAACAAATGAAAGATTATTATAAATACAAGTTAGAAAAAATGAATAAAACATTAAAGATTGAAGTAAAAGCAGTTTAAAACAAAAGGGTCTTCAGCTGCTTTCTAAAGGTGACCAGACTGTCAGTAACACGTAGGGATAAAGGAAGTTCATTCCAAAGTCGGGGTGCAACAGCCTGGAAAGATCGATCACCTCGACTTTTATATCTGGTCTTTGGAACTTCTAGGAGGTTCTGGTTGGTGGACCTGAGGGCTCGGGTTGGAGCATAAGGCTTTAACAGTTCAGTAACATAAGGAGGAGCTTGGCCATGTAGAGCCCTGTATGTTATAGTAAGGATCCTAAATTGAATTCTAAAGTTAATGGGTAACCAGTGCAGAGACATCAGAATAGGAGTGATGTGAGCTCTTCTGTTTGCTCCAGTTAGGAGCCTCGCTGCAGAATTCTGGACCAACTGAAGGCGGTCAAGGGCTTTTTTGTTAAAACATGTGAAAAGTGTGTTACAGTAATCTAGACGGGAGGAGATAAAGGCATGGAGAACTATTTCAATCTCATGTTTTGACACCAACCTTCGCAGTTTGGAGACATTTCTCAAATGATAAAAACAGTTTCTGACCAGCGTTTTTGAGTGACCTTCAAGAGACATTGTTTGGTCAAAAACACCCAAATTTCTCAAGTTTGACTTGACAGCAGAAGCTAAATGACCAAGTTGTTGACTAATCAGAGGAGCCATGCTCTCAGGGGCAATGATCAGACATTCAGTCTTTTCAGAGTTTAACTGAAGGAAGTTATTTTCTAGCCAGCTAGTGATCGCTGATAGGCACTCTAGTAGTTCAGCCAGTTTATGGAGCTCAGATTCCTTAAAGGAGCAGTACAGCTGAATGTCATCTGCATATAGGTGATAAGAGACATTTTGAAAAGCATCAATTATCTGTCCAAGAGGGTGTATATATAATAAAAACAGGAGTGGACCTAAAACAGAGCCTTGGGGTACCCCACAGAACAGGTTTGTGGAATCTGACATGATGTGGTTTATACAGACACTGAAACTTCTGTTAGAAAGGTACGATCTGAACCAGTCTAGAACAGTTCCAGAGATCCCCACCAACTCACGAAGTCTGTTAATTAAGGTGCTGTGATCAACAGAGTCAAAAGATGCAGAAAGATTCAACAATACTAAGACTGTAAATTCCCCGTTGTCTGCAGCCATCATGATGTCACTTTAAACTTTAAGCAAAGCTGTTTCTGTTGAGTGATTTTTACGAAAACCAGATTGGAATTTATCAAAGTTGTTGTGAATTTCCAGAAAAGTAATCAGTTGATCGGCCACGACTTTTTCTAAGATTTTAGAGATAAAGGGCAATTTAGAAATGGGTCTGTAATTATAGGGCTTGTGATCGTGTCGTCATCGGCCGCCATGTTGGAAGCCTCGTTACTTGTTTATTGTAACTTCAGACAACAGTGCGCACAGTTCTGCGGCTTCATTTAATCTATTATTCATTTGATCACTTATTATTCACCCATGGTAAATCGTTGCTGTGTTGTGAGGTGCAACAGCGCAACAACATCATGATCGCCAGTGACAAAAAGGTAAAAAAACTTCTTCTGCTACACTTCTTATATGGGATGATAATTTTGATTGTTTTACTAGAAAAACCAGCAAATGAAACATATACCTCTCATCTGGACGTTTACATCCGCTCACACCACAAACAAGAAAGCCGAAAAATACCTTAATGCAGAGCTGCGGTAGCAGCAAGTTGTCGTCGGTGCTCCAGTCTTTGGTCTTTCATATGGATCCAAACCGTTTATAATCCTGATTTTGTCCACATACTGGTCCCTAGCTTCCTTATTTAATGTATCCCTGTATATTCCGCACCATTTTCGGGATTTTAACATGTTGTTTAACACATTCTTTCCCCCAAATCTGCTTCTTCTCTGCGATTTACTGTTTGTTTCTATGGTTTGTTTACACCCGTGAGGCTTCCAACATGTCCGCCACGTCCCAGAATGCAACGCATAATCACGTGTGATCCCAAGCCCTATTAGGCTGAGAGGAGTCCAAACTGGGTTTTTTCAGGATCGGTTCAACAACAGCATGTTTGAAAACAGATGGTACAGAGCAAGTAAGAAATCATTTTATTAGACAAAATAAGACTCTTTTATTAAAGCTAACAGTAAGTGTCACGGTCCGTGGTGAGTCTCTCTGTGTGTTTTCCCTGGTTATCTGTTCTCTTGGTGTCCCTAATTGCAGGTGGGCGTGTCTGGGAGCTTCCAGCTGCTGCTGATCTCTCATCAGCCAGGCCAGGGGATAAAAACTGCAGAGAGACACTCAGTCTTTGCTGGATGATTACTCATACTGGTATCACGCTCGTGCTGAGTCGACTTCAAGCCTCCTAGTCTTGTAAATTTACCACAGCTTTGTACCTACGGCCTTGTCACGCCTTGTTTTCTCTTTGACCTCAGGAACCCACGCCACCATTACCACAGCCTGCAGCCAAACCAACCCATCTACTTGACCTCACGTCTTGCTGGTGCTCCCCTGGCCTATAGCTCCCAGTCTCTTGCCTGCCTCCCTCAACCTCACCTATCGCCTGGAACCACAGCCACCCTAGCCTTGCCTGTTCTCAGCTCCCTCCACGTCTCCTGTATTCCCGGCTCACACATGCGGACCGTGTCCCCTCGGATCAGTCAACCCTCCTGGAGAACAGTAAGCCAGTTTCCTTCTGTGTTTCTCCAAACCCCCAGCTACGATAATGTGGTCCTAACCAACCTCTGTGTTCTACACCGAGACCTGAAGACCCTCCTGCTCACCTGTTTTTGACGCAGCGCCCTTAGTTCCCATTAATACAATAAATTTAGTTTAACTTGTGATTCCTGTCTCCTGTGTTGATTCTGCATGTCGTGGGTCAGACGCTTCCCAACAAACATTGGTCCGACGCCTACGTGGTGTCCACGGCCAAAAAAGGTCGCCGTAGGACGGCCCAAATTTGTAAAAAAAATATAACAGAACATGTCCTAAAAATCCATTCAGATACATTTGTACATGTCTACAGTTACATGTATAATTATTGACAATTAGTTATGTGTAGTTCAACATAGCATCCCAGCAAATATTGGTCTGACGGCAACGTCGTGTCCACGATCAAAACTGGTTCCGGTGGGACGGTCCAAATTTGTAAGAAAATATGTAACAGAACATTTCCTAAAAGTCCATTCAGATACATTTGTACATGTCTACAGTTACATGTATAGTTGTTTTGACAAATAATTACATGTAGTACAACATGTTGTGAATCAGTTTGAACATGGGCTATTTATCAGCATTTAAATGTATAACTCAACTAGTAAGTCATCCGACTTTCACGCAGAGGACCCAGGTTCGCTTCTAGGCTGGGACAAGGATTAACATCTAGTGTAAGACGACGTATTCTAGTTATGATTATTATTAATAATAATAAATGTAAAAACTACATTTTATTTTACAGTGTAGCTAAGACGTTCACTGGTCATTAAACTTCCAAATAAGATGCGCGAGAGATGTAATTCACGTCCAGAAAAGACGTCAGTTTAACTTTAATTTTGGAACTATTTCTCAACCATGACGGGATGTGTCAGACCGACGTCTTTTCAACGTTGATTAAACGTCTGAATTTTTGCTGGGTTAACCACGAACATGACAGTAAGAGTCCCGTCTTCATCTGGATGACCTTGTGCTCTGCAGACACGGGTAAACAGAGGCAGGAAGGCATCTTGTTATGATGAATACCCAGATGGCAAGCGTGTAGAGACAATAAACAAGGCCATTGTTTTGGTAAGAAGAACCTTTGCTGGACACTGCATGTCTGGTGACCTTTCAGGCATGAAATGACCTTTACCTACGCTACATATCTCATACATACAGAGTGCCGGTCTGGTCCCTGTTGGACTTAGAAAATACAGCTGACATACCTGATGCTGCAGTCTGGTTCCAGCATGTTTCCTGCATGTTTTTGATCATGAACACAGCTGATTTGTTTGATTTAGTGATGAACCGCTCCTGTAGACACTAATGAAGGCTGAGGAGACATTTCAGCTGTTAGATTAAGGTGTTAAACGCACAGCGAGGAGATAAGTTTCACTCTTGCTTTTACCAACAGAACACAAAGGGGTGCTAAAGGCAAGCCAAAACTGCCAAGTGTGCCTTTAAGTTTGTACTAATTAAGATGGGGTCATAATAGTGATCAGACATTTGAAACAGTTTTGCAGCTTAGTTGGATGATGCTGTTTTCTCCTCAGGTTGGGAGTTAATCTTTGTCTCAAGTGAAGATGTTCTAGTGTCTTGTTCCTGAGTGATGATAGGATGGAGGAGAAGAGTAGGCCTGACAGATTGGACCTTCATCTGTAGTACTGAGGTTGTTACTCATCAAAGATTTGGATTTCCCCATTTGAGAGCCCAGAAACCAGGTAACAAGACACGAGCCAAAGGATTTAGAAGTGATACAACCTTTGTCTGGCATACATGTGCTGTAAACTCTATATCTTTCTTCTTGGGGTGGGGGAATAAAATGATACATTTTTAATTGAACTTTGGAGCTACAGCACAATACACTGTAGCTCTTAAAACCATTCACAAATGACTTGTGAGCCACAGTTTTCAATGGTTTCATTTGGCACTTTTAAATTGCTTCCTTTGTCGTGTGCAGGCACTTTTCTGAAATCCAGCCTTTCCAGTTAAATTTTAATTATGTTCCTTGAGAGGCAGGAATCTAATGCTCAAAAAAGCTCTCCTTCTTCTGTACCTATTGTTTCCCTCCAGTCATTTGAACTGATCTGATGTGTGTGCAACGACACAAAAAGGCGGAATATAAACTGTCTGAATCAGAGAAAATACCTCAACTGAAAAGAAGAGGATCTGAACTCTTTCTGCACTTCATGTCCTCTTGTTTGGAAAAAGCAAATAATTAGGGTCAAGGCGAGCTAGAAGTTTAAAAAATAAGCACAGTATAATGACGTCGTACACAGAATCACAGCCAAGAGTTTCTAACCTTCAAACCTGCTCTGAACTTTATTCATTCCAGTTTCTGTGGGCTTTTTGCGTAGAGAGTTTTCTTTTAGCCTGCGTGGGAGATTGCAGGGTCAAGAAGGTCAAGAAGTTTGTGATATCAATTCAATTCAGTTTATTTCTATAGCTCCAAATCACGACAAGAGTCGTCTCAAGGCACTTCACAAAGTAAACATTCCAATACAGTTCAGTTCATTAAGCCAATCAGTAAAAAAGTTTCCTAAATAAGGAACCCAGCAGATTGCATCAAGACACTGACTGTGTGTTGATACAATCCTCATACTAAGCAAGCATGTAGCGACAGTGGGAAGGAAAACTCCCTTTTAACAGGAAGAAACCTCCAGAGGATCCTGTATGAGGCCAGATCAGTCTCAATAACAATAAAGTCACACGACCTTTTCCACAAATGCACACGCTCATTCGGAAATTCACAATCTGTGGTTCACAAATATAATTTTGAGGAACACTTGTAATATAAACTCACAAATCATACGAATTGCTTTTTATTTGTGAAACGAGCTGCATTTGTGAGAGTTTTCTGTGTGGTGGATTCACAAACAGCTTCTCATTTGTGAAACTAGCTGCATTCGTGAGAGTTTTCTGTGTGGTGCATTCACAAACAGCTTCTCGTTTGTGAAACTAGCTGCATTCGTGAGAGTTTTCTGTGTGGTGCATTCACAAACAGCTTCTCATTTGTGAAACTAGCTGCATTCGTGAGAGAATTCTGTGTGGTGGATTTTGAGACTCTCCTAACGTGGCAGGTCAACAAACGTCACCATTGGCTAATGAATCTGTCAATCAAATATAGGGCGGTTCGCTTTCAGCCAATCGTATGGCTTCTTACTTTAAGGAACAGACCTGGTGTGCGCATGCGCATTGCATTTCACATGGCGTAGGGAAATGGGCCGGTGGTCTCAAGCTGTAAGTAACAGTTTTACCTTATCCCCTCGTTGTAACTCATGCAATGTTATTGAATTATGAGTAGAAGCGTTCAAGAAGAAGCTAGCTAGGTCAAGTAACATGTTTGAATGCTTTATGTTCAATTCAGTCCAGACGTTACGTGAAGTCCGGCCTATATGGCATATAGTTTAACCTCAAGCTAAACGCGAACATTTGTTTACTTAGCGCGTCTAGATAGCAGTCAGGAGAAGTCACTGTTAGGTCCGAGTGTTTCAGGTCCATGAGGAAAGACCAGAAGCCCCACTGTCTGAGCGTCAGGTAAAGTCACCCTGCAGGTTCTGTGCAGGATTGGTTCAGGTTCAAAAGAAGACGGTTCATGTTTTTAAAAGTCATGTTTTTGCGAGTCATATCATTGCTTTCAGTTTGATAACAGATTAAATCCTTGCACTATGTGTGTCATGTGGAACCAGAGATATAATGTGAACATGTCCCAGAAAGAATATATTAAGTAAAGTTTATTTATATAGCATATGTCACAGAAAGCAGACATTAAAATGAAAACATCTTTAAAAAACACAGAACCAAAGATCATTTAAAACAAAACAGGTCATAAAATAAATGTAAAAATGCAACATTACATGGTTTTAGCTGCTTTATAATGGTGTTCTGTGACTGCCAATACAACAAGAATAAAGGAAGTTCATTCTGTGCAGCCATGTTCATTCTAATTTAAATGACTCGCAGAAGAACGACTGTTTAGAGTTTTTATAATTGTTTCAGTACTTGTTCTACTCTTCTATTTTAAAATCAGTAAAGTGAAGTTTATCATATTCTGTTGTATTAAAACTATAAAATCACATTACACATTTTAAAGTTTACTAACACATTTTCACTAACATGTGTTCCAAACGTTTGTGTGTTTTCTCTGTCTCTCTTTAAATGCAGCTGTAGTCTAACAAATATTTGTGTTTTAACAGGTTGTGCTAATGGATTCAAAGCCGGTGGTACTACTGAGG
>SSNS01000337.1:320042-400345 GCA_006937985.1 Aphyosemion australe
TGATTTTAAAATAGAAGAGTAGAACAAGTACTGAAACAATTATAAAAACTCTAAACAGTCATTCTTCTGCGAGTCATTTAAATTAGAATGAACATGGCTGCACAGAATGAACTTCCTTTATTCTTGTTGTATTGGCAGTCACAGAACACCATTATAAAGCAGCTAAAACCATGTAATGTTGCATTTTTACATTTATTTTATGACCTGTTTTGTTTTAAATGATCTTTGGTTCTGTGTTTTTTAAAGATGTTTTCATTTTAATGTCTGCTTTCTGTGACATATGCTATATAAATAAACTTTACTTAATATATTCTTTCTGGGACATGTTCACATTATATCTCTGGTTCCACATGACACACATAGTGCAAGGATTTAATCTGTTATCAAACTGAAAGCAATGATATGACTCGCAAAAACATGACTTTTAAAAACATGAACCGTCTTCTTTTGAACCTGAACCAATCCTGCACAGAACCTGCAGGGTGACTTTACCTGACGCTCAGACAGTGGGGCTTCTGGTCTTTCCTCATGGACCTGAAACACTCGGACCTAACAGTGACTTCTCCTGACTGCTATCTAGACGCGCTAACTAAACAAATGTTCGCGTTTAGCTTGAGGTTAAACTATATGCCATATAGGCCGGACTTCACGTAACGTCTGGACTGAATTGAACATAAAGCATTCAAACATGTTACTTGACCTAGCTAGCTTCTTCTTGAACGCTTCTACTCATAATTCAATAACATTGCATGAGTTACAACGAGGGGATAAGGTAAAACTGTTACTTACAGCTTGAGACCACCGGCCCATTTCCCTCCGCCATGTGAAATGCAATGTGCATGCGCACACCAGGTCTGTTCCTTAAAGTAAGGAGCCATACGATTGGCTGAAAGCGAACCGCCCTATATTTGATTGACAGATTCATTAGCCAATGGTGACGTTTGTTGACCTGCCACGTTAGGAGAGTCTCAAAATCCACCACACAGAATTCTCTCACGAATGCAGCTAGTTTCACAAATGAGAAGCTGTTTGTGAATGCACCACACAGAAAACTCTCACGAATGCAGCTAGTTTCACAAATGAGAAGCTGTTCGTGAATGCACCACACAGAAAACTCTCACGAATGCAGGAAGGTTCACAAATAAAAAGCAATTCGTATGATTTGTGAGTTTATATTACAAGTGTTCCTCCAAATTATATTTGTGAGCCACAGAGTGTGAATTTCCGAATGAGCGTGTGCATTTGTGGAAAAGGTCGTGTGACTTTATTGTTATTGAGACTGATCTGGCCTCATAATCCTGGCTCAGTATGAGCAGCCATCCACTACGACTCACTGGGGATTGAGAAGACAGAGCAGGCACACCCACAGACACACACACACACACACACACACACACACACACACACACACACACCATATATATCAAGTAGTGTTTCTATGGCTACACTGTGATTTCTTAGTAGAAGTTCTATTTAGTAAGAGTAAGAGAAACTTTATTGTCTTTATCTGAGTGAATCTATAATTAATTCAACAGGTGAACTAATAGTAGCACATTCTATGTTAAAGAAAGTGAGATGTAATATCAGGAGAGGGAGAATGTTCAGTGGTTGGCAGCAGTGTGCCAGCCGATGGCCCCCTCCATGAGGCCACCACAGCTCAGCAGAACGCCAGTGTAGCTTCTTCTGGGGAGAAAAACACTTAGAGAGAAAATAAAGTTAACAGCTGAAATAACAGGAAATAATGCAATTAGAGAGTGGTGGTAGAAGAGAGTAGCAGAGTGTGGAAAGTGGTCAGTATGTCCTCCAGCAGTCTAAGCCTATAGCAGCATAACTACAGAGATAACTCAGGATAACCTAGCCTTTTAGATGGAGGCATGTGGGAGGCAGGGCCAGGGAGAAAAGTCTTTAACGACTGTAGTCCCCGCTGTACACTCCACCTCCCTCTGCTCCCCACTCGTCTAAACCTGGGCTAACATCAGAATTTAACCATAAGCCCTATCAAATAGAAAAGTTTTGAGCCTAGTCTTAAAAGTAGACAAGGTGTCTGCCTCACGGACTAAAGCTGGGAGCTGGTTCCACAGNTTATTAAGAGCTTTATATGTGAGAAGGAGGATCTTAAAATCTATTCTGAATTTAACAGGCAGCCAATGTAGGGAAGCTAAAACAGGAGAGATGTGGTCTCTCTTTTTAATTCTCATCAGAACTCTAGCTGCAGCATTTTGGACCAGCTGAAGACTTTTGACTACATTCTGTGGACCTCCTGATAGTAATGAATTGCAGTAATCCAACCTTGAGGTAATAAATGCATGAACCAGTTTTTCAGCATCACTCCTGGAAAGGATGCTTCTAATCTTAGCAATATTCCGAAGGTGGAAAAAGGAAATCCTACAAACCTGTTTAACGTGGGATTTGAATGACATGTCCTGGTCAAAGATTACACCGAGGTTCTTTACTTTGTTCTCGGAGGCTAATTTAATACCGTTTAGATCAGGTGACTGACTAAGCAGGTTCCTTTTCTGAGGTGCTGGTCCAAAGATGATAACTTCAGTCTTGTCTGGATTTAACAGCAGAAAGTTTGAACTGAAAAGAAATTTAGGATTATTCTTATTCTCCTCAATTAGTGACGAATAATATGCAGTTCTAGCTTGTCGAAGCTTATTTTTATAAAGCACTAGACTATTTTTCCAGGATAAGTAGAACTCTTCCCGGTGTGTAGAGCGCCATGTTCTCTCCAGTTTTCTAGAGTTTTGTTTTAAAGTACGCAGTTCAGAATGAAACCAGGGAGCCAACTTCCTGTGCTTAATGACCTTCTTTTTTAAAGGGGCAACATTGTCTAATGCCACACGTAAAGAGGAAGTAACACTATGAACTAGACCGTCAATTTGTGAAGGGCTAGAAATGAAATAGTTGCCCTCTGCTAAGTTCCTCTGAGATTCTGAAGACAGTAAAGATGGAACAGCTGCTTTAAAGTTTGCTACAGCGTTATCAGATAAAGATCGACTATAGTGGAATTTACTTTCATGTCTAGAGAGCTCGGTTATAATAAACTCAAAAGTTATCAAAAAATGGTCCGACAAGACAGGATTGTGTGGAAATACTGTTATCTCCTCACACTCTATACCATATGTCAGCACAAGGTCTAATGTATGATGGCAGGAGTGGGTGGAGCTATGGATTCTTTGAGTAAAACCAATTGAGTCTAAGGCCCAATCCCAATACTCGCACTTGCACTCTTGCGCCCTTCAATTGCGCGTTCCCGGCCAGGGGTGCGAGTGCGTAGGGTGTCCCAATTCTCAAGTGCGGAACTTGACCACGCCCCTTTTGCACCCTTGATCCGCACTTCACCCAAGTCCGCAGCGATGCGGACTTGGGTGAAGGGTATTACCCACAATTCATTGCTGCGTGGGAATTTTGAGAAGGAGGTGGAGCAATGGGTCAAGTGCCTTTTCTGAAAACATGTATTTTCAGGTGAAAGAAGTTCATTTTAAGACGATTAATGATATTTATTCATGCTCTGAATGTTTATAAATGTGGACAGCAATTAATTTAAATGTATTCAAATAATTGTTTGTGTGTTTGAAAGCTGTTAATAAAGATTTTTTAAAAAGCACAAACAGCGACCGGCATCCCAGCATGCGTCACAATCGATGACGTAATGCTCACTGTCCCAATTCGGCAATTATTTGCACACTTGTGTACTACGCACTCGAAGCCTTACTGCGCACTTCCTCTAAGCGCAGTTCACAGAAGGGTGTAGGGCGCAATGCGAGTATTGAAATTGGGCCTAAGATATTACTAAAGGCTACGTTGAGAGGATCACTTTCAATGTCAACATGAATGTTAAAATCCCCCGCCACAATGACCTTATCAGTATTTAACACCAAATCAGACAAGAAATCTGAGATCTGATCCAAAAATTGAGAGTAGGGGCCTGGTGGACGATACAAGACTACAAACAAAAATGGTTTTAGAGCTTTGCAATCCGGATTAGGCAAACTAAGAATTAGATGTTCAAAAGAACTGTAGCTATTAATTGGTAGGGGACTGATTAATAAATCTGAATGAAAGATGGTTGCTACTCCTCCTCCTCGCCCTGTACTACGAGCAATATGATGATTTAAATAATTAGAAGGAGTCGACTCATTTAAACTAACATAGTCCTCTTGCTGCAGCCAGGATTCTGTGAGACAAAACAGAGAAATTTGATTATCACAAATCAAATCATTAACTAAAGGCCCAAGTCCCAAGTAGCTATTCATCACACAATGGTGAAATTACATCTCCGCATTTGACCCATCCCCATGTTGGGGAGCGGTGAGCTGCAGCTGAAGTCTTTGAAAAGATAGATCCATTGTTCAATAAACCACATTTAATTGTTCTAGTTTTCTGTTCAGTAGAGTTTGTTTTTATTTTTATGAGATTTTCATATTTGCTCTATTAAGCCTGATTTTTAATCTGTTTGATTCTGGCCGTGGGCAGGACACTGTCTGGATGGGGGACTGGGTGGGTAACAGTACAGAAGCTGCAGAGGGGAGGGTTAAACTACGACTCTGCTTCCTGGTCTGGACCCTGGGTTGTCAGGGAGGACTAATAAAATTGGCCATATTCCTAGAAAGAAGAGCTGCACCATCCAAAGTGGGATGGATGCCGTCTCTTCGGATCAGACCAGGTTTTCCCCAAAAAGTTTTCCAATCATCAATGTAGCCCACGTTGTTTTCGGGACACCACCTAGACAACCAGCGGTTGAAGGACAGCATGCGGCTAAACATGTCGTCACTGGTTCGATCAGGCAGGGGGCCAGAGAAAATTACGGAGTCCGACATTGTTTTGGCAAACTTACACACCGAAGCAACACTGATTTTAGTGACCTCCGATTGGCGTAACTGGGTGTCATTACCGCCAGCGTGAATAACAATCTTACTGTATTTACGCTTATCCTTAGCCAGCAGTTTCTGGTAGGATTTAATGTTGCTCGCTCTGGCCCCTGGCAAACATTTGACTATGGTTGCTGGAGTCTCTAATGCCCCGTTGGTTTTGTCCACATTCAGTGACAGGTTGTTCTCACTGCACCAGAACACCAGCTGCTGAACCTCTTCTCTGTACGCTGATGAGTCCAACCACGGTTGTATTGTCAGCGAATTTGATATGGTTAGAGCTGTGTCAGGAGAGTGAACAACAGTGGGCTGAGAACACAGCCCTGAGGAGCTCCTGTGTTCAGCCTAATGGTGCTGGAGATGTTACCAATTTGGACGGACTGAGGCCTCTCTGAGAGGAAATCTAGTATCCAGTTACAGAGAGAGGTGCTCAGTCCCAACTTGCTGAGTTTGTCAAGCAGTTTTAAGGGGATGATGGTGTTGAATGCTGAGCTAAAGTCAGTGAACAGCATTCTGACATAAGTGTCCTTCTTGTCCAGGTGGGAGAGGGAAAGGTGAAGTGCAGTGGACATAGTATCCTCAGTCGACCTGTTCGGCCGGTATGCAAACTGCAGTGGATCCACTGAGCAAGGGAGGTTGCTCTTCACATGTGTTATGACAAGTCTCTCAAAGCACTTCATGATGATGAAGTGCTTTGTGGTCTTCCATAACACCTCAGCAGTGCCACAGTTGATACAAAAGTACTGAGTACATATGCATGATTATAATTTTTCAGAGGTCTGACATTTCTCTATTTAAAATCATGTTGTGTAATATTCTATTAGTCTGAGATTTTGAATGTGGGGTTTTCATCAGCTGTAAGCCATAATCAGCACAACTAGTTAAAGCTAGTTAACAAAGCTAGCTTGGTTCTGGGCTGCCCACTGGATTCTGTTGAGGAGACGTGTGAAAGGAGGATGCTGGGGAAGATGACCTCCATCTTAAGAAACCCCTCCCACCCACTGCACTCCACTGTGGAGATCATGGACAGCTCCTCCAGAGGTAGACTGAGACATCCCAGATGTAAAACTGAGCGCTATCGTAGATCTTTCATCCCCTCTGCTGTAAGAGTGTAGAACTGTTCAGTTTAAGCTGTACTGGTATCATCCTGGTACACAATAACACCAATGCAATATTCATGTGTTCTATACTTGTGCAATACCGGATTCACATTGTTGTCTGTGTCTCTTACAGTATGCTGCATAGTGTTGGTACCAAGTCTGTTTTTTATCTTTATTTGTGTTTTTTAGTGATCTAAGATTACAATACTAGATTACTGCCTATGTGTATATAGATGTATCCTTGTTTTTATCTTCTTCTAATTACCCTCTGAGTGATGGTGCTGCTGTGACAAGTGAATTTCCCCACTGTGGGATAAATAAAGTCTATTGTATTGTATTCTATTCTATTCTATTGTAATTATAACAAATAAAGATTTGAAATATCTGGCTGTGTATGGAACGAGTCTGTCTCATAGATTAGTTTCACCTTTTAAGTTGAATTACTGACATAAATGAACTTTTGCACCAGATTCTCATTTCTCTATAGCACATACAGATATTTAACAGGTACCATTTGCTGCTTCTAGTAAGAAATATTCATAATTTCTGAAAATGATTTATTCTTACTCTGTATTTTAATGACAGTTTTTGGTCTCACAACTGGTCTAAGGGGCAAAAATCTAAAGTTTAGGAAATGCACTTGACTCGGGACTCGCATAAGAGGAACAACTTGAGACTCCCTTGCAAAGCCATAACTTGCTCCCTCCCTGTGTAGAGGGCTGTGAGAGACAGAAGCATAATATATTGGAAGAGACATAAAGTGAGTAAAAAAAATACTGTGAACATGTTTTAAACTGCAAATAAACTTTCTGTTGTTTATTCTCTTTAAGAAACGAGTCACTAAAGGAACTGTAACTCCTCACAGACCCTGGAACAGGCTGAGCTTAGATCCATGTTTTCTTCTTCATCACACTGAGCAGATGAAGAGACCATAAGAACGTGCGCCCCCATTGACTCCATTACAGTTATAATTAAAGCTCCCCACAGATTTGAAATATTTGTGGAGGGTTAAAACCTCAGTGGAGTGTTCAGGAGACTGGGTGTGTTAGATTTTATTAGCAGGTTTGTGGTTTTAATGGCAAATGATCTTTAAAAGGGATATTTTAACCATCAGACATTTGATTCTGTTTTCACTAAAACCCAAACTCACAGAGGCAGCAGCCTGAGTGTCCTCTCCCCAACCACCTCCACCATCTCCTCCAGCGGGACCTCGAGGTACTCCCAGGCCAACGTGCGATAGCAGGGGGGAGGTGTCCAGAAACAGTTACATGTTCTTTATTAGCAGGAATACGATACATTGAAACTTGGGATGTGCATGCTGTCATGAAGAAAGCAAAGCAGGAAGGGCAACCAGTCCTTGGGGTCCGAGGGTGAGGGGGTGAAATGTGGGGATAAATACTGATCCTCTGCTACTGACCTACTGAAGTTGGTTATGACATCAGTTACAAGTTGTGTCTCTGCTTGTTAACAGAAAAACTGGAAAAACCAAAGTAAAATACAGCTTTTCCCCTGAAACAGAGGCTGTTGCTGAAGACTAGTGTTTGTGTCCTACATAGAGACACAGCTGTGATGAAAACTAAACAGAGGCAGGCAGTGAGAAGGCAGATGGTCTGGGGAACAATTTGGTGTTTAACACTGAGATGTGATACTTTATTGATCCCTGAACAGATACTGTCTGTTCCCTCCACTGGGAGGTCGGAGGTCAGGGTCTTCAGAGCCGGAGTAAAAGCAGACCTCAGGGATACTTCAGTGGGGCGTCGCTCTGTTGTTGTTTTTCAACTGTCTATGTGGAATGAACAGTATGTGCACCCATTGACTGGAGTCTCAGCGGTGATGGAGTTGACAGCATGCTGCGACAGGCCGCATTACTTCAGTGTAATTTAACACAATGCTGGTGTTCTTTAATGTGCTGAGTCTGTGCTAGGTGATGAAATGGGTGAAGGGAGAGTTCAGAGGCAGACAGTTCAAACAAACAAAGAAATGAATTCAGTAATGCAAAAAGGTAGCAAGAGCCTCCAGGTTCAGGTGACTCATGTAGCACCATAAACTCCTGCAGTCCTCAGTCTTATTGCTCACTAATGTTTTTAATTTAGTTTTTTATTGATGTTTTTGGAGAAGGTTCAGTCTGTCTCAGACCAAGTGTCATGTGATGTTATAAAGGTAAAGCTTAACCTGTTTATGAAAGCACTTGATACAAGAAGCTCGGGTCTACATTTAATCTTTTCACTCTATATATATATACATATACATATATCTATATAAAAAATAATATAATATATATATTTTATTTATCCATCCATCCATCCATTTTCTGTCGCTTATCCGGAGTCGGGTCGCGGGGGCAGCAGCTTAAGGAGGGAAGCCCAGACCTCCCTCTCCCCAGCCACTTGGGCCAGCTCCTCCGGGGGAATCCCAAGGCGTTCCCTGGCCAGCCGAGAGACATAATCTCTCCAGCGTGTCCTGGGTCTTCCTTTGGGTCTCCTCCCGGTTGGACGTGCCCGGAAAACCTCACCAGGGAGGCGTCCAGGAGGCATCCTAACCAGATACCCGAGCCACCTCAACTGGCTCCTCTCGATGTGGAGGAGCAGCGGGTCTACTCCGAGCCCCTCCCGGATGGCCGAGCTTCTCACCCTATCTCTAAGGGAGAGCCCAGCCACCCTGCGAAGAAAACTCATTTCGGCCGCTTGTATCCGCGATCTCGTTCTTTCGGTCACTACCCAAAGCTCGTGACCATAGGTGAGGGTAGGAACGTAGATCGACTGGTAAATTGAGAGCTTCGCCTTTCGGCTCAGCTCCCTCTTCACCAAAACAGACCGGTACAACGCCCGCATCACTGCAGATGCAGCACCAATCCGCCTGTCGATCTCACGCTCCACCCTTCCCTCACTCGTGAACAAGACCCCGAGATACTTAAACTCCTCCACTTGGGGCAGGACCTCGTCCCTGACCTGGAGAAGGCATTCTACCCTTTTCCGACTCAAGACCATGGTCTCGGATTTAGAGGAGCTGATTCTCATCCCAGCTGCTTCACACTCAGCTGTGAACTGCTCCAGCGAAAGCCGGAGATCACGTTCTGACGAAGCCAACAGGACCACATCATCTGCAAAAAGCAGAGACCTGATCCTTAGGCCACCAAAACGGATCCCCTCACCACCTTGACTGCACCTAGAAATTCTGTCCATAAAAGTTATGAACAGAATCGGTGACAAAGGGCAGCCTTGGCGGAGTCCAACTCTCACCGGAAAAGAGCCCGACTTACTGCCGGCAATGCGGACCAAGCTCTGACACTGGTCGTACAGGGACCTAACAGCCCGTATCAAGGGGCCTGGTACCCCATACTCCCAGAGTACCCCCCACAGGGCCCCCCGAGGGACGTGGTCGAACGCCTTCTCCAAATCCACAAAACACATGTAGATTGGTTGGGCGAACTCCCACGCACCCTCCAGGACCCCCCCAAGGGTATAGAGCTGGTCCAGTGTTCCACGGCCAGGACGAAAACCACATTGCTCCTCCTGAATCCGAGGTTCGACTATCCGACGGACCCTCCTCTCCAGAACCCCTGAATAGACCTTATTTATTTATTGTTTTTTTTTTTTTGCTGATGACACAAATATCTTTGGGTCTGGAGAGGATTTGCAATTGCTATTCAAAACGATGACTACGGAAATAAATAAAATAAATGAATGGCTAGATAGAAACAAATTATCATAAAATTTGAAGAAAACTAAAATTTGGAAATAGCACATTAAATACAAATGCAAAACTTGATATAAACGGTGTAGAGATTGAAAGGGTTAATGAAAATAGATTTTTAGGCGTGACAATAGATGAGAAACTTAATTGGAAAGCACATATTACATACATTCATTCTAAAATATCAAAAAATATTTCAGTATTAAATAAAGCTAAACAGGTATTAGATCGTCCATCACTCCACATTCTTTACTGTTCGCTGGTTTTACCATATTTAAGCTACTGTGCAGAGATATGGGGTAACAACTACAAAACTACACTAAACTCACTGGTCATTCTTCAGAAAAGGGCAATTAGAATCATTCATAAAGTAGGTTACAGGGATCATACACATTCATTATTTTTACAACATGGGATATTAAAGTTTTTAGATCTTGTGGAATATCAAATAGAACATATTTTGTATAAAGCTAAAAATAATCAACTACCAGGACATATTCACAACATGTTTACTGTTAGAGAAGGTGGATGTAACTTACGAGGTTTTAGTCTATTTAAAACCATAATGGCACGTACCAATAGGAAGCGATTTTGTGTTTCGGTGTGTGGGGTGAAGCTATGGAACAGTTTGAATGAAAAGTTAAAGCAATGTCCAGACATTAAGCAGTTCAAAAGGGAATATAAAAGAATGATTATAAGGAGGTATAAAGAAGAAGAGATTGTTTGATTCGTGTTTGATTTTGATTATGGATTTCAATATTATGTTGCATCGTGAAGTGTTTTGACCAGGAGACAAAGTCAATAATGAAAATGCGTTCAAAGTAGGAGTAATTATGATCTGTGAAAAATGGGTGGGAGTTTATAAGTGTATACTTCTTCCCACTCCTTTTCGAGCATGTGGCTCAAAGTAGATGGTAGAAACGTAAAATTAGCTATTTGTTTTTTGTCTTTGTTTTTTTTATACTTTTGTGTGTGTAATCTTTGACAGTGCTGCATGTTTGAAATAAAAGAAGTAAATAAAAAAAATATATATATATACACTAACGGTCAAAAGTTTTAGAACGCCCCAATTTTTCCAGTTCTTTATTGCAGTTTAAGTCATTCAAGTCCAATGAAAAGCTTGAAATGGTACAAAGTTAAGAGGTGAACAGCCAGAGGTTAAAAAAAGGTAAGGTTACTCAAAACTGAAAAATAATGTACATTTCAGAATGATACAAAAAGGCCTTTTTCAGGGAACACAGCTGTTCTGCAGCAACGGAGGTTGATCAAGCCTTGGAAGCTGGTGCTACTAATTCCCACAGGTGTTCCAACTTTGCTGGATTACTTACAACCCCCTCTGTCTGCATAAAAGCAGTGTTGGAACATACTGTGGTACCATACCCTCGTGAGTGTGGTACATCTAAAAATATATCACCACATTGATTTTATTTATTAAGTATAATGTAGGGTGACCAAACGTCCTCTTTTCCCTGGACATGTCCACTTTTCACCCTCTGTCCGGGGAATCCAGGGGGGTTTCCTATATTGATGAAAATGTCCGGGTTTTCATCCAGGAGCCGGGTTTGAATTACGGGGGAGCTGAAAGCCCTCAACTTACACAGGGAGGCCCGAAAAAAGATCCCGTTTTATACACTGCTCACAAAAATGAAAGGAACACTTTAAAGAAACACATTAGATGCATCAGATCTCAATATGAAGTTGGATATCTATACAAATAACGACAGGGCAATGTCTTAGGAACAAAAGGATGCCAAGTCTTTTAATGGAAATAAAGGTTTTCAGCCTACAGAGGGCTCAATTGTGTAGACACCCTAAAATCAGAGTGAAATGAAGATGTGGCAGGCTAGTCCATTATTTCAAAAACTTAATTTCTGCAACTCAAAATGCTTTTCAGTATCTTGTGTGGCCCCCACGAGCTTGTGTGCATGCTTGACAACGTCGGGGCATGCTCCTAATGAGACAACGGATGGTGTCTTGTGGCATTTCCTCCCAGATCTGTGTGAGGGCATCCCTGAGCTCTTGTACAGTCTGAGGAGCAACCTGGCGCCGCCTAATGGACCCAAACATAATGTCCCACAGATGTTCTATTGGGTTTAAGTCAGGGGATCGTGAAGGCCATTCAATTGTTTCAATTCCTTCATCCTCCAGGTACTGCCTGCATACTCTTGCCACATGAGGCCGGGCATTGTCGTGCATTAGGAGAAAACCAGGACCTACTGCATCAGCGTAGGGTCTGACAAAGGGTTCAAGGATTTCATCTGGATACCTTATGGCAGTCAGAGCACCATTTCCTAGGCAGTAGAGGTCTGTGCGTCCCTCCATGGATATGCCTCCCCAGACCATCACTGACCCACCACCAAACCTGTCATGTTGAACGACGTTGCAGGCAGCATAACGTTCTCCTTGTCTTCTCCAGACTCTTTCACGTCTATCACAGGTGCTCAGGGTGAACCTGCTCTCGTCTGTAAAAAGTACAGGGCGCCAGTGGCGGACTTGCCAATTCTGGTGTTCTTGAGCAAATGCCAGTGGAGCTCTACGGTGCTGGGCAGTGAGCACAGGGCCCACTACAGGACGTCGGGCCCTCAGGCCATCTTCATGAAGTCTGTTCCTGATTGTTTGGGTAGAGACATTCACACCAGTGGCCCTCTGGAGGTCATTCTGTAGGGCACGAGCAGTGCTCAGCCTGTTCCGCCTTGCACAAAGGAGCAGGTATCGGTCCTGCTGATGGGTTGTGGACCTTCTACGGCCCTGTCCAGCTCTCCGAGAATAACCGCCAGTCTCCTGAAATCTCCTCCATGTTCTGGAGATTGTGCTGGGAGACACATTAAACCTTCTTGCTGCAGCACGTGTGGATGTGCCATCCTGGAGAAGTTGGACAACCTGTGCAACTTCTGTAGGGTTAAGGAATCGCCTCATGCTGCCAGTAGAGATAATTACTCAAGCCAAAACTAGCACGAGTGGAAAACCAGCCAAAAAAGATCAAGAGGGAGAAACTTGAAATGACCTCCACATGTTAAACCAGTCCTGTTTTGAGGGTTTTGTAATTGTTGCCACTTTAGTGCACCTGTCGTTAAGTCCATGAACACCAATACAGCTGAAAGTGATTAACAATGCCCTCAGCTGCTTCATCAACCAGAACATTATCAGACAGGTTTAATTGATTTCATGCCAGGCCCAATAAAAAAAGTGTTCCTTTAATTTTTGTGAGCAGTGTATTACATGGACTCTCAGCGCACTGTGGGTTTTTATGTGCGGAGAGGACAGATGATGCTGATTGCTGAAGCTGCGTCCTGCACGGCCACAGTAACATTCTCAAAGTGGCGCCACCAAAAAATATAATTAACATGCGATCGTTCATGTCCGTTCATATAATCTTCTGTCTTACTTCTGTCTCTTAATCGTATCTTTTATTCGTGTCTGACGCGCTCAGCTGCGGAGCGCGTCACCCGTGCGCCGGTGATTTCACCTCACCAGCGCAGCCGCGCAGCGCACGCTCTACTATTTTTCAGCCAGTATTCATTTGAACCGTTTAAAATTAACTCGAGGTGAAACAGGAAGAAACCAGGAAACAGTTTTTTCTTCTGGATTGAGGAGAAGCAGGAAGATCAGAGCCAGACAGGACAGGAAAATATTCAAATAAAAAACAAGAAAACAAAACAAAGTTCTTGAAAAGGAAAATGTTGGTAGATTTATCCCACTACACCTTTTGACCTTCATAAAGCAATAATTCACAAGCATGTAATATTTATATATTTGATACAATTCAGATCACCTTCAAAATTCAGTCCCACATCCAGGGCCGTATCAGGGCATTTTGGGGCCAAGGCAAACAGACCCACCACCCACCTGTCACTGGGCTCCCCCAGAATCCTCTATATAATTCAAACCCTGCCCAAAAGTAATTATAGTGTTTGCAAAAACACCTCGGTTTACATATGAATTGTTCTAGAGCCATTTTGTTGGCAGAATCTGATATTTTAGCTCTAAGCCAGGAGTTCTGACAGAACACCAGGAAAAAAATGGGTCCCAATGTGGTTTGTGTGGCGTTGCCATAGTATAGGAGGATCTTTTGTGACGTCAATGTTTATGTTTTTCACATTGCATCATGGGACCTGGGTGGCAACAAACAGTGTATTTTGTCTATATTTCAATTGTTTTGCATGCTTGGAGGAGGATTTAGCAAAGCAGATGGATCATTCTTGCTGTGTGGATGATTGTTTGGCCCGTGGGAGGCTTGATAAAAAGTTTTATTAGAATTTCCTCCGTAAAGGAGCGCGCAATACGAAATAGATGATTGCGGGTGACCCGACTGTCTGAAGAAAGCCTGGATTCCTGCAGCAACGGAGTTTGTGTGGCTCATTTGTTCATGGTAAGAGCTTGTAACTAAGTATTTGTTAATAGGAGAAGATGCTTTTTAACATATTCATCTTCGTGTAGTTTTATATCCACAGAGTCATTTAGTTTTCACGTTCTGATTCAGGCGTCTCAGCCCGCGATCGTTATAATAATAAATAAATGAATAAGTGTCAGGTTTGGCTCTGTTCATAACCATTCTGCAGTTCCAGGTTAACACCAGAGGGCACTGCGGTGACGGACAACCACAGCACTCCACCAGTGAGCAGAGGAACTCTCCACACAGCTGCGAGTCATTGACAATCACACACACCTGAGGATAAAAGAGGGAAGCAGCCAACCAGCCGATGCCAGACCGTTAAACAGTGTGGTAAACCCTGTGTGCTGGCTTCTCCTTGAGTCTCTTGTGAAATCTCTTCCAGTGATTAATCCTCCTTGTTGTTTCTCCCAGGTTCTCCCCGTTTCCTGTGATCAGTCATCTTCCTCAATCTCCAAGTAACTCTCTCTGGAAATTCCCTCCATGTTGGTTGCATTCTCTCCCTCTCTACCAACTCTGCTCAGCTACGTCGCTCCCTGGACCTCAGCCTGCCGAATCCTCTCGTGCGTCACCTGCCAGCCCTCCAACTGTTACAGTAAGATTCCTATCCAGTCACATACCTGTAGATATTCACCGGTTGTCTCAAACACTCACCTTGAGTTCTACAGAACCTGTGACCCAACCCACTCCTCCTTCCCCAAACCTGGTACACCCTTCCACGAAAGAACCACCACAGCAGAACCGTAAGCCACAAACCCCGACATGTCCTGCTAACCTTCGTCAGCCTTATCCTCACCTCCTCTTTCTTGCAGTCCTTCACCCTGGTCTCCGCCTCATCACAAGGATCCTACATTTCCACAATAAACTGTTTTATAATTGTATTCTGCCTCCTGAGTTTTTGCATGTGGGTCAGATACTTGCCTAAAAACATGACGATAAGTAAAAAAATAACATTGATTAATGAAGACTTACCCAGCTTTGCAGTCGCCGTGAGGATTTATCCACCCACAGGTGATGTGAATCATGCTGACTCCGCTCACCAGCCGGTGCCGACTTCAGCACGACCACGGCTTTACCGAAGTCACGGCTTCCTGTTTTGCAGAATAGTTCAGCTACTGAATGTAGTGGGGACAGAAATGAGCCAAGTGGAACCTTTGTTCCGGGAGGCATTGCGCCAGGACTATTTTGGTTCCTGTTTCTCCTTCAGACGAGCTCTGGATGTGGAAAGTAAAGCAGCGCTCCTGTGGTTATTGCTCTCCCGCTTATATTGTTTTTGTGCCTGAGCGACATTGTGTGTCCAATTTATTAGGTACTTTGCCGTAGAAAGTTGATTAGTTGGGCGGGGAGTTTTTCACGGGCTTGAGCGCCTGAGAGATCGCGAGAGTTTAATGTTTACTCTGTTCTAATGGGATGAACTTTGTTTAATTGCATTGTTTCTATGTTACTGGGGCACTCTGCTCAGCTTGTTTGATCTAAATATTAATTAAAATGAATGAATATTTAACGGTTTTATTGAATGTTTATTTTTTTAAATGAAAGTGAAGGGAAAATGCGGCCTCTGGCTGTGAACAAATGCGGCAGCGATTCTTTCCATTTCTCGTATAAGAGAGAGTTATGTTAAAACATTTTATTTAAATAAAATGCCACAATGGTGGGCACCGCAGGGAAACAAAGATGAGGCTTTTTAACATAACCGTGTTTAATTCAGGCCGTTCATACGTCACTAAACAACAAATATAAAATGAAACAAAGTAAGAAAAATCTAAATTTCTGGTCCATCTAACACATGCACTGCCTTTCCATTAAATAAAATTCATGTTTGGAATTTTTCTGTGTTCACAAATCAGTCTGTGCATGATTACATAGCTCAAAGAGTCACATGCGTGAATATATCGCCCATCCTCATTTATTGGACTGACATTGGAGGTTGGAAAATTATACATATTGCCCAAACCTGGAGTGTGGCAGGCAGGGGTGTTGCAAGCTTCTCAAAAGTGTGGGGGATGTTTTTCACACATGCACGCATGCACGCATTGCAAACGCACGCAAACACGCATGCACGCACGCATTGCAAACGCACGCAAACACGCATGCACGCAAACACACACGCACGCACGCATTGCAAACGCACGCAAACACGCATGCACGCAAACACACACGCACGCACGCATTGCAAACACACACACGCGCACGCTAGGGATGTGAATCTCCACCACTGAGGCCGATTCGATACGTATCTCGATACGCTACTGGCGATACGATACATTAACGATACGGTAAACCCTCTGGCGATACGATTCGATACGATTCATCCCTGCTGACGATTCTTTAATGATTTGAAAACGATTTTCGATTCGATACATTTCATGATGCTATTTTAAACGATTCAACACATTAAAAAGATTTTCCAGCCCACATCTGATTTTTAAATATCAAAATGATTTTCCCTCTCCTCTGTGAAGGATGTATTTGATCCTCTATTGTTTTTGATTAATCAATAAATTCAACAATAAAAGACAATGCACTTCATCAGTGATATTTTACATATTATACATAACATTATTGCTACAATACTTGAAATAAGGGGGTTGACACTAGGTTTAGACAGAAAAATAAACCAACAGAATCAGAAAATTATTAGAGTTCATCATTTTTCAATTATTTGGGATTATTATGAAACAGTAAAAATTTGAAAACACTTCTAAATATTGTAATGATCCATATGTAGCTATTGTAAAAGCTGTTGTAGCCTAATGTTACTGTTCCTTCAAGAGAAAAGTCCAGGCTGAGATGTGAGTTCATCTCAGCTGTTTATTGAACTTCTCTGAACTAAAATGTCATTCTGTCTGTTGTTTAGTTCTGCACAAATGTTACGATAATAAGGAATTATCTTAAATTTCCTCACACAAAGCTTTAGTTGTGTAGATCAAAAAGAATGCTCGGAAGAATACGCTGCTGCAGAAACCGGTCACAAAAACGTTTTATTTTGACAAGACAGGAAGCTCGTACGTCGGTTAATATTGTCCCACGATGGTTTTTCTAACTGCGGCTGCGCACCACCTGGCCTCCGCTAAAAGAGAAGGACGGTGCGTTCAATGCGCCTCAAAAAACGAGGACATAGCAGAAAAACAATGAAGTAA
This sequence comes from Aphyosemion australe, assembly GCA_006937985.1. Lineage (NCBI taxonomy): Eukaryota > Metazoa > Chordata > Actinopteri > Cyprinodontiformes > Nothobranchiidae > Aphyosemion > Aphyosemion australe. The sequence continues at coordinate 337,240 of SSNS01000337.1, forward strand.
TCGATGTAACCATGGTTTTAACCGATGAGAGACATGTACGGGAAGATACATTGCGATACAGCCGTCAGTTATAACCGATGCGCGCTGAAGCTACCGGTGCAGTCGCATCGCTAACGTCATGAACGAACCACCGGCTCAGATCGGTGAATCTCTCCATCCCTAGCGCACGCACGCAAACACACACACACACACGCACGCAAACACACACACACACACACACACACACACACATCTGTATTTACACACCCTGTACTATTTTACCAGTATGCATTATCCTGAAATTGTTACCCTGAACTTATTTGGAATGCAATGCAAATTTTAAATTAGATTATTTTTCTCATTCATTTGACTGTTTTATTTTGTTTATTTATGTTGTTGCTCTTTATTTTATATGAAGCTGAAGTTGGTTCCCTTTTTAAGTTTTTAATTCAGAAAGTTTAATTCCCACTAATTTTTCCACCCCCAGTATCTTTAAGCTGCTGCAATTATAAAATGTAAAATGTTTTATTTCATGGGTGACCAATCAGAACTCTTGAAATTTCAACATCAACCCATTAAATTGAAAAATATGTTACTAATATGATAATCCAAACTCACAATAAAAAAAAGAAGAAAGTGGCCTTGTTTGAACTAAAGTTTTCACAAATGACCACCTGGAATTGATGGATTCTGCTGTTAATGTAGAATAATCTAATCCAGGTCTGAAGAGTCTAGGTGTTGTAGTTTTCACACTGGACCAGACCTAAGGTGGGTCAGATGCAATAAAGTTCTGAAATCTGTATTTTTTGAACTGTCACAAATCAAATAAAGGTTTAACCAATCACAAACTGTTCTTTAAGGACTCTGCTATCAGTCTAATATAATCTAGTTAAGCTCTGAATAATCTAAGTATTGTAGTTTTAGCAGAGCCTGTTCTAATGTGGTCTACAGGTGAAACTCAAAAGTGAGAATCTGGTGTAAAAGTCCACTATGTCAGTAATCCAGCTCAGACTGAGAGACCATCTCGGTGTGTGAGGTTCTGCACACCTGCATGAGACGGGGGTGTTAATTGCAATCATGTCAAAATGACAGACCGTCTTCGGATTTTTCCATCACCGTTGAAAAAAATTGTCAAATTTGGAAAAAATCTTACTAGTGACAGCGTGCGCACTGCGCAGGACAGAGCGTTGAAGCTCGGAGTGCGGGTCACATGCGCAGCAGAAACACATAATAAGATGCACAGGACTCAAGAGCACGCGTGTGGATTATGTGTGCGTGACGTGGGTGTGTGTACTTGTCTATACATCAAAGGGAGGAAATTTGCCGGTCCTCACTTTGGTGCAATCTTACAGAGCTCTACTCGTTAGTTTTAGAGGTATGGTGTGAATTTAAGTTTTAGCTAAGGTCAGGGTTAGGCATATTACAGTCACAAAAAATGAATGGAAGTCAATGGATGGTCCTCACCAAGATAGAAAGACGAGAATGTGTGTGTGTGTGTGGGGGGGGGGGGGCATCCATTTTTTATTAGGCCCGCCCAAAAATTTGTTTCTGCCTACGCCACTGGCGCGCTCAGAGTAGCGTGCGATTTTTTCAGTTGGGAGGCGCGGAGCAGCTGGAGAAACATATCAATGATGGAACGTATGGGAATCTTTGATGTAACACCGGTGCGCAGAGGTGCGGGTTTCAGTGATCAACAGGAAAGGGAGGAGGAGTTTTGAGCAAAACTGCTGGAAAAGTGTGGGTGTTCAAACACCCACATCCCCCACGGGTGCAATGCCCATGGTGGCAGGTATTGTGGAATCTGTCTTGTATTCTCCATGGGGGAAGCTCTGAGCGGGGGTGGGGGGCTCGGGTGCGGCCGCCCTTCCTGCTCCTCTAGCGCGCCCACTGAGAACCACTGGCCTGGGGGAAGTCAAGCCAGACTTTCCAGCAGGGCCGCCGCTGTCCATAAGGTCGCTGTCCATAAGGTCGCTATCCAAGGTACGTACAGTGCGTAGGGCCTCGGTACCTGGGGTGGGCCCCAAAAAATAATTACAGAGTTGAGTTATTACAGTAGCATATTGCTCAGAAAACACATAAATTAGTTGCCCAGAGAGAGCCATTGAGTAGCCTAGCAGTCAAAATTCTGGCAAAATAGCTATTCTTATAATTTACAAACATTAACCCGCCCCCCCGCCCGCCCGCACGGTAATGGTACAGCCCGAAGTTTTGGTTTCAGTTTCACTGCAATGTTTTTATTTGATACCCCGCGGCGCTGCTGCGGCCGATGATGAAGAGACGACACGAATCTGGAGCAGAGAATAAAGAAAAGAAAACCAGAGAGATGACTCCCGTACATCCCTTGCTGGTAAGTTTCTCTTTATTAGCTACCTGGGCAGCCTGGCAGGTGAATTAGTTGGAGTCTGAGCTAAGTTGAGGCTTGTAAATATTCTGGTGCTAGCAGAGGCTAGCTGCTAACTCAGTAGTTTACATGCACATCTTAGTTGAGCTTTGGAGAGAAATCGGACTTAGAGCTGCTTAGCCAGAGTCGACATCTTTGTCCCAGTTTACATGTCAGTCAGAAAATCTAATTATTGGATGAAGTGAGTCATAAATGCAATGTTCTATAAATAAAACTCATCTTTCAAAAATCTTTTTTACCATGTTGTCTGTTTCCATGTAGCTGATCAGCTGTCTGTCAGCCAACAACCTATTGTTCTCCAGTATGTTTTGAATTCACAGTAACCTTGTTAATTAACTAAACCCTGTTAATTAAACAATTATTATGTCTGCTATGTTTACTTCTGTATGATTAAAAAAAGCTCTGACAAATGGTCAGCCTCTGTTTAGGGCATCTTTATCATTGTGTGCTGTAGGGCAGTAGCCTAGTGAACTAGACCAAATTCTTGCTTTGCAGAGTTTGGTCTAGGCACGCTTCATAGGAATCCTCGCTGCCTGTGGCTGTCCAATCACAGCTCGCTATAGTTTTGGTTGGGCCAATCACAGCGCTCTATATTGTGGGCCAATCACAGGGAGTAGCCGATGACGTCAGAGCTGCGGCTGCGAACCCAAGCAACATGGCAGCGGCGCTGGAAACACGCTCGTTTTAAACGGCTTTGTCATCAACATTGGATTATTTAGACTCCAACGTGCGTAAGTCTGTCTGATATACTTAGCAGCTTCTTATTTTTATCAAACAAAGTAGTGCAATGTCCCAGTACACCTGATATTCACATGTTTTTATACAAAAACGACAGAAATCATTGAAGCTAGACGCCATTGCTGCCTCCCGCTTTTCTGTCGCCGTGATTACGCCACGTTGTTCGTTACTCTGATTGGTCCTAGCGCTATCCAATTGCGTGCTGACATTTTGAAAGACAACCGTAGATCCTGCCTCACGACTGAGAGCCATCAATGGGTCGTGGCCAGACTATATATTCACATATATAGGATGGCTTGCCACGCTAGTAGGGCAGGAGGTCTAAATGTACCTTTCTGACAGTCCTGTAGTGTTAACACAATGGTGAATCATAAAATGTGTCAAATGAAAAACTATGACTGATAGATTAATTACTGAAACAATCCTGTTGATAAATCAGTAAATAGTTAATATTTATAATAATAGCATCATTTCCAGAACTGTTTCATTCAAGATTTTTATTTTCTTATTTTCATTCTTGTACTATTGACTTGTTGAAAATATTATTTTAGGCCCAAAAAGCATGTTGGATTACCTCTGGAGAAGTCTATAAAAATATATTATTGTGTTCTATAGCTGAATAATAGTGTCTCATCTAAGGATGCAGAGGAGGCTTTACATGTATTAAAGGCATCTTTGGGAAAACTGAGAATCATTTATGTATCTGGAGACAGAGCCAAGAGTCCTCTTTTTTATTATCATGAACTATGGTCACCCTAATTCTGTTATCTTCCCTTTCGGTCATGTACAAAATGCCACCATTGCTTTGTTTCATGTGTATAAATGGAGTATAGGTTTTGTCCATGTTCCATTATATTAATATAACATAGTTGAATATCCTTTTACAGTGCCATGAAATGAAGGGCTTTACAGATAAACTGCAGACTGATGATGATTCATATTTTTAGTCACTGTAAAAAAATCATTAGAAAATCCTAATGTGTTGTTACTTTTATTTAACTTTTGCTAATCACATTTTTTTTACATTTCAAAAACATTCACAGGATCAATGCTTAAATATTTACAAGGAGTTCCTGCAGCCAGGAGGAAGATTCTGAAGATGAGGAACCATTTTCAAACACCGATCAACAACCGCAGCATCCTGAAAAACTCCAGCAGCCATCTACTTCCACTTCAGCACAAAGCCATAAATGATATAATATATCCTTTGTATTCCATTTGTTAATTTAATTCCAATTTTAAAATAAATAGCAAGAGTTTAAATACGTTTTGGGTGCGTTTCTGTTTGGGGGGGCCTCCCTGGCCAATCAAGCTTAGGGCCTCCAAAAGCCTAGCAGCGGCCCTGCTTTCCAGTGGAATAATTTAGCATCATAAAGAACCGTCTCTTTTGAACCAGGCATCATTCTTATCTGCTCAACCTGCATCCAACTCATCTGCCGTGAAACGGCCCGCCTGCAGTCCGGGAGGCGTGATTTGGAATCGTAGGATGGCCAAGGAAGATCCCGCCTTTCTTGCCTCTGATTGGCTAGAAGGACTCTCCTGCGATTGGCTATTTCATTTAGCAGCAAACCGGCTTCCCTTGGTGCAGACTGTTCTCCTGCCACCAGCAGAACAGCTGTTTTGGGGAGATTTGTAAAGAAAATATGAATTTAGAGATATAATAACCATTCTGTTCTGTTTTTTTTCTGTTCCTAAAAAACTGAAAGACGTAAAATATGAACTTAAAATAAATCTTGTTGCATTTATCACACTGTTGGATTTACTTTATATCTGTTGGCTCTCAAGCATTGAGTTTAGTGGAGTACATAGGCTATGTGTGCCTTACCTGGTATGAAATATAATAAAACTGCCCTATTTAGCCCAGCTGTGTGCAGCAGGTCCGTTTCTCTTCTAGAAGAATGAAAACTGGTTAAAATAGGTCTGAATCATAATCAGCTTTGAACTAAATTTAGATTAAATGATACACATTTAAACAGATGATGAGATGTGTCCTAACTTGCAAACAGCCTTAACCTATGAAAGTGAAGACATAACCTAGCCTGTAGTAATAAGATAACCCCATGCTTGAGAGCCAACAGATATAAAGTCAATCCAACAGTGTGATAAATGCAACACGATTTATTACAAGTTCACATTTCACGTTTTTCAGGTTCTTCTATAAAAGAAACTGAAACTAGTTTGTTGTAAAACAGGACAGAATGGTTATTATAGAGCTAAGTTCACATGTTCTTCTCCTGAAGATCTGGCTGCAGACAGAAAAGCCCTGCAGCTGTGTGTTTGGGTCATTGTCCTGTTGCAAGACCCATGACCTGCGACTGAAACCAAGCTTTCTGACACTGGCCGCACATTTCTCTCTAGAATCCCTTTATAGTCTTAGAAATAATGGTCCAGTAAATAAAATGAATAACTAATAGAAGAGTGAGTGCAGACCTCACTGAACTGCTGACTGACAGTTACAGAGCCCAGAATGCTCAAATGATGGAAAGGATTCTGCAAGGAAATCACTTAGTGCAAAGAAATGCTGTTGGGTAACTCTGCAAGTCATTTTTACCATTTGATGTTTCTAAAAAGAAAAATCTAGAATGCTTTAGTTTTATTTTACTGTACCTCCCAGTCACTGACCACTGGAGGCAGAGCTGTGAAGTGTTTATCTTTTGCCCAGGCTGAGTGTAACCGTTTCCTACAGAGCAGCCATTTCCAGCGTCCCACGCCACACGGCTCTATTGTCACACATAAATGAATCTTTCCACCACTAACTGGAGGTTTGTTATGTTGAGACGTCCTGCAGGTTCCCAGCAGTCTCTCCACTGTCACACCCCACACATTTTAGCATCATTTAGTGTTTATCTTGAGAAAGCAATTAGCATTGATTTGCAACTTTAGCTGCAGACTGTTAAATCACATTTAATGAGACATCTCTGTCTCACTGCATATTTAGGAAAAACAACCTGGTGCAGATGTATGTGTGCATTACCTGGATGAGTGGGTTTAGGTGCAAAACTAACATAAGTCTAAAGTGTAAGGAGGTGAGAGAGGAGGGCACGGACAGGCTGGGAGGAGAACTGTGGAAATCACAGAACAGCAGATCAAGACAAGCTGAGATTTTCTTGTTTCCTGTGGCCTCGACATGCACTCACTCTCCCTTCTTCCCGTCATGCTCAATCACAGGGCAACTCTTAAGAAAACAGAGAGTCGCTGGAGCGTGAACTGTGTTGAAGTTTTAGCCAATCCTCCAGTGAAGAGCCCAGATTCTGGGGCTTTGTCATGCCCCGCTCGTCCCCGGGATGCCAGACGGATGTTTGCCTTCTGACAGGCTTTAGAATACTCAACCACCAGAGGTCCAGGCAGTACGCCCCCTGAGCGACCAGATATCAGAGTGACTGCACACACGTGGGTCGTAATCAGATCAACCAGTCACCAGTCATGTCAACCAGACTCAGATCAATTATCCTGCTCTGTGCAGTCTCACACTGCAGCTACTTATCTCTATGTTAGTCATTCACACATCAGCTCACTGTTCAAGCACCTCTGCATCATTTTATTTACTAGGGTAGCAGCGTTTTAAATGAGGGCTGATAAGAGGGGCTGGGATCATGCTGTCAAACAAAAATGACAACATTCATCTTCACATGATACAGAAAAGTACAAGTTTCATCAAAAACATGACTCCATTCATTAAACCCAAACAATAAAATGACAGAATATGATTTATTAAAGTGATTAAAGGTACCAGGGGTAGTAAAGTTTAATGTCTCCTATTATATTTGTGATTCTGTCACAATTATTTTCAATTTTATGCCACAGAACTGTGAAAAGTAACATCAGTCTTTGTAGATGTAGACAACTGAAGAAAAAAGCTTCACATTTAGGATATAACTGTGAAACAGTTGAATAAGCCCCACCCCCTTATCAGCTCTGGGGGACAGTGAGCCAAAATGGGATTGCCCTCTGAGGTTTTCCTGCTCCCCGCCCCCGGTTCTCAAACATTTTCCAGGAGCTTAGTACCAGGCATGATGTGGAGCAGTGCAGGCCGCCTGTGTTGCTCGACTCTGGGCAGAACCAGAAGGACATGCTGCCTCACAAATGCAGAGATCCAGGCTGGAATTATCAGCCTTCAGGGCCGCTTCTGAGCACCTGAACTCAGACAAAACCGTGAGGAGGAGTGACATGGGACAGAAGCAGAGAACCAGGTGGGAATTGGGCCCGAAGGCTCGCTCCTGGGTGCCCAGTCTCAGTCAGAACTGGGAGGAGTAGCGGCCTGGGACAGCAGTGTTGGGAAAGTTCATTTTAAAGATGAACTAGTTCAAAGTTCAGGTCACACATTTTACACTTTTTTACAGACGCTAGGACACATTTCTCAATGCTTAGGTCACTTTTGCAAAACTCTTCACACAGTCCTAACTGACTTTCAGCTTGGCAAATCAGTTCATTTCACATTCAAAATGCACTACAACTACCAAAACACTTCATTCAGGTCTCAGATAAACTCATTGTTCCAGAACACTAGCAAAGGTTGACAGCCGACAAACACACTCTGTCACCCACAAAACAATGATCTAAAAAACACTAACAACATGTAGCATTACATTTTCTTGTGTAAAACAAGGACACATCTCTGTTTATAACTGCAATATATGTTCCTGGAATGAATCAGACATGATGCAGAATTTGTCAATGTTTTATTTTATTTTTATTTTTTGCACTACGTAATTCCAAAATGCAAGAATACAAGTTACCTGTTGGTTTGCCGGACAACTCTAACTATAGATGCCACTGCAGAGCGTTGCAGATTTGGCTGCACTCTCTGACCAGACCATGATGTACTACATCAGGGGTTCCCAAATTGGGGGTCGGGACCCCCAAGGGGGTCCCCACAAGATTGCAGGGGGTCCCCACAATTTTGTCTTTGCTGAGGTTGTGAGGTTAGCAAGATTTTATTTGTAAACATGACATTTATAAAATCCCAATAACACACCCTACAGTATAATCAGAGCTCCATATAAAAGTTATAACTCTGTATAAAGTTAGTAAATGATCACATTTACAGTAATGTGTTTATGTGTGAAGGAGTTGGGTTTGGGGGTCCTGGCTTGTCTTGGACATGGGCAAGGGGGTCCTTACAGTAAAGAAAAAAAAAGGGAACCCCTGTACTCCATGATCAATGACAGTAGCTCTGATCTCATCTGAGACTACAGCTCTTGATCTTCCTCGTATTCTTCTTCCACCATGCATACATATTCCTCTCCCAGCCTCTCTTCTTCCTCTTTCAGCCACTTCTGGCTGGGTCCATGTTTACATTAGCCTAGTGAACTAGACCAATTCTTGCTTTGCAGAGTTTGGTCTAGGCACGCTTCATTGGAACCCTCGCAGCCCAAACCACTGCTGTGTCTATCCAATCACAACTCGCTATAGTTTTGGTTGGGCCAATCACAGCGCTCTATATTGTGGGCCAATCACTGAGCGGGAGTAGGCGATGACATCAGCGCCGGAGCCACGTTCTTTTGAAACGGCTTTGTCATCAACATTGGATTATTTAGACTCCAACGTGCGTAAGTCTGTCTGATATACTTAGCGGCTTCTTATTTTTATCAAACAAAGTAGTGCAATGTCCCAGTACACCTGATATTCACATGTTTTTATACAAAAACGACAGAAATCATTGACGCCATTAGTGGGTCCCGCTTTTCCATCGCTGTGATTACGTCATGCTGTTCGTTACTCTGATTGGTCCTAGCGCTATCCAATTGCGTGCTGACATTTTGAAAGACAACCGTAGATCCTGCCTCACGACTGAGTGACAGACTATGTATTCACATATATAGGATGGCTTGCCAGGCTATGTTTACATCACATAACCTATTCAGCAGTTGTCTCCTTTTGTAATGAAATAGAAAGAGTAACACCTGCAGATGTTCATCTATGAGAATCAGCTGTGGCTGGTTAAACTGCATTTTTAGATTTAAAATATGTTACAACAAAATATTGCTGTTGAATTTTGCTCTTATTCAGTTTTGCATCATGTTATTGTTTTGAACATAAGTTTAACAGTTTTGTAAAGAAGTATGTAAGCACATGCAAAATGCATTTTGTGTCAAAACAATGATAATTGATCCTCAGTTTAGATCACATAGACTTCTGTTGTGCACACTGTATGTAGAGTTTTGCAAACGTGACCTAAGTATTGAGAAATGTGTCCTAGCGTCTGTAAAAAACTAGTTCAGCTCATAGTTCATAATTAAGAAACTTCTGAACTAAGTTCACAGTTCCAAAAACAAACTAGGTCATAGTTATTTTTGCCAACATACATACATATNATATATATATATATATATATATATATATATATATATATATATATATATATATATATATATATATATATATGTATATATATATATATATATATATACACTGCTCACAAAAATTAAAGGAACACTTTTTTTATTGGGCCTGGCATGAAATCAATGAAACCTGTCTGATAATTTTCTGGTTGATGAAGCAGCTGAGGGCATTGTTAATCACTTTCAGCTGTATTGGTGTTCATGGACTTAACGACAGGTGCACTAAAGTGGCAACAATTACAAAACCCTCAAAACAGGACTGGTTTAACATGTGTAGGTCATTTCAAGTTTCTCCCTCTTGATCTTTTTTGGCTGGTTTTCCACTCGTGCTAGTTTTGGCTTGAGTAATTATCTCTACTGGCAGCATGAGGCGATTCCTTAACCCTACAGAAGTTGCACAGGTTGTCCAACTTCTCCAGGATGGCACATCCACACGTGCAGCAAGAAGGTTTAATGTGTCTCCCAGCACAATCTCCAGAACATGGAGGAGATTTCAGGAGACTGGCGGTTATTCTCGGAGAGCTGGACAGGGCCGTAGAAGGTCCACAACCCATCAGCAGGACCGATACCTGCTCCTTTGTGCAAGGCGGAACAGGCTGAGCACTGCTCGTGCCCTACAGAATGACCTCCAGAGGGCCACTGGTGTGAATGTCTCTACCCAAACAATCAGGAACAGACTTCATGAAGATGGCCTGAGGGCCCGACGTCCTGTAGTGGGCCCTGTGCTCACTGCCCAGCACCGTAGAGCTCCACTGGCATTTGCTCAAGAACACCAGAATTGGCAAGTCCGCCACTGGCGCCCTGTACTTTTTACAGACGAGAGCAGGTTCACCCTGAGCACCTGTGATAGACGTGAAAGAGTCTGGAGAAGACAAGGAGAACGTTATGCTGCCTGCAACGTCGTTCAACATGACAGGTTTGGTGGTGGGTCAGTGATGGTCTGGGGAGGCATATCCATGGAGGGACGCACAGACCTCTACTGCCTAGGAAATGGTGCTCTGACTGCCATAAGGTATCCAGATGAAATCCTTGAACCCTTTGTCAGACCCTACGCTGATGCAGTAGGTCCTGGTTTTCTCCTAATGCACGACAATGCCCGGCCTCATGTGGCAAGAGTATGCAGGCAGTACCTGGAGGATGAAGGAATTGAAACAATTGAATGGCCTTCACGATCCCCTGACTTAAACCCAATAGAACATCTGTGGGACATTATGTTTGGGTCCATTAGGCGGCGCCAGGTTGCTCCTCAGACTGTACAAGAGCTCAGGGATGCCCTCACACAGATCTGGGAGGAAATGCCACAAGACACCATCCGTTGTCTCATTAGGAGCATGCCCCGACGTTGTCAAGCATGCACACAAGCTCGTGGGGGCCACACAAGATACTGAAAAGCATTTTGAGTTGCAGAAATGAAGTTTCTGAAATAATGGACTAGCCTGCCACATCTTCATTTCACTCTGATTTTAGGGTGTCTACACAATTGAGCCCTCTGTAGGCTGAAAACTTTTATTTCCATTAAAAGACTTGGCATCCTTTTGTTCCTAAGACATTGCCCTGTCGTTATTTGTATAGATATCCAACTTCATATTGAGATCTGATGTATCTAATGTGTTTCTTTAAAGTGTTCCTTTCATTTTTGTGAGCAGTGTATATATATATATATATATATATATATATATATATATATATATATATATATATATACTGTAGGAGTAGGAAGAGGCCTTTAAAGGCTAAAAGGTCAACGACAAATGATTGTCCAGCAGAGGTCATCTCACCTGTTTTCAGCTCCATCAGAACAAGGCTCGTGTTTACGTCAACAGCTGAGACTTAGCCAAAACAAGGTGGCGCCTCCAGCTTGTTTATCAGAATCTGCAGAAGCTCGGTCTTCAGTCCACAGATGGACACAGAACTTTCACCTTCTAGCTTTAATAAAGATTCTTCATTTGCCTCATAAATGATTCCCTTCACTTACAGGTTGAAGAAGAAATGTTTTTCTAAGTGATTTAATTATTTAACTGTTTTACAGTGATCTTTACATCAATGAATCAACATCGTTGCCTGCTGGTGGTGGTCAGAGGGATCAGTGCCGCGGGTTCTCGGCAGTCTTGCTTCTGTCAGTGCGCCCCAGGACAGCTGTAGCTACATTGTAGCTCATCACCACCAGCGTGTGAATGTGTGGATGACTGATTGTGTTGTAAAGCGCCTTGGGGGTATACAAATATAGGCCATTTACCTTTTGGGACAAAGTATGCTACAGGCTGCTCTATGGAGCTGAAACCATCATGTAAATTGTATTCAGAATAATATTGGAAAATCAAAATATGATTAGTAAACACAAATGACCAGTTTAGTGTTAGTTAGGCTTGCTCAAATGTTTTCACATTAGCTTGTTGTTAGCTAACACTAACAACAAGCTAACACTAACACGAACCAACTGATACTAAATTACCCACCAAGTAAAAAGATCCTCACTGTTACAAAGAGGCCCGCTGGTACATGCAGTATCTGGCCAGTAGAGGGCTGCAGAGTGGTATCAAATGTTTGAGCTGTAGCTTAAAATTTAAAAACTAGTTAGTGTTACTTTAACGTAGTCTGGTTTTGTTGGTTTTAGGACGGATGGTACTGTAACCTTTTGAGGTTTTCATGACTTTATAGCAAAACACATATTTATCTAAGAGAGAGTGTGTGTGTGTGTGTGTGTGTGTGTGTGTGTGTGTGTGTGTGTGTGTGTGTGTGTGTGTGTGTGTGTGTTTAGTCTGAATACTCCCTGCCTCCTTGTGTTCTCTTCAGGGCAGCTCAGCGAATCAGGATGGGCTCGCCCTGCAGAGGTGACCTGCTGCCATGCTGCACGGTGTTGTGTTGGCGGAGAGGTGGGTGCAGTGCCAGGGGCGTCTCTCTGACAAACGGAGCAGATGCTTTACACTAACAAACAGCCCAGCAGGGTTCTGGTGGGCCTCCCTGTCAACTCTGCGCTGTTCCACCATCTCAAAGTGCTGAGATGTGCAGCCCCTGCAGAAACTCTGTCCTTTACACACAAAACAACTCACACTATCAGCCAACGTGCCACAAAGCATGCTGGGTGACTTTTGTTCACCTAGAGAACTGACGCTTCATTTGATTGTCTTTCTGTGACTGGAGTAGGACTGTTGTAAATATGCAGCTTGTGTTTATCTACACAAAGGCACTATTGTCAGAAGATTATGCAGACATCACAGTTAAGCTGGTTTATGCAGAATGGGCTGTGGAAGCAAAGCAGAGCGTTTTAAACTCAAGTGCTCGATTGGTCTTTGCGTTGCACCTCCTGTCCTCCTAAACTTTCTTCTTATTGTTATATATTCACACACATCTCTTCCTTTAATTATTGGGTCAGTACTGGCATCCACCTCCACACACACGCCTGTGGAAAAACTCCAAAGATACTCTCAGAGTATGTGGCTGCATGGATCTGCCAACAGGGGCTGAGATGATTTCTCATTATTGAATACATGTAGGGTTCAGCCAGAGTGCACATGAGCTCTTCCAGCTTTGAAATAAGATCCAAATAAAGATTCAGTTCATCTAATATCGTTTTCAAGAATAAAACCTTTTTAAAGCAGGATTCTTTATTTATTTATTATAGCATCTCATGTTGAGGTTAAATCATAAAGAGTGACAGACGCAGCATGCATACATTTGAATTAATCTCAGGCTGAAAGGGGATGTAAAAAAAATGAAAATACTTTTTATCTGCTGCCAAGAGATGGGCCGAGTGAGTGGCACACTGGCCGGCACTGCCAACTGGGTTTGGATGGATTAAAACGCAGCATCACACACACACACACTGATGTGGAATTAGGAAACTATTTATAACAAGCAAAGGACACACACGTCCATCCCTCGAGTCAACGCCTGCAGAGGTTATCACCCGTCAGGTCTGGGTTGGACCCTGAAAGCCAGCTTTGGGTCCTTAAATGTTCTGCTGTCAGCAGGAAAACACTCGGTGTGATTTGTATTCTAAAGCCTGTCGGAAGGCAAACGTCCGTCTGGAAAGCTTGGATGTGATTATTGCAGGAAGAAGAAGAAACAATCTTTTATAGAGCGCCTCTGAAGATAAAAAATCACGAGGTGCTTCACAAGAACCAAAAAATAAAAAGCAAAGAAATAAAAAAATTATTAAGTAATATCATAAAAATTGGTAAAGAAGAAATTCTGATTTAAAAAATGTGAGGAAAAAGAAAACGAATAAGAAAAGGGTCATCAGTGGATCCTGGGAAAGGCAGCATGAGGAGAAGGTAGTGATGAAGAATCAGCAGGAGGTCCCACCAAAGCCACCTGAACAGGTGAGTTTCTAAAGGAGACCACTGAGTCCACTGATCTCAGGCTCAGGGGGAGAGAGCTCCAGAGTCTGGGGGCCACAGCAGCAAATGATCTGTCACCTTTGGTCTTTAGCCTGGTGCTGCACAACCAGTAGGCTTTGATCACTGGACCTCAGGGACCTGCTGGGGGTGTAGGGACTGAGAAGATCACCTCCGGTCTTTAGCCTGGTGCTAGGAAGTGAACAGCTCTACCATTTAGCTGAGTTGCTCATTCTATTTCTGACAAACGAGGCCTTGTCGTGAAGGTGACTCACCAGGAGGACCCTAGGAGTGTTTCACCAAACCCGTTTCCTTACTTTTTGTTTCACGTGGACTTAAAAAGAAAAAGTACATGAAAACACAAAGTTAGAGGAAGATACAAAGTTGTTTTTCACCACTTTCCACCTCATCAGCACAATCTCAAAATGTTTCTCTCTTGCAGAACCTGAAGTTTGCTGCGCTGGGCCGACAGAGGAATACCGACAGCTGGTCTGCAGAGGAGGGCATCTCGTATGTGATGGATGTGAAGAGGCAGCACGCCGGCCCATGTTTCCCCTCTCTTTGTCTGCTCTTTGAAGAGCTGTCAAAACAAATCTGGTCACAGTCTGAAACCTGAGCTGAGCCTAATCGACCTTTTACAGGTAATTTACCCTCTCTGGAGCTCCCACCGCTCTGTTGTTCAGGACACAAACTAGAAATGTTAGTTTAGTTTAAATCTGTCATTTAAAAACTACACTTTCACAGATACTACAGTAATAACCTCTAGCTCCAACATCAGCGAACATCTGGATGTTTGGGACCTTGCTGCCACCAGAACAAACAGATCAAAGCTGTAAAAAGCAAACAGAGGGCTCAGAGCTCTGTGGAAGTCAGGATGTTTTGATGATAAAATACTAAAAACTCTATTTTAAATGTAAGTCAGTGTGTGAGCCATCATTTGTTATTTGTGACCAGCACCTTCTGTCCCCTGAACAGGAACATGGATGGACAGATTCCCTCGAAATAAAACCAAAGGAAACGTTTCCATGTGCCTAATAGTTTCACCAGACTTTACTTCTCATTACAGCAGAGCTAATTCCACTAAATGGTTGGAGTTCTCTTCAAGGTGTCAAAAATACTTGTGAATAAACCAACTAAGCCTCTGCAGGCTGTGAGCTCTAATCTGTCCAAATGAACCCAGATAAGAAATTGGTTCCAGACGTTGAACAAAACAACGCTAGGGGCGAGCACACTCTCACCACAAAGATAATCAGAAACCATTTAATGCAGACTGTCAGGGACGCTGTCAGCGTTCCCACACATCTGCATGACAACATGACAAACTAATCATAAGCCATGGAAACGGGTGAGCCTGGGAGCCGTATGGAGGGTGGGACCCGGCAAAGCTGCTCTATTCTCTACCTCTAGTCCCGTCCCGCCAGCCTCCACAGCTCCTAAGCTCTTGCTCAAACAGGATCCACCATGTTGGCGATTAGCAGGACAATTGGTCCAACGGGGACGTGAACGGGTCAGACAGAGGTGCTCGTTGGGTCCCACACTCTAAAGCTGATACACAATCCACAGCGAGCCCTGCTGTGACCGTGCTACTGCTCATTTAGTCCAGGAGAAGCCTGGAGATTTCCTTAGAAAAAGCTAAATTCCAGGTTCCACCTAGATGTCCGACCTCTCTGCTAGAAACAGGAATTTCATTAAAACGATCCGCCAATTCATCCAAATGTGCTGGTTCCAGGACGTGAAGGTCCACCAGCTGTTATAACAAACAAACCTGAATGAATACTGATATGGTGTTCGGTCTACCTTCAGTGGACTTGGACTGGTTTCTGCTGAGAGACGTCAGGTCACGTTGGTCCAGTTCAACACCTTAACAGTAGCATTAAACAGGCTCTGAGATTTATCCTGTTTAAATAAAGCTCCAGTAAAAATGTTTACAGGAATGTATTCTCTTCTCCTACACCTGTTTCTGTAGTCACGCTCAGGTGCTCGTCCTCGGTCGTCATGGTGATGGCCATCAGGCTGACATTTCAGGACCATAAATGGGAACAAAGTATAAGAGCTGATAGTTGATTGCAGAAGAAGCAGACCCATCCCCGTGGGGAGCGGTGAGCTGCAGCTGTGGCTGCGCTCAGGAACCATTTGGTGGTTTAACCCCCCCAACCCAACCCTGCGGGTCAAGCAGGGAGGCGTTGGGTCCCATTGTTAAAGTCTGTGGTATGACCTGACTGTGGATTTGAACCCACAACCTCCCAGTCTCAGGGCGGACTCATACCACTAGACCACTGAGCTGGTTACACATACCTCAGCGTCTGAGATCCTTCAGTGGTTGCTGTAAGATGTTCCAGATCTTCTATAAATCTGACCAGCAGTCATCTTAGAACGTGATGGACAACCCTGTTTGTCCTCCTCACAAGACCGAGTGTCTTCATTCAGAAGCTTCTGCAGGTCTGCTGCTAGAAGAACCAGTAAGATCCAGTTAGACCCAGTTATGACGTTACAGCTCCGCCTCAGCATCGGAATGGTGGCCCTCTGTTAGGAGCCCGTCAGCCATGTTGGAGTCACACACCTGTCCAGGTACACCTGTTTGGTTGCTCCAGTCCCACTGAACTGCACAAGCTCCTGAAAATAAATAAATAAATAAATAAAAGATCATTACGCTGGACCACTGAAAACGTTCATCTCAATATGAGCTGAATCAGAAAACGTGTGTGTAACCATGGTAACGAGAGACTGTGGTTATGCTGGAGCTGAGTTCAGGCGTCCTGTGTTTGATGCTGACCCCTACACCAAATACTTTCACTTTTACTTTCTTTACCTTGCAAAAGAGACACGGAGGGTCTAGTTCCTATGGCAGTTTGATGGGGGGGGGCTACAGAATGAGACGACTGCTCTTGTGGTTCTGGACATCTCCAGGCAGGATCCCCGTGAGTCAGCGCAGCGGGTTGGTTCTGTGGATTCGTAGCGTGAGCTGATGACTTTACTTGGTGGACTGCAGACCTGCAGTCAGCCTTTTAGCATAGGAGAGCTCACAGCGAGGCAGCCCCTCCCTCCCTGTCACAGTCCTGCCCAGAAGCTTGATGTGGTGTCAAGGCCAGATGCAGCGGTGGCTCGGCTCCTCTCAGCATTCCAGACAGGCCGGATCCAGGCTCTGACAGGCTGGGTCTGTGGGGACAGGCTGAGTCCAGACGCTGCTCTGACCTCGCTGCCCTCCTGTATGTTGTTTACCGTCAGGTGTTGGCACCCGCTCAAAGGAAAAAAAATACATAACAATGTCCGCTTCTGCCTTTCCCAGACAGGAATCAGAAACTGACAATGCTAGGCTCAAAACACGTCAGCCAGACGCCGCGGCCCTGTGGGGCTGCCAAGAGCCGACTGGACCTTGACCACGGCTTAAGCAGATTCTCCAGGCTAAATGAGCCTGGGTTCATCTTTTATCTGGACAAGATGAAGGCTAGTTTAAGAAAAAGTTTCACTGGAGATTAAAAAAGTACAAACAAACTTTAAGACCCACAAATCAGAGTTTTCAGGTCCCAGAAACCTTAGTTGGAAACCTCTGAGTCACTGCTGAAGAAACACGTGTGGAAAAGACAGAACTGACCTGCTTCACTCCTTTGCCATTTATCAATTTTCCTTTATTTTTGATTGATATCAACCCTTGAATTTAGTCTAATAATGCATCTAAAGTAGGATTTGATCAGATGTTTGGCCTGTCATCACAGCGCTGAGGTCTGGATGACAGTCACGCTGCAGCTTTAACGCTCGCTGCTGCCGTTGCTGGGCATTAGTGCATGAGTAATTATGGAGAAATATTCAACAGGAGCATGGTTATGCTAAATCTTTTAAATGATGGACAAATCTGCTGCATTATGTTGATTGTTTTGCAAATGGAGTTGATGATTGTGTTATCTGTGAGGCTCTAAAACAGCTGTTTAGTGTAATTAAAACTAACTCTGACATGGGATTACGGCTGTGGCAGTCAGCTGGGCGCTGAGCGCTGCTCAACCTCAGGATCAAAACGTCTCGTTGTTTTTGAACGGCTGGTGCCTCAGACATGTGGGTGACACACGTCAGCCTAAATCACTAGAGTGGGTTTTATATTAATGCATCTTGGTCGTTGACTTCAGATAGTAGCTGAGTGTTTTAGCCTCCTCCTACCAGTCCTGATGTTTTATGTACCACTGAAGGAGAGACAGCCACACTCCCGAGCGCCTGTATGGTTTGGTCTGAATGTCATCTGGATCTCCTGCAGAGCTGCTGCTGGGATTTCATGGTGAATTTTAGAAATCTGCCTTTAAAACACAGAAAAGAAAGTTTGTTTAGCAGAAAAATAAATGTCTTATTTTAATAAAATGCTTGTGAAGAGCAGTCCATGCATTCTGAGAAAAGCTGTGTTCATTATTCATCACATTTACCTCTCTATGAATGTAACGAAGCTTTTATTAACACCTGGACTCCTAAAGCCAAGAGGGTGCAGGTGGTTGCAGGTTCAAATCCTGCTGCAGTGGTGTAGATAGTGAAGTAATGTGGTTTGTTCATGAAAACGTTTACATCAGTGTTTTGAAGAAGGCATAAATGGAGTTTACATGAACAATGACGCTATTTTCTTTACCTGCTTGTTGTTGTTGGGGTCAGGTGGGGCTGGTGTAGCGGGACTAACATGGCTCTACTCCACACTCCTCCTGGACGCTGGAGCTCCTGACCTCGTCTCGGAGGCTGAGCCCAGTTGTCCTATAGAGGACGTTCATTTCAGCCACTGGTAGGTGGATCCCCATCCTTTGGTCGTGATCACATGCCATCACCGTCGGAGAGGGTTGGGATGTAGACAGACTAGCAAACTGAGAGCTTTGCTCTTGACTCTGATCCATCGTCATCATGTCAGACCATTACTGAAGATGAAGCCCTGATCTCCCGATCCATCTCCAATCCATCCAAACAGAATTATCCTATCTTCTGTCCAACATGCCTACTTTCAAGTGAAGCACACTCCTACTCTAGTTTTGACTTTCTTTCTTGTGCTTACTCCTGATCTATATTTCTGTTTGGATGCCATCTATCCATCTCCTGCCTGTTGCAGCATTTAACCACTAGTTGGTCAGATGCTGCTGCTGTTAATTACTGCAGAAATGTGCACAGTGTCAGATAACCTGTCACTTATTTCTCTTCTCTTGTCTGAGCTGATGGTGCTGCATGCGCAGAGCGCATCACGGCACGGGAGAGAACGCGTCCTTTTGCACAAAATGAGGCCCTGCATGGAGCGCACTGTGTATCGAGAGGGAGGCGCGCTGGATGCCTTGTGATTAGTTGAATTTTTTTCAGATTTTGACCAATAAATGACCAGAAAAACTACCGGTACGCATCGTACCGTTGAAAAAAAATTCCCTTTACGCTAAGAGGTAAAAATTAGAAGTGCGTACCACAAAAATCCCCGGGCCACCCGGATGTGAAAGGACCTTACCCAATCCCGCCCGGTCCGAGCCGGTGCTAGTGTGTAAGCGCCATAAGGGCGATCACGCGTGAGGAGAGGCTCAATTTTGTTAATTAAGGGGGAAATACTTAGTCTGCAGCATGATCACACTTCACGGCTATGTTTACGTGCTGGGGCTAAGTGTTAGCCGTCTTAACTCGAATGCGGTACCATGTCTATTCTCCTGGAATAACTTCACCCCAGCAGTCTACATGTTCGGACACAAATGGTAGTTTGTGCAGCACAGGAATTGGAGAGCCAGGAGCTAGAAAAGGTAAAGTAGGCGACAAGGCTGTACCATGATGATGCTACGTTAGCCCCCGCAGGTAAGTTCTCCAAAGCTAACTCTGCTATAATGTAAGTTCTTTTATGTGTTCATGACAAGTAAATGATGCTGAACTCATAGTTTAGAGCTGCCACCCACGCAAAATAAAATTAACGCGATGCCACGTTAACAGTTTATTGTTCAAACAATATAAATTTCACATTCATAAACAATACGATTATCATGTTGTAATGTAATATCGTTGTAATTTATTTATTTTTCATGGGTAGCAGCTCTGCGTTCCAGTATCATATTGCTGTGTGTTTTGTGGTCTTCTGCGACCTATTTAGAATTTTATATTGGGCAAATGTAAAAGGTTTTTAGTGCAGACACGATCCATGCTGACTGAAATCTGACCTAGTTAGGAAGGAGTTTTCCCAACGATCGCGCACTTGCGTTTTTTGTGAAAAAGGTCTATAGCATATCAGCCACTCAGAGCCTGACTCTGGGAAAGGTGAGTAGGATCAAACCATTTTTGAGGTGGGGGAGGTTTGCTGCATTTTTGTTTATATAAAATAACGTTTAAACAAAGCACTGTGTGCTTTTTTATTTTACTAGTGTCTTTCAAAAACAGATAGTAAAAGTAAACATTTTAAATTCTCAAATTTTGGGGGGGGATTCAGCACCTCCCAAAAAGGGCTAACAATGCCCATGCTACAGTAGAAGCAGTAGTAGCATTAGCTGTGATAATGCTACAGTAGTAGCAGTAGTAGCATTAGCTGTGATCATGCTACAGTAGAAGCAGTAGTAGCATTAGGTGTGATCACGCTACTGTAGTAGCAGTAGTAGCATTAGCTGTGATCATGCTACAGTAGTAGCAGTAGTACCATTAGCTGTGATCATGCTACAGTAGTAGCAGTAGTAGCATTAGCTGTGATCATGCTACTGTAATAGTAGTAGTAGCATTAGCTGTGATCATGCTACAGTAGTAGCAGTAGTACCATTAGCTGCGATCATGCTACAGTAGTAGCAGTAGTAGCATTAGCTGTAATCATGCTACAGTAATAGCAGTAGTAGCATTAGCTGTGATCAGGGCTGGTGAGCGGGGATCACTTTGCCACCGTATTGTCTGTGAGAGCGGAGGGGGGAAGGGAGGGGTTGTCTTTTCAGTGTGAGATATTGGAGGTGTGGCG
This sequence comes from Aphyosemion australe, assembly GCA_006937985.1. NCBI lineage: Eukaryota > Metazoa > Chordata > Actinopteri > Cyprinodontiformes > Nothobranchiidae > Aphyosemion > Aphyosemion australe. The sequence continues at coordinate 357,952 of SSNS01000337.1, forward strand.
TGAGAGCGTGTGAAGAGGGTCAGTTGTAGGGATGAGCCGGATACTTGTTTCAGACGAGTATCCGGTACGGATAATGCATTTTTGACGAGTACGAGCATAAACCGAGTAAAATTCATGATTATCTGTGTTCGGGTGGAAGGAGAATCCTCATTGGATAACTGACTGTCTTTTAGCTCTGTGATTGGCCAGTCACACAGAGCGCCCGCCCCTCCCTACACACAAAACCATCTCTCGCTGTGCTGCTCCGCTCACACCTCACACACGACAGTGACTGATACCTCTGTGCTTGTAGCTCTCTCGTGATGTTGCTTCAGTAAACAGTACTCCCTTCTTCAGCTCGCCTCTTTTTCAGTTTGTGTAACATTTAAAGTTGCGTTTCATAGCGGTGCATTTGACAAGACAGAGCTGAAAACGGCTCGTGTCGCGTCAGTCACTGTCCTTCACTCCGGTCGTCTCCCTCTCTCTCACACACACACGCACACACACATACACACACACACACACACACACACACACACCTTAATCAACATTGTTTTGTTTAACTTTGTGTGGGGAAAAAATGCCAAGAACTTTAGAAAAAAATAGTTTGATCATAAAATAAAAAAAATGAAAATGAAAAAGTTGTGTCTTATTCTAGTAGTTCATATTTCCTACTGCAGTTGTATTCATTCATGCACTTAAATATTCATGTTCTGAGTTTATTGAAAATTATGTTCTGTAATAGTTCCTTTACTATTGTGATCAAAAACACTGAATCTCAATTCTGAGGCTGATCTGTAAATAGTTTTCAAATAAACAATACATATAGCAACTTGTGATCAATCCATATCAATTTTAGACTTAAAATAACATACAGAGTTAAGCCCCACCCACTTCCAGTTAAACCACGCCCGTTTCCGCTTCAGGCCCCATCCACTCTGAGTACAGATACAGATAATTTAGATGGTTGAACAGATACAGATACAAATAGTGGTGTACTCGCTCATCCCTAGTCAGTTGCATTCAATGCGTGAGATTTGGCAGCCCTGGCCGTGGTTATGCTGCAGCTGCTGTGTACCACTGAATGTTTAGAGACATTTTCCAAACCGAACACCAGAGTCAGGGCAGCAGTAGCTCAGGAGGTAGAGCGGGTTGTCCAGTAATCGGAAGGTTGCAGGTTCGATCCCCTAACATAATCCTGCGGGCTGTGGTGTCTAGCCAGGTTCAATCCCGACTCCGGCCAGAGAATGCTGCTGTGTGTCCTTGGGCAAGACACTTGCCTTGCCTGCTGGTGGTGGTCGGAGGGACTGGTGGCGCCAGTGTTCGGCAGCCTCGCCTCTGTCAGTGCGCCCCAGGGCAGCTGTGGCTACATCGTAGCTCATCTCCACCAGCGTGTGAATGTGTGGATGACTGATTGTGTTGTGAAGCGCCTTGGGGGGTTGTAGAACCCTAAGAAGGCGCTTCACAACATACAGGCCATTTACCATTTACCATTAGAATGATGTCATCTTTCACGCACAGCCCAGCCTGTAAGCAGGGCTAATACTGTAGCAGGTAACTGTATTTGTTGTGTTTGTGTATCATAGCCGCCTGTGCAGTATCTGAGTTTGTGCACGCTCCCGCGCTGGGCTGCAGTTACTCGCAGAGCCGGGCGCGTCGCTCGTGAGCTTGGTTTCTTCATCCTGCCTCATGCTCCTTTAAAGAGTTAAATGCTTAAATTTTTTAACGCGTTATTTTTTTTCTAATTAATTAATCATAATTAACCCATTAAATTCCCACACCTAGTTTAAATTACTCTCAAACAAAATTAGCAGAAGCCTGAAGCCATGCAGCTGCCAGAAGTGGCAGTAAGTTTTATTTCTAGCACTAAATGGATAAAATGATTCTCATGTTGAGCCCCTTAACAAATGGCTCACCTGCATTTGCCAGAATACTAAATGAACAACGCTGTAGAGGAAAGTAAAGAGCAGACCCATCTGGACTGCTCTTTATCAGTAGTGTAAGTAAAATGAGAATAATTTGTCCCTGAATATATAAATCCTCCCTTGGGATCACAGTCAATAATCCATTAGATGGATGCCAAGCGTCTCTTTTGTCCCTCACTGCTCACTCCTGGGAAGCAAATAGGTTCTGATTTCTATTCATTGGTTTCTTTCTGGAATAGTTGTTGGTAACGTCTCTGTTAAAGAGTCTTATTCCCTGACTTTCACACTGAGCAACACTGTTTGCATAAGCGCTGGAATCTCTGACCCAGAAAAATGCAAAAATAAGAAAGCTGAAAAAATGTGCTCTTGAGGGAATTCTTAATCAGATGCACAGAAGAAGGAAATCCCTTCAGATAAGCCGTTATGGTGCAAAAACGTCTGGTTAGGAGCCGACGGCACTCAGCCCTGTTACACAAGAGCTTCGGTTTTAGCAGATCTAGAATGGTAAATTAGACCCAACCCAAATCCTCCGTCATGAGTTGTTTGCAGAATTTAAACCTGAGATGAGATTCAAGACCCAGCCTCACGCTGGACAACATGACAACAGCAGCGCTCCTCATCAGCGCTGGGCTCCATCCTTTCATCTGGGTGGAATGAAGGCAGCCTCAGGTCAGCTCTGCTTTTCTTCAGGAGACCATGTGAGAACCCAGCTGTGTTTATTACAGGTCAACATGTTTTATTGGAGCCACAGACGTGTGTGAGTGTGTGGGTCTCCTGCCCTGCAGGACTAGAGCTGATGTTTCTGATCCAAATAAAGAGCCTGTCCATTGTCTCACTGTTTATATCTTCTGCCCCGTGTCACTGAAGTCTCATCAATAATATATTCATCAGAGATACTGCTACTGCAGGAGTTGCTGCGGTGAAACCCTAAAAATAAAAGTTTCTTGTGCAGAGTAAGAGCAGGAAACTCACCAGGCCACAGAGCAGGAACAGCCTCCAGCAGGGAATCCGTCCATCACACAGGCCAGAACTTTATTCTGTTTAATGTTTTAATAATGCTGGGTTCAAATACCCTAACATAATCCTCCGGGCTGTAGTGTCTAGCCTGTGACCCCAAGTCAGGGGTCTTGCTGTGGGGTTAGGGTTAGAGCAGGGTTATCCTGAGCACCAGGTGTCCTTAGCCTTGGTCAGCCACCCCAGCATGGATCCAAGGTAAGGGCCAGGGCCGGGGTGTGCCTGTCTTATTGGTTTCTCTGCTAGGAGTAACAGTGTCACGTAAAGGGGCAGCCAGTCCCCGTGAAGCACAAGCAGGAGCTTTAGTGTCATTGCATTGGTCTACCTTAGTAACACAGTTGGGAATTGGTTTTGACTATTTTTTTAATCAATTTACCTGGAAGCTTTTGAAGAAAATATCTTATTTTTATGAAAATCCTAATAAAAAAAAGATCAGATTGTATTAAATGTGTTAAAAAAACGTGTCTCATTGGTCTAGTTTAGGAACAGAACTGAGAATTGATTTTGAATAATTTAATCAATAAAGCTGGAAGCTTTTGACTTTTTGTATGCGTTCTCAAATGACTAGAAATTGTTGACCCTAAGCGGACCACCGCTTTCATGAGCGAGTCCTCGAACACAGCTGACCGCCGTCTCTCTGTGGCGCAGCGCACACACACATCATAGTGCACGGCATAAAAACTCATCATTGACCGTAGTGAACCATGGAGTAATGTCTGTTGAATATCCACTGTCCAACAAACCTCACCGTTGTGCTTTTTCAGCGTGAGAAATCTCATGTGTGGCGTGAGTGCGTGCAAGACAGGAAAATGCGTGAGTCTCACGCTCATTGCATGAGGCTTGAGAGCTCTGGATCATGTGCCTAAAACACGGCTTTTTAAAAAGTCCCAGTTCGTGACGTCATAAATAGGGACTGCTGAGACCTCTTCATGTGAAACCAGAGACCTGTTGTAAGTTTTATTAAAAGAAAAGTCATAATAGGTCTCCTTTAATATTTCCTGAGACTAAATCTATTTCTCCTTCTCTGTCAGCCATTGTGAGCATAAAATACAAAAGTTTCAAAAAAATTATTGCGCGCAGATCGCAGTCAGAGGACAGAAAACCTCTGACATCATTGTGAGCTATAGCTAGCTGGCCCAGAGAGGTGAATAAGAAAGCTGATTGGTTAAAAAAAACAGCTCAATTTCTTGTTATGTTCTTCCTGTGTTTATTTTCTATCTCCATTGGTTTTTCTTGTTTTAACACAGTATTACGATGTTTCATTTACCTTTAATCACTGACGGTTTCTGCGACTCACTGTCACCGACCATCGGCGTGACTCTGAAGATGGCGACAGTGAGTCGCCGAAACCGTCAGTGATTAAAGGTAAATGAAACACTGTAATACTGTGTTAAAACAAGAAAAACCAATGGAAACAGCTCAATTGATTCTGAAGGCTTTAGGCAGATTAGGCTCCCCTGGCAACAATTGAGACTGAAATCTGATTGGATGAAACAACCAAAGTTCAAAGACATGTAGAGTTAGCCAAGCAAACATGAGAAAATAAAGACTATTGAAAGTAAATCAAAACAATTTCATGAACAAACCTAATTGAATTTGTAGACTTAGTGGTTCTGATCATATTTAGGCCAGCAGGGAAGGTGCCACTGGTTTACTCTACAGCTAAAGCTTTAAGAGAAGTGATTAATACCTCCCAATCAGCAATCGAGCAGTCACACAAAAAAAATGTTATTCTGCTCGCCGCTCAAGAGGGTATTGCACTGTTTCAGCAGTTGTACAGTTTGAGATGGAACTGAATGCAATGATTAAAAACATCACACAGTGTACGCCTACAGGTTGAATATGGAACACAAACACCAAAGCAACATCTAGCGTGTGCAGGTTGTAGTTGCAACAGCAGCTTACCTATCCATGAGAAAATATGCTATTTCCGTGTGCGTTTTGATGCCGTGAAAATTTCTTATTTGGGTCCATCTGTTGTAGGCTTCACCTAAACTCACTCTGGTTTTAGATCTTTTATGGTCGCTCCTCTTCTATCAGGCTATGTGGAACTGCAATTTTTGGCACTTCCTTGTTTGCATCAGGCCTGAGTTCAGGGGGTTCCTGCTTGGGTGTCCCACAAGGTTCTGTGCTGGGCACACTACTTTTCCTCCTCTATCTGCTTCCCCTTCAGCACATCCTGAGCTCTTTTAAAGGCATTGGCCAGACTCAGCATGAAAATTGTAAAATATCAGTGTAACTACACTTTAGCATGTATAAAAAAATAAACTGGGTTCAGTTTTTCATTTTTTAAGCAGTTTTGTCATAAATTCATTATAGAAAATCAAAATTCTCTCCTCTAAACACTGAAAAGCGCTGGTTCTGCACACGTCACTCAAATACGTGTAAGAAGGCACTGCTCCTGCTGCTCACTAGGAGATTAGTTGTGTTTTGCTCTACTTTGGTCTCTCAATGCTTACGGATAATCACGTTTACAGCTGCAGCAAAAAGTCTGAGCCATATGTTAGAGTCCTACATGCATTTTTCTAACTAACGTAGCAACATTAAAGTCATTTACTGTTTTTGAGGAGAATCTTAGCGAGCTGTAAGCACAACGCTAGCTTCAGTCAGACCTGCGTGACCATTACAGCACAGCTGATGGACAGACTGCAGGGGCTGGTCAGGGCTGTTCACTCAGAGGTTTGATCTAAAAATATAATCAACATATTCCAACTATAAATCCTTCTGGAACCGCTACCGGTCCTTCTGGACTCCAAGTCCCGTTAGCATGACGGTAGCTGCACGGCTAACAGTGTTAGCTCCGGTAAGGAAAAAATAGGTCATTTGGGAAAGCTACGACCCACACAGAGGTTGGATCGTAAAAGATGATCCATGTATTTTAACAGATCATCCTGAGACCAGTAGAACCTTCGTGCCATCCTGGATTACAGCCAAAACAACCACGAGCCGAGTTAACGAGCGACAGCTGCGGCCGCAGCGTCAGGAAAAGTTATTCTGGTACGCTATCAATTAATTTTTTTCCATAGTTATGTTAATATATACACGCAGCGGTAAAACTGGGATCACATTGTTTTATTTTTCTGTAGAATATTGAATTATATTGGGACAGATTGATGAAGCTATCTCATCAGCTGAGAGGTCCCGGTTGCAGCTTCGAACACAGGAATTAAATATTCAATAAAAGTAAATAAACTGTACCGATTTTAGTTCTGAAAACGTTCATCATCCTCCTCCTCCAGAATAGTTTTGCCAGCGGTGTCCATATCAGCTCACGAGTCTTCTTAGTTTAACAGTACCAAACATGTGTGCACCTCCGGTTATCCAGCTTGCTGCCTTAGGAGTTAAAATCCGGTTAAACTCTTCGTGTGCTCCAATATCCGTTCTCCTCGTCCAGAAAAAACAATCTGACCGACTAGCAGAGGTTTCAGAAACTACATCTGACTGATAAAACGTTGTTGTGTGCTATAAAGCTAACGCAGAAATACCGAGCTGCTCACTGTTTTACACTATAGTTTTCTGAGGATCTCCTTGTGAAACGTCATCGCCGGCTTAACCTCAGACCAGAAGCCTTCCTCTGTTTTTTCCCGCGACGTTTAAAAACACTGGATTTTCTTAAAAATCCAGCTGTGAAAATCCCAAAAAGAAACTGACTTGAGGTTTTAATACATTTTTACACACGTGATTCAAAGGAAATTTGCCTCTGGCCAATATCTTTAAAGGAATCTCCTACCATCTTTATGCAGATGACGTCCAACTGTACATCTCCTTTAAGCCCCATGAGCTTTATCTCCCCCTGAGCCTGAGATCAGTGGACTCAGTGGTCTCCTTTAAAAACTCACCAGTTCAGGTGGCTTTGGTGGGACCTCCTGCTGATTCTTCATCACTAACTTCTCTTCATGCTGCTGTCTCTACCAATTCTGCTTTTCCCAGGATCCACTGATTACCTTTTTCTTATTCATTTTCTTTTTCCCTTTACTCACTTTTTTAATCACAATTTTTACTTTTTTATGATATTTTTAAATCTTATTTATTCTTTATTTTTATATTTTGCTCTTGTGAAGCACCTCGTGATTTTTATCTTGAGGGGCGCTATATAAAAGATTGTTTCTTCTTCTTCTTCTGTCATCCTGCACACTTCTAAATGCTCCATGGAGGTATTTTTTTTAAATATAGCTTTTTATTAAATTGTTCCATATTCAACTGGTAGATGACAGGTCTGATGATTCACCCCTGTTGCATCAAACAAGTCAACAATATATATATATATATATATATATATATATATATATATATATATATATATATATAGTTTTTTTTTTAAATCAAGTATTATAGTCATGTGAAAGTGGATTAGTTTTCCATGGTTAATGTTTAGATAGAAGTTAGATGTTTTCTATTAGGACCCAAAGTTTTTATTGTAAGGAAAGAGATTTCTGTGTTAGTGAGAGAGAACGGACCAGAGCCCTGATCGAGCTTTTTACTGTCTCTACAGGAGCTCTGGGACCTGGGAACATGGCTAATAAGAACTATTGGATCTTATCTTAGCTAACCTTGTGTATGCTTGCATGACCTTTGGACATCAATATCTTAATTTGCTCATTTAGCTCAAAATGTACATCTATCACCAACCATTAGTAATGCTAAACAATGATTTATTTAGCCAATTAAATCTGTGAACAATTAGCTGGAGACAATAAGGCAGGCAGGTGGGGAATTCCTCCCGTACACAGAGGTTAGCGCCTGATTTAGCAGACATCACTGAGGAGTCCTAAGTGTGGGCCAGCCTGGAGCTGATTTACTGTAAGGCCTCAGATAACCTCAGCCTTATTCTAATATCTTCCCTACACTTTTCATGTCTGTACTGGATGAGTGCTTTTGTCTGTTGCACCAAATTATGAATAATGGAACATGAAAGCATAATTATTTTCTCATTGCATATGGTGAATGTGAACTAATTTAATAAAGACAAACAAGACCCCCGGTGTTGGGAGGCATGCTAACAAAAATTGCTGCTTCTGTTATACAGATCTCAACTTTTACAGCAAAGTGTGTTTAAAATGAAGTACTCACATTTCGTTTTGGTGGAAGAGGAGGAATTCTGTCTGGATTCAGTTGTTCAGTGGAAGTCAGAGCTGCAGTTTTCCAGACTGTTCCTTTAACTCTGGGTTATCACAGTTTGAAACACAACAGCTAAATATCATCAGGCTTAAGCATGTTCAGAAACTGTCAAAGTTGAAGGTCCACTTACATAATCAACCATAAAAAGTAATTAAACCCATTCTGATAATAACGCATAGTTTAATGACTCAGCTGACAAAGAAGGAATGTTTCCCAGCTGCATGGTGCATACACGTACAGGTGCTGGTCATAAAATTAGAATATCATGAAAGAGTTGATTTTATTCACTAATTCTAGTCAAAAAGTGAAACTTGTATATATTATGTACTCTGCTCACAAAAATTAAAGGAACACTTTTTTTATTGGGCCTGGCATGAAATCAATGAAACCTGTCTGATAATTTTCTGGTTGATGAAGCAGCTGAGGGCATTGTTAATCACTTTCAGCTGTATTGGTGTTCATGGACTTAACGACAGGTGCACTAAAGTGGCAACAATTACAAAACCCTCAAAACAGGACTGGTTTAACATGTGGAGGTCATTTCAAGTTTCTCCCTCTTGATCTTTTTTGGCTGGTTTTCCACTCGTGCTAGTTTTGGCTTGAGTAATTATCTCTACTGGCAGCATGAGGCGATTCCTTAACCCTACAGAAGTTGCACAGGTTGTCCAACTTCTCCAGGATGGCACATCCACACGTGCTGCAGCAAGAAGGTTTAATGTGTCTCCCAGCACAATCTCCAGAACATGGAGGAGATTTCAGGAGACTGGCGGTTATTCTCGGAGAGCTGGACAGGGCCGTAGAAGGTCCACAACCCATCAGCAGGACCGATACCTGCTCCTTTGTGCAAGGCGGAACAGGCTGAGCACTGCTCGTGCCCTACAGAATGACCTCCAGAGGGCCACTGGTGTGAATGTCTCTACCCAAACAATCAGGAACAGACTTCATGAAGATGGCCTGAGGGCCCGACGTCCTGTAGTGGGCCCTGTGCTCACTGCCCAGCACCGTAGAGCTCCACTGGCATTTGCTCAAGAACACCAGAATTGGCAAGTCCGCCACTGGCGCCCTGTACTTTTTACAGACGAGAGCAGGTTCACCCTGAGCACCTGTGATAGACGTGAAAGAGTCTGGAGAAGACAAGGAGAACGTTATGCTGCCTGCAACGTCGTTCAACATGACAGGTTTGGTGGTGGGTCAGTGATGGTCTGGGGAGGCATATCCATGGAGGGACGCACAGACCTCTACTGCCTAGGAAATGGTGCTCTGACTGCCATAAGGTATCCAGATGAAATCCTTGAACCCTTTGTCAGACCCTACGCTGATGCAGTAGGTCCTGGTTTTCTCCTAATGCACGACAATGCCCGGCCTCATGTGGCAAGAGTATGCAGGCAGTACCTGGAGGATGAAGGAATTGAAACAATTGAATGGCCTTCACGATCCCTTGACTTAAACCCAATAGAACATCTGTGGGACATTATGTTTGGGTCCATTAGGCGGCGCCAGGTTGCTCCTCAGACTGTACAAGAGCTCAGGGATGCCCTCTTCATATTGAGATCTGATGTATCTAATGTGTTTTTTTAAAGTGTTCCTTTAATGTTTGTGAGCAGTGTATTTATTAGATTCATTCATTACACAGACAGATCTATTTTAAATGTTTATTTCATTAATTTTGATGATTATAACTGACAACTGCTTAAAATCCCAAATTCAGTATCTCAGAATATTAGAATATCAATTAAAGAGCAAATTGCAGGTTAATTTTTTTTAATTAATATAAAATGCTGTCCAATAAATACTATTTGAAACCCTTATTGTGAGTATTTCATTTTTAAAATACATAACAGCACAGTTTTTCTAGTCAAAAGTGTCCTTTATCAGCAAAGCTTCTAAAAACCTCTGACGTAGCCAGAGGGAGTTGTAAGCTAGCTTCTGCCTCAGCTCAGTGTGGAGAGTGGGTTAGGGTTAGGTTAGAGAGGTCATGTTAGAGAGTCAGTGTGTGTGTTCACTAGTTTAGGATTGTGTTCATTTTGATAAATTATTGTTTGTGAAGGCTGTAGAAACTCCAGCCTGTCCGGACATCGAGTCCACGAGTTTCCAAATAAGAAAAACAGCAGCACTATCTTCCGTGCTTTAGGGGCGTTTTGTGCAGCTGAAAAGACGAGACTTCACTTCTGCTTCAGCTATGAAAAACGCCGTTTGTGGTGGCGCGCACTCCAGACCGGAGGATTACAATCCCAGTGATGTGATGGAGTTCAACATGGGATACTGAAGCAAACATCAGGTGTGCATTCAACTTCACCGGGACCGCTGTCAGGAGTTATAGCTTCTGGACCTGTAGCAGGCAAGAGACACGATCACGGATCCAGCAGAGGCGTGTGTTCATGTTTTCTGTTTGGGGAGGCCATGCTGCTAGTGAAGCTGAAGAGGACTGTGAGTCATCTGAGTGAGGTTGTACGCTATAATTCCATGTTATTATTATTGATGATGTCATCACATTATGTAAAGCTGGACCTCTAGCTGTCCAGGTATACAGCCCAAGATGGTCAGTGTGGAAACTCAGACAGAGTTTGAGGAACTAACATCAACTCCACTGCCCAGTGCTGTGCACAGTGATGATGACTCATCCTCTGTTGTCATGGATGAAGCTGACATGTCATGGATACCAGAGGAGCTCATCTGAGGATGAGGAACCTTCAAATCCAGCACCGCAGGAATTGCACCCTGACATCAAGCATGTCTTATTTTAATTTTTAATTACATGACCAAATTGTGACTTTGTGGAAAATAATGATGATTTTTCTGTTTTCAGTGCCTCCGCTGAAAGGTGTAAGGCACTCCCAAAAACACCTGCTTCCATAAACACAGATGCACATGTTGTTATTGAACTGGCAGAAAATACACACACACACACATATGGAAGCAAATGTGTAACAAAATCCAAATAATTAAGCATTAGCAGAAATGCGTTTTCATTTTCATTAAATGACTGCTAAATGTGACTCATAAATACAATTCATAAGCAATCCTCCAAACTGCTCATTCTGTGACTTAATTAAAAGGATAAAGAAAAAGACATTTAAGATTTCATTTTCAAATAACACTCTGCTAAAAGTGTAATAAAATTCAATATGAAATGTCAAATTTGAAAATTAAAATGCATTACAACTGCCAATTGTAACTCACAAATGCTTTTTAGATTTGTTCATCAACTGTGCTTGTGTGTGTGCGTTTGTGTTTGTGTGTGTGCGTGTGTACGCATAAATGCATGTGTGTGTGTTTGCGTGTGTTTGTGCATGCATGCATGTGTGTGTGTTTGCGTGTTTGTGCATGCGTGCATGTGTGTGTGTGTGTGTGTTTGCGTGTTTGTGCATGCGTGCATGTGTGTGCGTGCGTGTGTGTTTGTGTGTGTGTGTTTGTGCATGCGTGCGTGTGTGTGCATGCATGTGTTTGTGCATGCGTGCATGTGTGTGTGTGTGTTTGCGTGTTTGTGCATGCGTGCATGTGTGTGCGTGTGTGTGCGTGCGTGTGTGTGTGAGCATGCGTGTGTGTGTGTTTGTGCATGCGTGCATGTGTGTGTGTGTGCGTGCATGTGTTTGTGCATGCGTGTGTGTGCGTGCGTGTGTGTGTGATCGTGCGTGCATGAGTATGTTTGTGCGTGTGTGCGTGCGTGTGTGTGCGTGTGTGTGTGTGTGTGTGTGCATGCGTGCGTGTGTGTGCATGCGTGTGTGTGTGCGTGCGTGCCTGCGTGTGTGTGCGTGTGGGTGTGTGTGTGTGTTTGTGCGTGCGTGTGTGTGCGTGTGTGTGTGTGTGATCGTGCGTGCGTGAGTATGTTTGTGTGTGTGTGCGTGTTTGTGCATGCGTGCATGTGTGTGCGTGCGTGTGTGTGCGTGTGTGTGTGTTTGTGCATGCGTGCATGTGTGTGCGTGTGTGTGCGTGCGTGTGTGTGTGAGCATGCGTGTGTGTGTGTGTGTGCATGCGTGCATGTGTGTGTGTGTGCGTGCATGTGTTTGTGCATGCGTGTGTGTGCGTGCGTGTGTGTGTGATCGTGCGTGCATGAGTATGTTTGTGCGTGTGTGCGTGCATGTGTGTGCGTGCGTGTGTGTGTGTGTGTGTGTGTTTGTGCATGCGTGCGTGTGTGTGCATGCATGTGTGTGTGCATGCGTGCATGTGTGTGTGTGTGTTTGCGTGTTTGTGCATGCGTGCATGTGTGTGCGTGCGTGTGTGTTTGTGTGTGTGTGTTTGTGCATGCGTGCGTGTGTGTGCGTGCATGTGTGTGTGTGTGCGTGCATGTGTTTGTGCATGCGTGTGTGTGCGTGCGTGTGTGTGTGATCGTGCGTGCATGAGTATGTTTGTGCGTGTGTGCGTGCGTGTGTGTGCGTGCGTGTGTGTGTGTGTTTGTGTGTTTGTGTGTGTGTGCGTGTGTGTGGGTGTGTGTGCGTGCGTGTGTGTGTGTGCGTGCGTGTGTGTGTGTTTGTGCATGCGTGCATGTGTGTGTGTGTGTGTGTGTGCGTGTGTGTGCATGCGTGCATGTGTGTGCGTGCGTGTGTGTTTGTGTGTGTGTGTGTGTGCATGCGTGCGTGTGTGTGCATGCATGTGTGTGTGCATGCGTGCATGTGTGTGTGTGTGTTTGCGTGTTTGTGCATGCGTGCATGTGTGTGTGTGTGTGTGCGTGCGTGTGTGTGCGTGCGTGTGTGTTTGTGTGTGTGTGTGTGTGATCGTGCGTGCATGAGTATGTGTGTGCGTGTGTGTTAAATAAAAAAAACACTTCATAAGAAAAGAGAAAGAGAAAAAAAGAAAAAAAGACTTCTATTATCCTCCACAAAATCAGAACGGTTCACTCAGATTTGCTCTTCATCTAAATAAGTTTGAAAGATGTTTTAAATTGTTTTTAAAAGTTAAAATACTTGGACTTCTTTTTAAAACCTCTGACAATGAATTCCATTGCTTCACCTCCTGAATAGACACACAGTGTGTTTTCATAGTTGTCCTTGCCTTCCAAATTTTATAGACTTCCCTCTAAGAACACAACCACATTTTCTGCCTTACTTTATAGAGAATTTGTACAGTTTAATATTTCACGAGATCCATAAACGCCAGTACACGAGATTTCAAAAACATTTGTTTAAAAAAAAGTTGTTTGTAAACAAAGCAGATGCGCGCGCAGCCGGCATGCAGAAACAAGATCCGACTTCCTCTGTTTTCCATTGTTTGCGGTTATCTTGTGGTTGAATTGTTGTTGGCTAGCAATGTTGTCAGTAGAGCTGCAACAAACAATTATTTCGAAGCGTTTGTGAATTACGTACTACAACGGCTTGCCATAGGCCTGGGGCTGTGTTGCGCAGACTCGTAACAACAACATGACGACACCGGTAGCTGCTGTGGCGCTGCTCCATATAGCTGTAGACAGCTAAGAATAAACAGGATGGTGGGACTTTTCTTCCGCTTGTAGTTTAGTCATTCTTAGTTTCATCATCATCATGTTTTTTTGGAACCCACGGCGTGAGTCTGCTATCCGCTAGCTTAGCATTAGCCAACCTGCCCATAGCTGCACGTTTGATCCCAAACTTTGGACCGTTTCTGCCTTTGTGTCTTTGCTGGTTCCTCTATTTTCCTCCACAGCGCCTAGATTACCACATTGTGCTCCAGTAAAAAGCACAAAAACACATAACTTACATTTGTTCAATAAAGTTCTGGGGGGTTGGGGAAAAATAACTTGAAAAGAAGATGTCACATGAGTGCTACGCCTGAAAATAGTTTATTGCACAGAGCATTTTTTCATCGTATGTGCGACATTGTTGTCCATGTTCTAAGTGTGTCGGTCGTTCCTCATCAAAACACCGGCTTTCTCTCTCGTTCTGATCTGCCTCGGTCTGCTCTGCTGCCGCCGCGGCCTACAGATGAGCTGCGCGCATTGACTGTTAAATAAAGGTTGCACTACACGAAAAAAGTTGCACGATGACAAAAAGCGTTGCCAACGCATTTATTAATCGATTTTTATCGATTTTATCGATTCGTTTTTGCAGCCCTAGTTGTCAGTGTAATATATCAGTTTGTCCCCTAGCGATAAAACTTGTTATGCTGTAAAATTTACTTTATTCAACGAGACACGTCGTGACGGTGAGTGGATCAACGACGAGAAAAAATGGCCCAAACTTCAGTAGCCGGACATCCACTCTTACCTGATCGACATGCTAAACCTCTGATCCCGGGAGAACTTGAAATCCTACAAAACCCTGGATGTCTACAGCTATGTAACAGAGAACCATGTTCAGCACATACGATTATAATATTGAAAACTTTGTGGCTCTGAAGACTGAGGTGCTGCTGAGTCAAAGAGGTAAGAAGACCGAGATGTACAAAGTCAGGGTCTTTTTAAACCAGAAAAACAACTGCATTCTGACCGCAAACTGCACCTGCATGGCTGGGTATGTCATTTCTAATAATATAATGTTATAAATTAACATTAGCATGATTTCTATATCTGTAATACCTCGTCTTTAGCCGCTGTTGTTATTGTAAACATTAGCCACAGGTTGACTAGTAGGCCTAGCTTGTAGCATTTGGTTTAGCAACACAAATGAGCAAAAGTGAACCAAGGCACATCAACACAGGGCGATGGTGGCAGAGGAGTTAAGTGGCCGCCTTGCAACCGGCAGGTCGCAGGTTCGCGTCCCGCTCAGTCTGTCGCTGTCGTTGTGTCCTTGGGCAAGACACTTAAACCGCCTGGTCGTAAGGAAGACGTGATCAGGCTGCAGACCCACAGATTTGCTGCTGCAGGCGTGAATCTGCGGGTCTACAGCCGTACCCTTCTTGGTGTGACAGCGGGACTTACCATGTAAGGAATGTCTGCTCACCTGTTCACTGCTCAGACGTCAGATCATTAATTCCTCATCACGATCTTTCCTAGATCATCCTCCAGTCATCTAACTGGAACCAGTTAGTGTTCCTGATCATTTATTTAGTCCTGCTGTAACCAGCTTCATCACTCTCACCCAAGTTAGTAAGTATAAGTCCTCCATCAGGTTTGTGCCTGTTCTAGTGTCCTTTTAAAATATTTTTATTTATAGATAAGATATGCTTTTACTAGATTATGAGTAATAGAAACGCTAACAAAAAGCACCCAATTACATGAACAAGTGAAACTGGAAAAAAGTCCATTTATTTCAGTAATTCAACTAGACCGAGATCTTTTAAAGGCTCAGGAACACTTTGCAGGTGTTTTCTGTTTGCAATTATAAATTTTAGTTGATTGGGATCTTGCTTCATATAACAGTGATATTTGAATAACTAAATAGCATTTTTTAGAAAGTTATATATATATAGTGTATGTATACAGTGGGTACGGAAAGTATTCAGACCCCTGTCAATTTTTCAGTCTGTTATATTGCAGCTGTTTGCTAAAATCAATTAAATTCATTAATTTCGTTATTAACAGTGCTTGAAGTGGAAAAAAATGTTAGAAAAATGTTGGGGGGTTGGCACAAATCCATCGTTGCCCCACTGCACATAGATGGTGTCTGCGTGGAGAGGGTCCCCTCATTTAAATTCCTAGGAACCAACATTTCTGAGGCCCTCAAATGTACCACCAACACCAACGCAGTGGTCAACAAGGCACAGCAGAGACTCCACTTTCTGAGAGTCCTCAGGAGGAGCAGACTGGTGGCCTTCTACCGCTCCACCATTGAGAGCGTGCTGGCCTTCTCCATCACTGTATGGTATGCAGGATGCTCTGTAGCTGACAAAAGGAGACTGGAGAGGGTGATCAGGTCAGCTGAAAAGACAATCGGCTGTCCCCCGCCCACCTTAGACATCATCGCCAGCTCACGCTGCATCACCAAAGCTGTAAAAATCATGGTCGACCAACAACACCCAGGTCACACCTGTTTAACCTGCTGCCTTCAGGGAGGAGATACAGGAGTCTGGGAAGCAGGACAAGCAGATTAAAAAACAGCTTCTTCTCCGTGGGCTATCAGGACATTAAACTTCCACATCGATTAGGAATAACCCCCCAGTCAACTGCCACTGCTATGACCTCACCTGCTTTGCTGTGGATTTTTCACAGTTATTAAAGATTACAAGTTACAATTTACTAACGATACTATCACCACTGTTAGTTATCTCGTTTTTAAACGGCTACTGTTATTTATTATCTGCCTATTGCACCCACTGAGCCAGGCTGTTGTATTTGAATATGTGTTTTTAGACATTTTATACTTTTGTTTTTAGTGTACTCTGACTGCTGGCGGTCAGACGGAGTTTCGCATCTGATGGAGTTTTGCAGGTTGCAAAATAAAGATTGCTTGTAAAAGGATGGTTCATATGCAGCTAAATTTATTCCACTGGAAAATCTGGCTTGATCCCCAACGGATGATAATTTAGCGTAAGCTGGAAGCTTTTGCAGGAACTCTCCTTTCAGCTGTAGCTTTGGCATGAACTGAACTGTAGAGGAAGTGTTGCCTCTTTTAACGTTAGTTGTTTATAAATTTTGGCAAATCAGAATCTAACAAGTGTAAATGGGCATTTACCAAAAATCCTCAGTCCCTTTCCTTAGACACTTAGAAAAGACTTATTCCTTAATCTGTTAAGTAAATAGGTTAAACATTATTTTATTAATATAGTAATGTTAATATGTGAATATCCTGATAATAATAATCCATTATTAAATACATCACGTAGACTCATTTGGTGTATTTAAGATCTGAAAGAAAGCATTATGAGAATAAACATTTATGTTGATTCATTCATTGCGGTAAAGCAGTCAAGACATTATTAAATCACTTTAGATAAAACATTCATTGTAGATAAAACAGAATATGATTGTAAATAACTTGTAAAGTTAGGAAATCATTTATGAGACCAAATCAGAATCATTTTATTAAAAGGGAAGAGTCTCGTCTCCGTGAGACCTTGGGGTTTGTAGCTGCATGTAAATAGTGGCAGAAAGGCAGTCAGGAGACTGGATTGTTTTGGTTCCCTCCCAGTAGCAAGGCCACGAGCAGTATGTTTACTGGTTTGGAGACCAGGCAGTTAACCTGTGGCACACTGATGAAGCAGGCTGTGGACAGTGTCTTAATCCTTGCATTACATGGCCTTGACCTACGTTACAAGCTTGATGAAGAGGGTTCACTGGACTACGTGTTCCTACCCCAGCTACAGTCAGAACTGTGCAGCTTTATTAGTGGAATAATCATCCCCTCCAAACAGAGCAGAACGTGATGTCAAACCAACTCTGGGAGATGGGGTGAAGATGGTGAAGAACTTCCAGGAATTGTGGTCTCACCTGTCCTCTCACACAGCAGATTCTTGAAGTCCTCAGAGCAACCATCAATCCAAATGCACCATCAGATGATCATGGACCATTACTCTGTTCTAAACTATGTTCAGCATTCATAGCTCACTCTAAGATGCTAAATGTTTCATTTTAAGGCCTAATAAGTGTAATGTATTGTATGTGGTTACTTTTAATGAATCCTCTATAAAATATAAAGGTTTTCAACAAAAGGTGATATTCCATATAAATATGAATTATCACTATTATTGAACCTTTAATATTGGATTGATAATGAAAATAAGTACTTCGGGTATACCAAGGAAACAACACTTTATAATCATTTGATGATTTGATTTTGAGCATCTGCTGATACCGAGTCCCAATCCGATATTTTCAATACATAAAAGAAGAATAAAAAAAGTAAAGAAACAAATCCAGAATGTTCCTTATTTTTTATTTAAATAACTTTATTTTAACATTTAATAATTCTGTTAACAACTTCTGTGAGGTAGTTTGAACAATCAAGTAATAAATAACACAAATTATTCACTTTTGGACTTTTGGAATATAAAAAAGTCTAATATAAAAACAACTAGATAAATTGCATTTCTTGCAGAAATGCGTTTGAATGCTTTGTTGCTGAATACGATAGCTGAAACTGCTGAATTGAAGCTAAAACTAAGCTTAATTGTCAAAATGTGCTGAATGGATTTGAAGTTTTAGGAGCACAAATTGCTAAAAAGTTTTAAAAAGCCCAAAAAGTAAGTAGAGAATAGAGAAAAAAATCCTAAACAGCAGAAAACTGAAATCTCTAAACATAGTTAAAAAAACTGAGCAGCTAAAATGTTTAAACAGCTGATATTTGAGTATAAGTAGTTAAATTTTCACAATTAGTTGAATTGTGAAGTTAGCAGGATATGCTGAATTTTGCAACTGATAGCTGAGTTGCTGAACTGAAATAAGCAGTTTTCTGCTGCAAAAATTTAACGTAATTGTAAAAATGAGCTGAAAAGATTGAAAGATTTAGGAGCAAAAAATCACTAACAAGTGTATTAAAGCCAAATAAGTAAGTGGAGAAAAGAGAAAATAAATCTAAACAGCAGAAAACTGAAATCTCAGTACACAGTTTAAAAAACTGGACAGCTGGAATGTTTAAACAGCTATGAGTAGGAATAGTTTAATAGTTAAATTTTCACAATTAGCTGAACTGTGAATTTAGCAGCTGAAATTGATGAACATGCATTAGAACTGAAGTGAAGTTGAAAATGAGTTCAATTGTCAAAGTTAGCAGAATGAGATAAAAAATAAACTGTTAGAAAGAGCAGAAATTGAACTTTAAGGTTTCAAAACTTTCTCAGCCAATCAAAGACCAGGGATGGTGGACGGCTGGTTTACAGAATCCAAGCTGATCGATTTGGTGTATAACATGTCTGGGTGCGTATTTCTGTTAACTTGGAAGAAGCTTGAACTCTCTCGGCCAATCAGAGAGCAGGGCTGGGGGACGGCTGGTTTCCTGAGACCAAGTCGATCAATTTGATGTATAACATGCCTGGGGGTGTATTTCTGTAAACCCAGAAGAAGCTTGAAATCTCTCAGCCAATCAGAGAGCAGGGATGTTGGCGGTGGGGGGGGCAATGGGTTCCTAAGACCAAGCCGATCGATTTGATGTATAATATGTGTGGGTGCGTATTTCTGTTAACCAAGAAGAATCTTGAACTCTCTCAGCCAATCAGAGAGCAGGGATGGGGGGGCACTGGGTTCATCAGACCAGGCTGATCAGTTTGATGTATAATATGTGTGGGTGCGTATTTCTATTAAGCAAGAAGAAGATTAAAATCTCTCAGCCAATCAGAGAGCAGGGAAGGGGGTGGGGGGGCATTGGGTTCCTTAGACCAAGCTGAACGATTTAATGTATAATATGTGTGAGGTGTATGTCTGTATAGCCAGAAAAAATTTGAAAACGCTCAGCCAATAGGGGAGAGGGGGGGGGGAGCGATATAGAGAGACAGACTGAGAGAGAGAGAGAGAGAGAGAAAGAGAGAGAGAGAGAAAGAGAGAGAGAGAGAGAGAGAGAGAGAGAGAGAGAGAGAGAGAGAGAGAGAGAGAGAGAGAGAGAGAGAGAGAGAGAGAGAGAGTATTGATTCTGGCTTTGGTTCTGGGGTTCTGACCCTGGTTCTGGTATCAAACCAGATGCTGGTTCTGGTCTTAAATCAGATGCTGGTTCTGCTACTGGTTTGCTGAAACAAGCAGACAGGCTCCAGTAGGATTGTACTTAAAATAGCTTTTCCGTATATCCGCTCTCAGACAGTAAATAGCGGGAAATGTCTGAACCAATCAGAAAGCTCCATTATCACACCACTGCTCTGCTGCTGTTAGACGCAGCAGGCAGGCCCCTTAATGAGGAAGGCTTTGGATCTGTGCTTCAGGTGTCCGATCTGAGGCCTCCAACGTCTCATCACCATAGCACCGATTTGAAAAATTCCAAAAGCGTCAGCATCAGAAGGCTTTGGTGGTGCTGTATTTAATTTTTTGTGTGCCTACCTAGAATATTTGTAGGAGAAATGATGAGATGATTTCGACTGTCTGGAGCAGAAAATGCCTGTTTTTCATGGGAGGAAAATGTGGCTGAATCCTCCTTCTGAAGCTTGTAACTCAAGAACCGTGGCAGATACAGCTAAAACAAAGACATCCCATCGAAGCTGACAAAAAACCTTCTGTTTTTGAAAAAAATTACACATGAACTATAAAAGATGTGGTCGTAGCAGATTTTTGTTTAGAAAAAATCATCAGAATCAGGAGATCACCTGTTCTGCAGCTCCAAATGTCAAATTGCAGGCTCCGAACGTCTCCTCACCATTCGAAAAGTATTACACCGATTCGAAAAATTCCAAAACCGTCAGCGGCCGAAGGCTTTGATGGTGCTCTGTGTGAATTTTTGTGTGCCTATCTTTAATATTGTAGGAGATATGACGAGTACAGTTTAGCTCTAAAACAGCGATCGAAGCACCTGAGCTGAGAAAAAATTGAATGGCTGCCAATGGGAGAAAATCAGGATCACTCCTCCTTCTGAGCCTTGTAGCGCAAAAACCGTGGCAGCTACAGCAAAATCCAGACCATCCCATCGAAGCAGACAAAAAAACCTACTGTTTTTGAGAAAATTACGCGTCTACCCCAAAAGATGTGGTCGTAGCAGAATTTCCCCTCTGGATTGAGATCTGGAGCTGTCAGTCACAGTGGGAAAGGAATGACCATATTTGGGACAGCACAGCTCAGCTGCTGGAAGGAGAAATATTTTAAAACCTTTCCAAACTAGTTAACGCTACGACCACAATTTTTGGAGTACGTCCATAAATTATAGCTCAAAACGGAGGAAAATCCGTCAGCTTTCATCCAGCGCAAGTCTCATTTCCCTCGGTTCTACGGTTCTCTCAGGACACGGCCTGAAGTCGAGCAAAGTCTGTTTTTGGCCCTATTCTTTTGAATGGGGGGAGGAGGAGACGTTCCTGAACTTTCCAAAATCGTACCTCAAGTTTAACCTGTGATTGTAGAAAAACCGTAAAAGATATCAAGAAGCTGAAGGAAACTAAAATAGTTGAACTTCTTTTGAGTTTGTTAAAAGTTGAATGAAGTCTCTAGGTTGAAGTTAACCCTGGCAAGTAAGAGGTCAAAAAGATGAACGATTTTGTGAAAAAAATGAGGATTTGAAGCATTTTCCATTCATTTCAATGGGCTGAAAAATCGCAGAAAAAGCTGAATATCTCGGAAACGGTTCAAGATATCAATACCAAAAGTCATAGCCGGAATGACCTGAACGAGCTGAACGGTTTGATACCAAACTTGTTGAAATAGCTGAAAAATTGTTGAAGAAGAAGCGGTCCAAAAAAGTGTACGGAATCTGAAAAATGGAGGAGGAGAAACTCAATACTTTGAATGCTTTCCAAGCATTCAAACTAAATAGAAGCTTAACTTAAAATACCCGGCAACGGGTCATTTTGCCTTGTCCCCCAAAATGCCTTGATACGGCCCTGGGTGTGGCACTGAGTTTTGAAGGTGATGTGAACTGTATCAAATATATAAATAAATATTACATGCTTATAAATTATTGCTTTAGGTAAAAATGTAAAAAAATGGTAAAAAGGTGTAGTGGGATAAATCTACCAACATTTTCTTTGTTTGGTTTTTAAGATTTTTATTTGACTATTTTCCTGTCCCTGTCTGTCTCTGATCTTCCTGCTTCTCCTCTCCGTCCACCAGAAAAACAGTTTCCTGGCTTCCTCCTTTTTCACCTCATGAGATACTTTTGAACTCAGCAGTTCAAATGGATCTACTGAGTGCAAAAATAGTGGAGTGCGCGCTGTGCGGACGCGCCACTGAGGTGAAATCACCGGAGTATGCGGTGAT
Source organism: Aphyosemion australe (assembly GCA_006937985.1). Classification (NCBI taxonomy): domain Eukaryota; kingdom Metazoa; phylum Chordata; class Actinopteri; order Cyprinodontiformes; family Nothobranchiidae; genus Aphyosemion; species Aphyosemion australe. The sequence goes on from SSNS01000337.1 coordinate 379,657, forward strand.
GAGCTCCGCAGCGGAGCGCGTCAGGCACAAATAACAGAGCGGACATTGTGTTAATTAAATATTTTTGTGGGTTGCGCCACTTTGAGAATGCTACTGTGGCTATGTGCAGTGTGCAGCTGCCTGGAGCGCATCAACAATCAGCGCTCTGCTGCTCTCTCCCCCTCCGCTCAAAAGAATCCCCGGTACGCTGAGAGTCCATATAAATAATGTAATATAGGTAGAAACTGGATGTTTTTCGGGCTCCCTCTGGGTGTGTTAGTTGAAGGCTTCTAGGGGAGCCCGTCATCCTCTCAGGAGTACCGGGTTCCTCTTAGCTCTCCCGTAATTCAAACCCTGTATCCGAGTCTGAATCGGGAAGTGATGTCTAATTCCGATCGATTGGGACCGATTTCCAATCACGTGATCGGATCTGGACATCCCTAATGTGACATCTTTATTAGTTATCTAGTTGTTTTTGGTTGTTTTGTATTAAACTTTTTTCTCTGATTAAATCATTCTCTTACGCTTTTCTCCTGAGAACATTAGATCTGACAAAGGAAGCAGACCCATTCCTGTCTAGACGCTAGCTGGTGCTTTGTCAGATTTTCAATTTCAGGTTTGAGAGTGAAGAGAAAACTTGATTTGTTATGAATTTCACAAGCTTGATGTGCTGAAACTCCTAATGTGTCTTTCCTACCTGCTGGGAGAGCTGGAGAAGGAAATCCTGTGGGAAGTAGACACTACTCCCGTACCTACCATGCAGCAAGCCCACAGGAAACCTTCTATAAACACCCACCAACCTTCAGGTAGCAGCCTCCCTCGGTGGACTGCTGCAGCCAAATAACAAACACAGGAAGTGCTGTGGGAGGAGCAGCTGGATCCTCCCTCTCAGGCACAAAGCTTCTCTTTACAGTCAGACTCCTGAACACCTAACCAATATGAACACACACACACACACACACACACACACACACACACACACACACACACACACAGATCCTCGTTGGCAGTAATGAAGACTAATGCGTTTGTCAGTGACTGAAGAACTGGAACTGCTGAGCAGATGATGTGATTCTGCATATTGCTGTAGACTCATTACTTATACGTAAACAGGCAAAATTAGCCCAGTGTGAATAAAATTATGATTTGTTCCAGCTGGCAGCATTAAAAAGAAATAAAATGATTGGAAATGATTTATCATGACTTTTCTATGGTCTTTCAATAATGGTGTCCTCGGTTTGAAAGATAAGGACAGGAAGTATTTAGTGTTGCAACAGCAGACATTTATTTTTCTGTCTAAGTCCTGGCAGCTAAACTTCCTGTGGGCTTTTGTTCCCCAAACCAACCTCTGTGTACCAACACGCCGTTTGAGGAGACTGCAGCTCATTCCCCCAAAACATGGCTGATGTTGGGCTTCTTCACCCTGTTTATTGGATGAGTTGTTTTTGAGAGACGCTCTGATTCTTTCCCGGTGATTCCTGGGAAACCTCAGCGTTGTCAGAGAAAAGATTATTGAACTGGACCAAGTTCTTAGAACGATTTCTTTCTGGTCAAACGTTTGGTCAAGCCCCGTCCCAGGGGATTACATTTATTCATGTTTCTGTTTTCAGTTCTGCTATTCCTTGTTTGTGTTTAGTTCAGAAGTCCCTTTAGCCTCTTTTATAAAACAATGCCACCAATTTGCCGCAACGCCGATGCGGCATCAGGGAGCGTTAGGTCGTTTATAAGAGCTCAGACCGTGGCGGTAATGTTGCGCAATCATGTCCGTTTTATAAAAGATTACGCGATGGCGGCAAAATGGAGGTATGGGGGCGGTCTCTGCACTGTCGCGGACTTCCGTGTATCTTGGACATAACTTGCTTTTTATTGCGATTGAAGCTGCGCAGGTGTCTGTCATCCACCATCCCTGTGAGCTGTCAGATGATCTGAGCTGCAGATCTGACGGAGAAAAGCTCCCGGAGCACCGCAACGCTCCAAATGATCATCTCAGCTGATTCTGTTTACAAAAGTGAAACTTAAGCGCGTGATTACTTTCATCTAACCCTCAATACACCTGATAGGACAATCAGTTTACATCAGCCAGTGGAATCCATCCATCCATCCATTTTCTTCCGCTTATCCGGAGTCGGGTCGTGGGGGCAGCAGCTTAAGGAGAGAGGCCCAGACCTCCCTCTCTCCAGCCACTTGGGCCAGCTCCTCCGGGGGAATCCCAAGGCGTTCCCTGGTCAGCCGAGAGGTATAGTCCCTGCAGCGTGTCCTGGGTCTTCCTTTAGGTCTCCTCCCGTTTGGACGTGCCCGGAAAACCTCACCAGGGAGGCGTCCAGGAGGCATCCTAATCAGATGCCCGAGCCACCTCAACTGGCTCCTCTCAATGTGGAGGAGCAGCGGGTCTACTCTGAGCCCCTCCCGGATGACCGAGCTCCTCACCCTATCTCTAAGGGAGAGTCCAGCCACCCTGCAGAGAAAACTCATTTCGGCTGCTTGTATCCGCGATCTCGTTCTTTCGGTCACTACCCAAAGCTCGTGACCATAGGTGAGGGTAGGAACGTAGATCGACCGGTAAATCAAGAGCTTCACCTTCCAGCTCAGCTCTCTCTTCACCACGACAGACCGGTACAACGCCCGCATCACTGCAGACGCAGCACCAATCCGCCTGTCGATCTCACGCTCCACCCTTCCCTCACTCGTGAACAAGACCCCGAGATACTTGAACTCCTCCACTTGGGGCTGGAACTCGTCCAGTGTTCCACGGCCAGGACAAAAACCACATTGCTTCTCCTGGATCCGAGGTTCGACTATCCGACGGACCCTCCTCTCCAGAACCCCTGAATAGACCTTACCAGGGAGGCTCAGGAGTGTGATCACCCTGTAGTTGGAACACACCCTGTGGTCCCCCTTTTTAAATAGGGGGACCAGCAGGAGTGACCATGGCTCCAGAGATTGGAGAGCCCAACCCAAAGTCCCCAGACTCTGCTTCCACCCTGGAAGACGTGCCGGTGGGATTGAGGAGGTCTTCGAAGTACTCAGCCCACCGATTCACAACGTCCCGAGTCGAGGTCAGCAGCACACCCTCCCCACTGTAAACAGTGTTGGTAGTGCACTGCTTTCCCCTCCTGAGACGCCGGATGGTGGACCAGAATCTCCTCGAAGCCGTACGGAAGTCTTGTTCCATGGTCTCACTGAACTCCTCCCACGCCCGGGTTTTTTCGGTTGGACTGCCGGTACCTATCAGCTGCCTCCAAAGTCCCACAGGCCAAAAAGACTAGACAGGACTCTTTCTAACTGCCGGTGTCCACCAGCGGGTTCGGGGATTGCCACCACGACAGGGACCGACCACCCTGCGGCCACAGCTGCGGTCAGCTGCCTCGACAATGGAGTGACGGAACATGGCCCATTCAGACTCAATGTCCCCCGCCTCCCCCTGGGACGCGTTCAAAGTTCTGTCTGAGGTGGGAATTGAAGCTCCTTCTGACAGGAGACTCTGCCAGACGTTCCCAGCAGACCCTCACAACACGTTTGGGTCTGCCAGGTCTGACCGGCAACTTCCCCCACCATCGAAGCCAACTCACCACCAGGTAGTGGTCAGTTGACAGCTCAAAAATATTTGAATTAATATACAACAATTAAATAACACTCAGGAACGCCTGCTTAGGGTCCCACAAAGGCCTGAGCCGGCCCTGAGCTCTGGTAATCAACCTCCACCGGCAACATGAAGCAACCGAGTGACCACTAACCCAACCCTAACCCTCAATACACCTGATAGGACAATCAGTTTACATCAGCCAGTGGAAGAACAGAAAATATAAAATTGTTTAGATTAAGCACGCTTTCCTTTTCTTTCAGCATGTGCTTTTTCAAACACTTGCAGCTAATACCAAACATTATATTAAATAAAATGACCAAAAGCTCTGGTTTGATGATAAAGTTTTAACTATCTGAGCCCTTTCCTTTTTATAACAGAACTTGTTATTGTGATTTTAACCACGTTTTAAATGCTTTTTAACTCATTTTAAAAACATAATTATAACATAGTTACAATTTTTATATTTTAGCCTATTTAGTGAAAATGGATATTTTAGATGAGGCTACACATGGTTTTGTCTCTCCTTGTTGCGGTCTCTCGTGTTTTAAAGAATATCAGACAAATGTAAAAGCCTGTTGAGTGAACTGGTTATCTGTCCTGTATCTATCTTCTAGACAGACCTACAGTGAAGCCATGAGCTGGTTTAACTGGCTGCTTTTATTCGTGTTTAGTGAAGAAAAGGTCCATTAAATTAGCTCCTAAGTATAAAGTCTGACAAGATCAAATTTAAATAAAGGTTTTTAAACAAATTTTTGTCTCCATGTTAACATTTGTAACATTTTAACCACCTGCATGAAACTCAACAAATATCCATAAAGTTACGGCTTCATCTGCATGGGATCTAATTCCTGGGATGAAAAACTGCAGGTAGAAATAAAGCTGACAGGAATCTGATGGGATGTCTAAGATGCTTAGCAACGTGAGACATCAAAAAGATGAATGATTGTGTGTGACAGATGTAAGTATGGGAATGTGCGATTCAACACAAACGATTTTCAGCTGCAGCAGAAGCAGACGTGTGAGGACAGTGTGAGCAGGAAAACCCATTTCTGTGAGTAAATACTTTTAGTGGGCCACTGTCAGTCTCACAGCTCCAGATTGGGAGTCACGGCGAACGGCCATGAAAGAGCGGGAGATAGGCATCAGGTTGGGAAAGCTGAGAAACCATAATGGTGATCAGCACACATATCAGGTTTGGTTAAAAGCAGGTTGTGATCAAACCAGAGATAATGACCCAGAAAGCCAACTTAAAGGGATTTCTCACTCCTTTTGAAGTGGGGTGCTGTGGAACAATTTCAAGAAGGTAATATCTTTTTCCTGGTGTAGACTGCTCTTTGAATGACAGAAATTAGTTCTGACCCGAATGACAAAATCTGACGCTCAGACAGAAAAGTGATGATTGGATAGAGACAGTCCCAGCAGACGATCCTCCTTAATGTCTGCTTACCTGCGTATTTCCAAACAGAATGGCCAAATCAGAAGAACCAGTGTGCTCATGTTTATGTATTTGACAGACGTTTAGATAAAAATCAGCTGCCAAATGAGAACAAAACCAAGCAGTTACCATGGAGACTAACAACAGCACGCTTGACTAATGCCTTGGTAGTCGTAGATGTTCAAGTCAAAACCCCAGAGAGTAAAGATTTCCTCAGGGTAACTTTGAAAAGAGTGAGAAACTGAAATGTTTGGAGGTGGTTGTAGGAGCCAAGGGTGAAAGCAGGCAGGTTAATCCTCAGGAGGAATCTGGAAACAGGTGAAATCTGAGGCGTGAACATGAGCTTGAATATAAACCCTTACAACGTTATGAGAGTAGAATTTATTTAAGGTGACAGAATGGATGGATGCATGGATGGATGGATGGATGGATGGATGGATGGATGGATGGATGGATGGATGGATGGATGGATGGATGGATGGATGGATGCATGGATGGATGCATGGATGGATGCATGGATGGATGGATGGATGGATGGATGGATGAGTGGGTGGGTGGGTGGATGGATGAGTGGGTGGGTGGATGGATGGATGGATGGATGGATGGATGGATGGATGGATGGATGGATGGATGGATGGGTGGATGGGTGGGTGGGTGGGTGGATGGATGGATGGATGGATGGATGGATGGATGGATGAGTGGGTGGGTGGGTGGATGTATGGATGGATGGATGCATGGATGGATGGATGCATGGATGGATGCATGGATGGATGGATGGATGGATGGATGAGTGGGTGGGGGGGTGGATGGATGGATGGATGGATGGATGGATGGGTGGGTGGGTGCATGGATGGATGCATGCATGGATGCATGGATGGATGGATGGATGGATGGGTGGATGGATGAGTGGGTGGGTGGATGGATGGATGGATGGATGGATGCATGGATGGATGCATGGATGGATGCATGGATGGATGCATGGATGGGTGGATGGATGAGTGGATGGGTGGGTGGATGTATGGATGGATGGATGGATGGATGGGTGGATGGATGGATGGATGGATGGATGGATGGATGGATGAGTGGGTGGATGAGTGGATGGATGAGTGGGTGGATGGATGGGTGGGTGGGTGGGTGGATGGGGGGGTGGGTGGGTGGGTGGATGGATGGGTGGATAGATGGATGGATGGATGGATGGATGGATGGATGGATGGATGGATGGGTGGGTGGGTGGGTGGATGGATGGATGGATGGATGGATGGGTGGATGGATGGGTGGGTGGGTGGATGGATGGATGGATGGATGGATGGATGGATGGATGGATGGATGGATGGATGGATGGATGGATGGGTTCCTCTCAGCGCTCCAGTTCTAATAGAATGAGGTATTTTTTGAGTCACAGCACTCAGAGGTATTTGTTTAATATGCAGTTATTTTATTATAAGGCTATCAAAATCCGTGTTTGGTATAAAATAGTAAAACAGCCCCTCCAGCAGTGGCCAGTGCTGACAGCTTATCTGCAGTGTTAATGGACCACGATAGTCTCCATCCCTGCCTACATTAGCTCTGCATTTGTGGAGGCATTCCATTTTCTAGCAGCAGCTTTACAAGTGAGAAACTGTTGTTTCTGACTGACCATTGATTGCCATGTGGACGGATGTGACCTGCATACACAGGCTCTGCTCTGTTCACCGTAGAGAGAGCAGCAGCACTGTGGCATGCATGTCTGACTCAGATTCAGGTCCGCTCAGCTGTTGCCTGAAGTCAGTACAGAGGAGCACAGAGAAAAACAGCTGTAAGTGTAGAGACATCATCCAGGCCTGACAAAACCCAAAATAAGAAATCAACACCTTTAAAACACTGCATATGTGTTTCACATTTTGTATTCAAGTTCTGGACTCTGGAGCCGACCAACTAATGGGATTATCATGAATATCGTGTGGTGATGTGGCAGCTGCACTGATGACTTGCCCAAGGGTGTGGAAAAACAATTATTGTGCAAAACCACCATGGGAAAAGATGGAGCATTTTCAAAGTGAGTATTTTCTGCTCCCTTCATTTTCAGGCATGAGTGAGGAGATGCTTAGGAGGCCATGGATTTTAATAGCTCTTGCAGATGTCACTCAGGTTTTACCTGTTTAGATGGGCTGAATGTGATTTCTAAGCCATGAAAATGTCAGACAGCATTGCTGCTAGCAGCTACTCTAAACCTGATGAGCTGCAGCAGAATTTCAGATATCTTACCTATTATGTCAAGGGAACAAAATTTCAATTTAACGGCAGATATAACTTAATAGCGTTTCCCACCAATAAAGCTGGATTTTCCCACTTGCTTTGTTAGATGGTAAGTATGAGTGGCTCTCTGGAGTCCTGAAATTGAGAGCTGTTCTTGTTCTTTATGCATCTGATGGTTTGAGCCCTTCACGTGTTGATTCTGACATGTGGACTGATACTAAACACAATTGTTTTGTGATTCAATTATCTGATAAAATTGTATGAAGTTTGTCTTTTTTTCCAATTACTGTAGAATCTGACTCTGATCAGCTTCATGTGACCATCTTTCGGATCATAAACCAATCTGTCTTTTTCTCCCTCATGCCTGCTGTCTGGGTGCTCATACTTATCCTCTTAGTCACAAATCACACGGCCATTTTTATTGCTTCTGTCGTCTGATTTCACATTTCTGCACCCTTTAGGTCAGCCTTTGAAATGAGACGAAGGTATGTGGTTCTGATCTAAGCAGAACAGGCTGAACGCTTTCATGCAGTGTGAACGATTTGACCAATGCTAGTTTTTAAAGCTTTGCTCCAGACTGTTCGTAAAGTTACAATAAGTAGGAATTACAGTGAGATGATAACAAAAGAGTTAAACATCTCAATCATGATGGAAGGAAGGTTACATCCTTCTCAGCTGGCTGGGGGGCTGGCAGTTTCTCTCCTTTCAAAAAGGCCAAAGAGGCACATCGTCTGTTTACAATCTGTGAGCCTGTGGTGTTGCTGAGTCTGCGCTAGCTAACGCTGCAGTGCCTTTGTAATTTGACACTGGCAGGGAAAAAGCTCCAGAGTTGTGGACAGAATGTTAACCAGCAACAGGAGCGACCCAGAAGTTATTTTCTGTACCCCAGAGGTATCTTTTTGTTTTACTCTTAAATCAGGTAAAGAGACTAGAGGCTAACAATGCTAACAGTGAATTAGAAACAAATAGTCGGCTCTAAAAATATCTCAAGATACTTTTTCAGCTACCAGCAATTCGATATTACAGTGAAATGTATTTCTCTACTCATTGACTTACTGTGTCTGACTCATCTTCTCTTGTCATCTAGCATCTTCTGCTGCTGACCCATGACAGCCATGAAACTCACAGGAAGTCACTCGTTTGTTTAGAAAATGGGCTGTAACCAAATTTGACCACAGGATCTCATTCTTCATTCTGACATTGTGCGCCAGTAATCTTTCCTTGTTTGAAAACTGCAGATAAGCATAAAGTATGGATCAGTTATTTACTTGTTTAGTTTTTTTATAGTTGGGGGTTCAATGTTACAGGTATGTTAATCTGCGTCCATTTGAGCAGACATGTTAAAAGAAGTGGCTCTAACGTTATTCTGCCTGTATAAAAGAAAACTCAATAAGAAATGACAAATGCTTTGTTACTGCACCCCCTGACTGCTCTGTGATATAAAACGTGTTTTATACTTACCTAAGCTGCAGGGAGCTGGGCGTTCAAACTCAACTATTGTTAAGGAAAACCATAGGAACGAATACAAAGTCTACCCAAAGCGGAAAAGCCTAAAGAGTGCACCGTTATGAATAGCAACACAGATTAGAATGGGGGTCAAATTGCAAGGAGCAACAACTAGCACCTGATGTAATGAGATGATAGAAAACAGAACCAACGGCAATGAAAGTAGTAAAAACCAGTGTCAGAACCCAACCAACACCAGGAAAACAGAACGTGCCAAGAATTTATCCAAATGTTTGGAATTCCACAAGAATCATCCCGATCATTCTGAAACACAAGATGAGCTGTTAGTTTTAATCACAATCATATAAAATAACCTAAAAATGTTTTAAACAGGTGAGAAAATGCATGACGTAACGTTTCCATGGTTCTGAAGTTGGCTTTGGTTTATTTTTTGTCCCCTATGAGAACCGTGCATCCAGTAACTGTCCCTTTAAATTACACTCCAACAGTCTGATGCAGAATTAAACCGATGACACGTTAAAGACAACGAATATGAAAGTTTCTGTGTGGTTCCTCCACATCCCAAACCAGTCTTTAATAAAGCCATCTCTGCTTCTCCAGCATTACGGAGGGATTTATTCATGAAATGTGAGAGTTGATGAGCTTCACACTATTTCACACTGGATGTGTTTGGTGACAGCAAGCTGCAGTGGATTGAAAGGTGCAAATCTACATGGATTTACTACAGAAAGTAATAAAACACGGTGGTTCAATTTCCCAGCTGCAGACGCTGGAGTGAGATTTTTTAAGCTATTTTAACAGATTTTCAACAATAAATTGATTATTTTAATTCTTAAAGTCTTTACAAACACAGAACAAATATAAAAAATGTACATAATTATTATTTCATTTCTGTAAGTTTCTGTTGACAATTTTCTAACTTGATGTAGTTTAAGTAGGACAGATAAAGTTCTCTGTCTCCCTGTTTAAGGGAGGCATTTTAGGCCCTTTCATCACAGCTGACCTGGTTTTATCTGATGTTAAAATTATTTTGGCAAGCTTTGGGCAAAAAACAATCAGAACAAAGCCTGGCTTTATAGTTTGTCCTCAGAGCACGTCCCTGGGCTGCAGATTGTAGGAGACATAGTGAGACATTTGACATTTTTTTGATTCCTTATCTCTTTACCTGTACTTTTATCAATGCACAAGTCAAGGAGTAGCTGCTCAAATTTTATTTGTTGGAAAAAACAATGACAATAAAGGTGATTCTGATTTCCCCATTCTCCTGTTGGACATGTGAATGGACAGTTGTATGTAGAGATCAGAGAGCAGCAGACGATGATCTGTGATTAATTGCATTCTCTGGACATAAGTGGTTCATCACTTCATGTGATTTGTTCAGATAATGTCAGATTTGCCCTTGAAATCAGCAAAGTGGTCAAAAGTCTTCAGACAAATGTAACAACCATCAAACCAAATCATCATTTCCCAAATACAACCTAGATCAGAGGAGTTCATAGTAGGGATGTGCGAATATACCTCAGATTCTAGCTTTTTATGCTTTGGAATTGATATTCCCATTAAAGTATTGATATTTGAGTTATTTTAATTTAATAATTTTCGGGACATTTTTCAAACAATGTGTTTTTTTTGGTCGGAACTACTTCTTCTACTGCCAACTGTGGTGCGTGACATGGCACAGCATAAATACCTTAAGCCGCCACTGGGGGCGCACACTGCGCTCCCTTCTGTTTGTGCTGCAGCTGGACGCTCACGGTTGGCCAGAGTCAACATGGCAGAATGTAAACAGAGTCGTGCGTGGAGCTACTTTAGTGTTACTAACAGCAACGAACAAGTATGTTAAAGGCACACTTTGCATGCTTTAAGCACCCCCTAGATTTGGAGCAATCACTGGCTGCTTGTTAGCCATCGGCAAGCCGAGGAGGGTTGGCGTGAGCTGGAAAACACAGTAGAGATAGAGCGGACATCACTAGCAGACTTCCTGGCCACGTCAGCAGCCCGGGCCTATTTGAGGAAGAATCACTAATCAGGACTCAGTCATTGATTCGTGTTTCCAGAACCGTCAGACTACCGAGCCTTTTAAGTATCCAGCCTATCAATCAATGAGCCATCCGGCTCTTCAAGCCAGAAGTCATCCAACCATGAGTAAGTGGCTCTTTTCATTTCTGGAACTGCACACGCGCTCGTTTCCATTCGAGCTGCACGCCGCGGCTTCCTATATTAACTGCGTGTCTGTTCAAAACCCAGCGTCAGTTCAATCCGCGTGTGGGTCGTAACAATCACGCCACATTCCTACTCACGATGTTGTCTGCTCAGTTCAGTTCCAGCCTTTCCTGACAAACATGGAGCTCGTATGTCCCTAAACAGCTACCGTATTTCAAGATGGTGGATGACCATGGGAGCCTTGACCACAGTTTATATATTAAAAATGTAAAATTTCAAGCTGAGAGAAAGATTTACATTTGATGTTGGTGAGAAATGTTAATGAAAAAGGACAAGTTTGTGAACTGAATACACCGAATTTGATTTTAAACAAGTAAAACTATTATACACTGGGGCCTTAATAGACAGAAAATATACGTAGATGTAAACATTATCTGTGATTGCTATAAAGAACTCTGGATCTGGTCCACCTGTCTCCAGGTCTCTGTGAGCTGGGTCCAGATTCCTCAGCAGAGCTTCAGTTTGTGTCTAATGATTCTGACCAGCTGGACCTGTCAGAATTGGGCCAGTGTCTTCAATCTATGAACAATTTCCTGTCTTTTTTCCAGTCTTCTAAACTTTCTTTTAATTTTTTTTTCTGGTTATGTTTGATTTAGAATTAGTTCCTATGTTTGTATTTGTAAAATCTAATGTTGTTTGTTAGAGAAAAAACATTAAACGTGATTGCTGTCTGTTAAAGTTTCAAACAATGGAACAAATTATAGCTTTAGTAAGTTGTCTGAACATCCGTTTTGTTCATGGCAATCTAATAAAGTTGGAAACATCGTATGAATTTATATATTTATCGGGAAATAAGAATTGTAATTTTTTTAAGTTAAAGTTTGTAATGTGCTCTGCCAGCTGCTGCAAAGACATCACTTAAATGAGATTTAGAATCATTTTAAACAACAGATTGTTTTAGCAGAAGAGGTTTCTAATGTCTTCCCTGTGGTTGAGTCTACACCCTGGTGTTTGTGTCATTTAGAGTTCAGTGTTTTGCATCAATTATAAATTCATGGGCTAAACCAGAAAGATGACTTTTCATGTCTGTGGTGGCCATCTTCAGTTGGGTGAGTCAGCTGCAGATTTATGTCCATCAGTTACTTTCATTATAACCAGTCCAGCTGTCCTCTGCTTCTGGACACACACACACACGCACGCACGCACATACACACACACACGCACAAGCATGCAGCGACGCACATACACACACGCACACACGCACGCACGTACACACACACACAGAAACTCATGCATGTACACACACACACGGGGGCAATCATTTACACACACGCACGCACGTACACACACGCACACACACACACACACACTGGCAGAAGGATTCTTTTGAAAGATGAAAGTCAAGAAATAAAATGATGTGACTACATGGGTAGTTTTTTATAATTACTAATCCTATGTGAAACATATTTGTTCTTATGAGAAGGTTTTTCAGGCTAAACAATCATCATCTCTTCTTGTTATGTTCTTCCTGTGTTCATTTTTCATCTCCATTGGTTTTTCTTGTTTTAACACAGTATTATGATGTTTCATTTACCTTTAATTACTGACGGTTTCGGCGACTACTGTCGCCATCTTCAGAGTCACGCCGACTTGACGGCGTCACTTCCGCTGTTTATTTGCAGGCAGTAAGGGGCGTTGGCACCATCTAGTGGCTGACAAGCGTATCGCACCAATAGATGGGTCGACTCTGTAATTTAAGATGGCGACTGCATGTTTCTTGTTTATGAATGTGTCACAACCCTGTTCTGATCTCCTCAGTTCTCCTCCACCTCCAGTCCTAATCCAGCCCCATAACCCCATCTCCAGCCTTCATTCCCCTCAGTCCAACATCCAGACTCCACTTCCCATCATGCCCCGCACCGGACGTCCGCCCCACGTGATCAGCGCGGGACTATATCAGGAAGTGAGAATCACAAATCGGGGCTCTGTCATTGAATCACGTTTCCTCATTCTTGTTTCGTGACCAGTGGGTTTTATTGAGCCTTTTTGCAGCATCCAGCTGTCCAGTCATTGAGCCCTTCGGCTCTTCAGTCGTACCGACATTCTTCAACCAGTAAGTGGCTTCTTTCATTTCTGGAACCGCACGCGCGCTCGCTTCCCTTCGAGCTGCGCGCCGCGGCTTCCTATATTAAACTGCGTGTCTGTTCTAAGACCCAGCGTCAGTTCAATCCGCGTGTGGGTCGTAACAATCACGCCACATCCCTATTCACGCTGTGCTCTGCTCAGTTCAGTTCCAGTCCAGTCGTGACAGAATGACAGAGCCCGCTAACGACCCAGCGGAGTGGGCTCGCCTGCGTGCGGAGGTTGCCCGCCTTGAAGCGCTTTTTGAACTCCGGGCGTTTCAGGTCGAGACACTTACTGCCTTGCTTCTCCAGCTTCACGCACCGCACCCGAACCCGTCTCCTCTACTGCTTCCTGCCGCCACAGAGACCCCTGCTGGGAGACCTACGGAGAAGGTCCCAGTTGTGCCGTCTAAGGCAGAAGTTCCAGCCTCCATGCACCTGTCCAGCCTGCCAATCCAATCAACCTCTCCAGGGACCAGAGTTGTGCCGTCGGAACGAGAGACCCCTGCTCTGGTACCCTCATTTGGGCTCCAGCTTCCTGCCGCCACAGAGACCCCTGCTGGGAGACCTACAGAAAAGGTCCCAGTTGTGCCGTCTAAGGCAGAAGTTCCAGCCTCCCTGTCCTTCTTGAACCTGTCCAGCCAGCCGAATCATGTCAGTAACCTGTCCAGCCATTCAGTTCAGCCCAGTAACCTGTCCAGCCATTCAGATCAGCCCAGTACCCTGTCCAGTCACCCAGATCAGCCCGGTAACCTGTCCAGTATGCCAGATCCTCCCAACTTCCTGTTTGAGGTGCTCCCACCTCCTCCAGCATTCCAGTCCCCTGTGTCTCCTCTTCCTGAACCCCAACCCTGTGAGTTCATGTCTGCCATTTTTCCACCTCCTCCAGCATTCCATTCCTCTGTGTCTTCACTGCCTGAATCTCAACCCCTTGAGTTCCTGTCAGCCATTTTCCCACCTCCACCTAAATTCCAGTCCCATGTGTCTCCACCTCCCATTCTCACTCCAGTCCAATCTACCAGTCCTTTGGTCCAGTCAGTCAACCTTCCTGCCCAACCAGTCACCTACTCGGCCCTGCACAAGGTCTGCCAGCCATCCTGCAACCCCGCCTGGGTTAGGTTCAGGGCTGCTGGCTCCCACTGCCGCCGGCCTCCTCGACCTCTAAGGTTCCTGTGCCACCACCGGCGCCCACCGAGGCCCCAGAGGTTCCTGTGCCACCACCGGCGCCCACCGAGGCCCCAGAGGTTCCTGTGCCACCACCGGCGCCCACCACCTGCTCATTCCCTCCTGCATTTGGGTCCTCATCCTCACCTCAGCGCAGCATTCGTGACAGAATGTGCTTCTGTAGCCGACAAACAGAGCTAAAACACATTGTTTTACATTATTATTCTCATGTCATGTTGTGTTTTCTTATATTAATATTTTAAAGATTTACTTGTCCACGAAAAGTTCATCAACGCTGCATCAGCCGAGGTACTTCCTTAAATTTGAAGCATGTAAGCGGTAGTCTAACGCTATTGGTTAGTTCTGGTCGTTGCTCAGTTTCCTATTGCACGGATTTTACGGGGCAGGGGGCGGGCTTAGCAAAAAAAAAGACGTATTGCTTACATTATATCACACTACATGATAAGACAATCACTTTTACGGATTTCTGAAAAATCATACATAATTCCTGAAAGGGGAAAACTCTGGATTGCTGCTTTAATGGCTATAGCTTAATAGCTTTAATAAATGTACTGTTATAAGGCAGCTTCATTTTCCAACTCAACCAAACTAATTAGGCAGCGTGTAACAGCACTAGATCACCTAGTGTAGAGCATGTAGGGAGAATGTTGATTTAAAAGGTGCTCTCATGTGCTGCACTGTCCCACTTCAAAGCCACAATCATCCACTCTCACTTTAGATCGATGATTATCATAATCAGACAAAGAAAAGAAGCACAGAGTCCAGCCAGAGATGATCCATATAAATCCTCCATTAGCCCTTTTTGTTTTCCTAAAGGGCAAAAGGAACGAAATGTGGAGTCAAAAGTGCACATGGGCTTTTTTTAATGACGGAGAAGAGCTGGAAAGTTTGCAGCTAGCCAGTGGCGTCTCATTAATATAAACACACACAGGCCTGAGCGGGTGTTAAAGGATGACTACCCGCTCCCTTATTCCACCTCAGTCAGAGCCGACGTAGTGCAGCTGAATGAGCGCTGATGAGGAGGGAGTTTAGAGACGCGATTGATGTTCTAATGATAGTGGAGTTCCTCTGCAGAGCCGACTGAAGCCCGGCTACATGTCTCTGACCTGTCAAAAGATGGGAAGAGCTCATTTCCTTAGAGGTGAGAGACATGCATTAGAAATGTTGCAGAATCGTTTCTTCAAGAAAAACCGACCCTCCGACACTATAAGCCACGAATGAGCTGATCTGCTCCTTCATCCCTCACTGCCATGAGGTAAGGGTGTGTGTGTGTGTGTGCGCTCCTGGACTCATCCTCATTCAGGACGCCACCACAGCTGATCAATACTAATAAACACAAAGCAGCTATTCTGTCAGCCAAGGCCTGGTTTCCACGGCAAGATGATCATTCCCATTTTTGACCTGATCCTCCCTTCCGACATCCTTAAACCTTTCAAATGACTGTAGCCGCTTTCATTCACACACCATTCTGGCAAATCAGCATATCTGATGAAAACATCTTGGAGATGTGGGAATTCTGTGGCTTTCATTCCAATTTGAAACAACTTCTATTTAGGCACCATGCTAAGCAGAGAGGTGGGAGAGGAGTTAGTTAAAATAAAGTTGGTAAGATTACATAGTTAAATGTGTGTTGGATGGTATTTTTACAGTTAACTGTAGCTAAACTGAACCTGTTATAATTAAATGCAGCAGTTTGAATTCAACTTGAATTCTTCACTGTCTTCCAGTTTTAAAGCCCCATTCCTGAACTTTGTGTATATTTGCTCTTTGTCGCCCTCTAGAGGCTTGCTGCGTAACGTCACTGTCGAAACATTAAATCTCTCTCTCAGGCATAAGAGGCATGTTTACATTCCTAATGTCAGGCAAAACAAGGAAAACAAA
The DNA here is from genome assembly GCA_006937985.1 of Aphyosemion australe. NCBI lineage: Eukaryota > Metazoa > Chordata > Actinopteri > Cyprinodontiformes > Nothobranchiidae > Aphyosemion > Aphyosemion australe. Next base: position 395,708 of record SSNS01000337.1, read on the forward strand.
CTTTTCCACCTCCACACATTGAATAAATAGTTTTATCAGGACTGTATAACAACTTTATGCCCGACCAAACACAATAACCCTGGTGAAATCATTTATTACTTACCTATCCATTAGCAGCATGGCTAGGTCAGAGTCTGTAGTTAATGTTGTTCTTTCTAAAAGAGCTCTCCAGCGAGGAAAAGACGGCCCAATAATAACTCTGGTCTTTGCTCTTGCTCTATCACGTTCTTCTTTTCTTTTCCTATATTCCTCTGATACGGGATTTCTAGCTTTCTTTGGTGAATCTGCCACTGCTAACCCGCGAGTCTACGTTATACAATTATGGCAAGCCAAAGGGATAAAAAACATTGCGCGTTCTAAACTCACATTATGTCCTTCAAAACGCTCATTCAAACTTTAAAAAAAAAATAATTTTAAGGTGTAAAAGTTGCGGAATGTTGCTTTAAAGGTGGAATATGGAACATGAACACCAAAGCAACATCTAGTGAGTGGAGGTCGTAGCTGCAACAACAGAACAAGGTTTCCAGCCGTCGGGATGCCAGGTTCTCTGCCGATACGTGAAGTGAGCAGCCAGCACCGTGTCCATGACGACTAAACTCACTCTGGTTTTAGATCTTTTCTGGTCACTCCTTTTCTCAGAAGGATAACGACATCTTCTGGGCTCAGAAGCAGCTGCTTGACTTGTCGAGTCCACCATTTTCCACAGAGCCAGCCTCGCTGTGCCGAGCGGACTGTTTATCGTATTTGGTAACCCACAATGGTGCCCTGTAGTGGCTGGTAGATGTAAAAATAAACCTAGTGTTAAAATATAGCTTTTAAAGGAAATACTGTAGCTTCATTCTGCACACCTCTAAACGCCCCATGGAGGGATTATTAAAAATAAATAAATATATATAGCTTTTTATTGAAGTGCTCCATATTCAACCTTTAAGTATAAGTTAGCAATGAAATTCCATTGAAATAACCAGTGTATGACTAACTGCATTTTTTATTTGGGTAACATTAATAAAGCTACATACCATTAATGTAGCAGAACATTGGCACAAAGAAGCGATTGTCTGTTGGATGTTGTTACAAAAGAGAAACTAAAAGGAACTTGTTCTCTTGAGGCAGACAGTTGGCCGGTGGAAAGCAGACTTCATCCCAGAATTACATTCATCCAACCCTGCTAGAGCTTCAGCAGCTTATTGTGCAGGCAGCTGATTAAAGAGCAAATGTAAAAATGGACATTTTGTTCTGAGGGGTCCTGAGTGTTGGACAGGCAGTGTTGGGGTTGGGGTAAGGTGGGGCAAGCACTCCTTAAAGTGGTGCACAGACAGCCGGACAGAGTGTGAAATAAAACACCTTTCTGCAGATCATCTTATGGATTTAAGGGGCCACCTTCTTCCCTTTCAGGCCCAGGAACCCTGAGTGACTCTTCACCCTGACACGGAGCTTCACTTACAGGAGGTGTTTCAGTAACTCTACACTGCTGCTACATTTGGATGGAAGCAAAATAAAGTAACATTCCACAGTCTTCATTACCTGGGCCCCAACAACTCTATTTCACTTTCTAAACATCAGTAGCTGAAAGAGCAGCTGAACACTCCGTCACCATGTCTCAGTCACTAGCCGTGCATGATTGGGTTTTCTCCCACAGACCTGTCACCCAGTGCAGAATTCAAAAACACACCTGTAACATTTTGGGGTGACCTAAAGTTGTGAAATACCCAAGTGAAACTGACCTAATTCAGATTTGTAGGGTAGTGTAACATTGCTGAACCTCAGATGTCAGAAACGTAGAGGACATATCATGCTTTTAAATCCTTCCTTTTTGCATCTAAATCATTCAGCAGTGGTCCATATACAGTGGAACTGCAGTTCTTAGGTCTGAATTCCTCATTATTGTTGCTCTACAGACCCCTACTCTACCTCTGTTCTGAGCAGAGTCTGAAAATGAGCCGTTTTGGTACTGCCTCTTTAAATCTGAATTAAGCTCTGCAAACCCCGCCCCCTCCACTGAGCAAGAGCTTACACTCCACCCCAGTCGGACTTTTTTGTAGTTTGATAGAGAAATTATTAATTAGTGTAGCAGAAACGTTACATTTGCATTTTTAAAACGTGGGGTGACTTTTTCACCCAGCACTTGATTGTATTCACACACACACACACACACACACACACACACACCCCGCTGGCACGGTTGATGGAGGGACAACACATTTTATTTATTTAACCTTTATTTAACCAGATGAGTCGATTGAGAACTCATTCTCATTTACAACAACGATCTGGCCAAGAGGCAGCAGCAACAGACACATAGTTAGCTTTACACAAACAGATAAGATAAAAAACAGATTAGATAAAAAATCAGATAAAAATAAGATAAAACAGCTAGACATATAAGACATAAAGACTGTTCTCATATATAATATGTACAAGCCATCAAAACAGACTTAAAACAATCTTTAAGTACTCAGCAGCAGGCACATTGATCAGAAACTATTGAATGCAATGAATTATTGAAGGTAGATAATGGAACGTAGGTAGTGAGCTTTAGTGATTTTTGCAGTTCATTCCAGTCATTGGGAGCAGCAAACTGGAATGAGGAGCGGCCAAAGGAGGTGCGAGCTTTGGGAATAACCATAGAGATTAGGTTACTGGAACGTAAAATGCGCTGGTTGTTGGAAGTGATGAGTAATGAGTGAAGATATGACGGTGTTCTACTGATGATTGTTTTGTATATAAATTGATACCAATGTAACAACCTGCGGGAATGGAGTGATGGCCAGTTAACGAGTGAGTACAGATCACAATGATGAGTAGTGAAAGGGGCACCAGTGACCAAACGGATTGCTGAGTGATAAATTACATCGAGTTTATGAAGAAGGTTTTTGGAAGCAGTCCTATAAATGATGTCACCGTAATCTAAGATGGGAAGGATTGTCATTTTGACCAAGGTTTGCTTTGCAGAATGAGTAAAGGATGACCTGTTGCCGTATAGAAACCCAATCCTTGACTTGACTTTAGAGAGTAATGAATTAATGTGAATGTCAAATGAAAGTGTGCTGTCAAGCCAGATACCCTCAAGATACTTATAGGACCTGACAAGTTGTAGTTCTGTACCATCCAGGGAAACAATACTAGAGTGGCAAGTTGATTGTGGTAAGTTACGGTTGAAGATCATGAACTTTGTTTTACTTGTGTTTAAATGAAGGCGAAGGTTGGAGAAGGCATGTTGAAGACAATTAAAGCTGTGCTGCAAGGAGGACAAAGCTGCATTCAAAGAAGAACTGCATGCATATAAAATGGTGTCGTCCGCATATAAATGTATATGAGAACTGTCAACAGCATGAACAATGTTATTGATATAGATTTTGAATGAGGTTGGGCCCAGTATTGACCCTTGAGGAACGCCCATAGTTAGAGGTAGAGGAGCAGATTGGTAACCCTCTGTTCTCACTGTTTGCATACGGTCTAAGATATAACTTCTAAACCATGCCACGGATGCCTGAGAAAGTCCTATATGTTTGAGCCTGCTCAGTAAGATGTTATGGTCTACAGAGTCAAAGGCTTCAGCCAAGTCAACAAACACAGCTACACAATATTCCTTATTGTCAATGGCACATATGATGTCATTTAGCACTTTAAGTGTTGCAGAGACACATCCATGGCCAGTTCTGAAGCCGGACTGCATGGGGGTAATAATACTGCTGGATTCCAGATAGTGAGTTAGCTGTTTGTTGACTAACTTTTCAATGACTTTAGAGAGGCAAGGCAAGATAGAGATAGGCCTATAACAGCTTAGGTCTGAATGATCTCCCCCTTTAAAAAGAGGAGATGCAAATTTCCAGTCCTGCGGAAATGCACCAGTTTGTATGGACAGATTAAATAGATGGGTAATAGGTGCAGCAATAACATGTGCTGCAATTTTCAGAAAGAAAGGGTCAAGAGTATCCAGTCCGGCTGATTTATGAGGATCTAACGTGAGTAACTCGTCAAGTACCTCATCTACCTGAAACAATTGAATGGAGAAACAGGAATTGGTTGCGGGGAGGGAATCATTGCATATACCTGAGTGGAGGTCAGAGACCCCAGAGGTGGGTGAAGCTGTAGCAAAGGCATGACCAGACTTGATAAAGTGATTATTGAAGGAATTTACCATTTTAGTTTTATCTGAGACAACAATGCCCTCAGATTTGATTGCATTTGGCAGGTGTGAGGACTTATTGGTGTTTTCCATAGCCTTGACAGTCTGCCAGAACTTTTTGGGGTCAGAACTACTCACCAGCGTCGCTGGAGGAGTACGGGTCTGGAAGTTTTCTTTCTATCCTGGAAGGACGCTGTGACCCTCTTTCAGTCAACGGCAGCTGCTGCAAAAACATCATACTTTTCCAACCTCATCGCAACAAATAAAGACAATCCAAGGGTTCTGTTCTCATCTGTATCACAGCTTACTGTTTTGGAGCAATCAACCTGCAGCTCAAACCTGACAGCCCAAGACCTTCTGGAGTTTTTTACTGACAGAACTGATGTACTTAGAGAGCAGATCCGGTCTAATCCTGTCTCTGTATCTACTGATCAGCCTGTTTTTCTCAACAATCTGACTCATAAGCTCACTGCATTTCAGTCACTCTCCCAAATGGACTTGACCAAGAT
>SSNS01000337.1:400371-433433 GCA_006937985.1 Aphyosemion australe
CAGATAAGATAAAAAACAGATTAGATAAAAAATCAGATAAAAATAAGATAAAACAGCTAGACATATAAGACATAAAGACTGTTCTCATATATAATATGTACAAGCCATCAAAACAGACTTAAAACAATCTTTAAGTACTCAGCAGCAGGCACATTGATCAGAAACTATTGAATGCAATGAATTATTGAAGGTAGATAATGGAACGTAGGTAGTGAGCTTTAGTGATTTTTGCAGTTCATTCCAGTCATTGGGAGCAGCAAACTGGAATGAGGAGCGGCCAAAGGAGGTGCGAGCTTTGGGAATAACCATAGAGATTAGGTTACTGGAACGTAAAATGCGCTGGTTGTTGGAAGTGATGAGTAATGAGTGAAGATATGACGGTGTTCTACTGATGATTGTTTTGTATATAAATTGATACCAATGTAACAACCTGCGGGAATGGAGTGATGGCCAGTTAACGAGTGAGTACAGATCACAATGATGAGTAGTGAAAGGGGCACCAGTGACCAAACGGATTGCTGAGTGATAAATTACATCGAGTTTATGAAGAAGGTTTTTGGAAGCAGTCCTATAAATGATGTCACCGTAATCTAAGATGGGAAGGATTGTCATTTTGACCAAGGTTTGCTTTGCAGAATGAGTAAAGGATGACCTGTTGCCGTATAGAAACCCAATCCTTGACTTGACTTTAGAGAGTAATGAATTAATGTGAATGTCAAATGAAAGTGTGCTGTCAAGCCAGATACCCTCAAGATACTTATAGGACCTGACAAGTTGTAGTTCTGTACCATCCAGGGAAACAATACTAGAGTGGCAAGTTGATTGTGGTAAGTTACGGTTGAAGATCATGAACTTTGTTTTACTTGTGTTTAAATGAAGGCGAAGGTTGGAGAAGGCATGTTGAAGACAATTAAAGCTGTGCTGCAAGGAGGACAAAGCTGCATTCAAAGAAGAACTGCATGCATATAAAATGGTGTCGTCCGCATATAAATGTATATGAGAACTGTCAACAGCATGAACAATGTTATTGATATAGATTTTGAATGAGGTTGGGCCCAGTATTGACCCTTGAGGAACGCCCATAGTTAGAGGTAGAGGAGCAGATTGGTAACCCTCTGTTCTCACTGTTTGCATACGGTCTAAGATATAACTTCTAAACCATGCGACGGATGCCTGAGAAAGTCCTATATGTTTGAGCCTGCTCAGTAAGATGTTATGGTCTACAGAGTCAAAGGCTTCAGCCAAGTCAACAAACACAGCTACACAATATTCCTTATTGTCAATGGCACATATGATGTCATTTAGCACTTTAAGTGTTGCAGAGACACATCCATGGCCAGTTCTGAAGCCGGACTGCATGGGGGTAATAATACTGCTGGATTCCAGATAGTGAGTTAGCTGTTTGTTGACTAACTTTTCAATGACTTTAGAGAGGCAAGGCAAGATAGAGATAGGCCTATAACAGCTTAGGTCTGAATGATCTCCCCCTTTAAAAAGAGGAGATGCAAATTTCCAGTCCTGCGGAAATGCACCAGTTTGTATGGACAGATTAAATAGATGGGTAATAGGTGCAGCAATAACATGTGCTGCAATTTTCAGAAAGAAAGGGTCAAGAGTATCCAGTCCGGCTGATTTATGAGGATCTAACGTGAGTAACTCGTCAAGTACCTCATCTACCTGAAACAATTGAATGGAGAAACAGGAATTGGTTGCGGGGAGGGAATCATTGCATATACCTGAGTGGAGGTCAGAGACCCCAGAGGTGGGTGAAGCTGTAGCAAAGGCATGACCAGACTTGATAAAGTGATTATTGAAGGAATTTACCATTTTAGTTTTATCTGAGACAACAATGCCCTCAGATTTGATTGCATTTGGCAGGTGTGAGGACTTATTGGTGTTTTCCATAGCCTTGACAGTCTGCCAGAACTTTTTGGGGTCAGAACTACTCACCAGCGTCGCTGGAGGAGTACGGGTCTGGAAGTTTTCTTTCTATCCTGGAAGGACGCTGTGACCCTCTTTCAGTCAACGGCAGCTGCTGCAAAAACATCATACTTTTCCAACCTCATCGCAACAAATAAAGACAATCCAAGGGTTCTGTTCTCATCTGTATCACAGCTTACTGTTTTGGAGCAATCAACCTGCAGCTCAAACCTGACAGCCCAAGACCTTCTGGAGTTTTTTACTGACAGAACTGATGTACTTAGAGAGCAGATCCGGTCTAATCCTGTCTCTGTATCTACTGATCAGCCTGTTTTTCTCAACAATCTGACTCATAAGCTCACTGCATTTCAGTCACTCTCCCAAATGGACTTGACCAAGATGGTACTTTCAGCTCGCTGCACATCATGTCCTTTGGATCCTATGCCTGCATGGGTCCTAAAGGAGCTGTGGCCAACACTAAGCCCCTATGTTTTATCGCTCATAAATGCCTCTTTAGTGTCTGGTATCTTTCCCGATTGTTTCAAAACAGCAGTGGTGGTTCCCATCCTTAAGAAATCTGGGTTAAATATTGATTCCATGACGAGTTACCGCCCGATTTCACATCTGTCATTTCTGTCTAAGGTCCTTGAGAAAGCAGTTTATAGGCAGCTGATGGACTACTTAGCATTAAACAGTTTGAGCTTTTTCAGTCTGCCTTTAGGCCCAATCACTCCACTGAGACAGCTCTGGTAAAGGTAGTAAACGATCTACTTTTAAACATGGACAATGACTATCCTTCAGTTCTGCTGTTACTTGATCTGAGTGCTGCATTTGATACTGTAGACCATGATATTTTATTAGCCAGGCTGGAGAACCTAGTTGGTATAACACAGCATGCTCTTTCATGGCTGCAGTCATACTTGTGTGGGAGAACCCAGAAAGTGAACTTTAAAGGCTGCCTTTCTGATGCCCGGGTCATGAAACATGGTGTCCCTCAGGGGTCTGTCCTGGGACCACTACTGTTTTCATTTTATTTGACACCACTCGGCGACCTTTTACGATCGTTCGGGGTTTCTTTCCACTGTTATGCGGACGACTTGCAACTGTATATCCCTATTACGGGCCAGAGCTGTGCAGGAATTAGCAATCTGCAGGCTTGTCTTGTGGCTGTAAAACACTGGCTTTTAGACAATTTTCTGTTTTTAAATGTGGACAAAACAGAGATGATGTGTGTTGCTCCAAAAAAACTTTTGCCTCAAACACAAGCCATCACAGTAAAATTTGAAGACTGCATTTTAAATAACGTTGACAGGCTCAAAAATCTGGGCGTTTGGTTTGACCCAACCTTGACATTTGAATTTCATTTGAAAGAAACTGTTAAAACATCTTTCTTTCATCTGAGAAGAATTGCTAAAATTCGGTCGATTTTATCAGATAATGATGCGGGAGTCCTGGTGCATGCCTTTGTTTCATCCAGAATTGACTACTGTAATGCCATTCTTTCTGGTTTGCCCCTAAAGAGCTTCCGCTGCTTACAACTTGTGCAAAATGCAGCTGCACGTATCTTAGCAGGAAAAAAGAAGTATGACCATATCACACCTGTACTGGAATCCCTACACTGGTTGCCGTGCCATGTTAGAGCTGATTTTAAGGTCCTGTTGTTGACCTACAAAGCTATCCACAATCTGGCTCCACACTACATCACTGATCTCCTGGATCCATATGTTCCATCCAGGGCACTGCGGTCATATGGAACGGGGCTCCTATGCATCCCAAAAATAAAGCGAATGACTCTGGGTGGGCGTGCATTTGCGTTTCGTGCTCCATCGCTCTGGAATGCTCTGCCACAGGACNGCCCCGCTGGCACGGTTGATGGAGGGACAACACATTTTATTTATTTAACCTTTATTTAACCAGATGAGTCGATTGAGAACTCATTCTCATTTACAACAACGATCTGGCCAAGAGGCAGCAGCAACAGACACATAGTTAGCTTTACACAAACAGATAAGATAAAAAACAGATTAGATAAAAAATCAGATAAAAATAAGATAAAACAGCTAGACATATAAGACATAAAGACTGTTCTCATATATAATATGTACAAGCCATCAAAACAGACTTAAAACAATCTTTAAGTACTCAGCAGCAGGCACATTGATCAGAAACTATTGAATGCAATGAATTATTGAAGGTAGATAATGGAACGTAGGTAGTGAGCTTTAGTGATTTTTGCAGTTCATTCCAGTCATTGGGAGCAGCAAACTGGAATGAGGAGCGGCCAAAGGAGGTGCGAGCTTTGGGAATAACCATAGAGATTAGGTTACTGGAACGTAAAATGCGCTGGTTGTTGGAAGTGATGAGTAATGAGTGAAGATATGACGGTGTTCTACTGATGATTGTTTTGTATATAAATTGATACCAATGTAACAACCTGCGGGAATGGAGTGATGGCCAGTTAACGAGTGAGTACAGATCACAATGATGAGTAGTGAAAGGGGCACCAGTGACCAAACGGATTGCTGAGTGATAAATTACATCGAGTTTATGAAGAAGGTTTTTGGAAGCAGTCCTATAAATGATGTCACCGTAATCTAAGATGGGAAGGATTGTCATTTTGACCAAGGTTTGCTTTGCAGAATGAGTAAAGGATGACCTGTTGCCGTATAGAAACCCAATCCTTGACTTGACTTTAGAGAGTAATGAATTAATGTGAATGTCAAATGAAAGTGTGCTGTCAAGCCAGATACCCTCAAGATACTTATAGGACCTGACAAGTTGTAGTTCTGTACCATCCAGGGAAACAATACTAGAGTGGCAAGTTGATTGTGGTAAGTTACGGTTGAAGATCATGAACTTTGTTTTACTTGTGTTTAAATGAAGGCGAAGGTTGGAGAAGGCATGTTGAAGACAATTAAAGCTGTGCTGCAAGGAGGACAAAGCTGCATTCAAAGAAGAACTGCATGCATATAAAATGGTGTCGTCCGCATATAAATGTATATGAGAACTGTCAACAGCATGAACAATGTTATTGATATAGATTTTGAATGAGGTTGGGCCCAGTATTGACCCTTGAGGAACGCCCATAGTTAGAGGTAGAGGAGCAGATTGGTAACCCTCTGTTCTCACTGTTTGCATACGGTCTAAGATATAACTTCTAAACCATGCCACGGATGCCTGAGAAAGTCCTATATGTTTGAGCCTGCTCAGTAAGATGTTATGGTCTACAGAGTCAAAGGCTTCAGCCAAGTCAACAAACACAGCTACACAATATTCCTTATTGTCAATGGCACATATGATGTCATTTAGCACTTTAAGTGTTGCAGAGACACATCCATGGCCAGTTCTGAAGCCGGACTGCATGGGGGTAATAATACTGCTGGATTCCAGATAGTGAGTTAGCTGTTTGTTGACTAACTTTTCAATGACTTTAGAGAGGCAAGGCAAGATAGAGATAGGCCTATAACAGCTTAGGTCTGAATGATCTCCCCCTTTAAAAAGAGGAGATGCAAATTTCCAGTCCTGCGGAAATGCACCAGTTTGTATGGACAGATTAAATAGATGGGTAATAGGTGCAGCAATAACATGTGCTGCAATTTTCAGAAAGAAAGGGTCAAGAGTATCCAGTCCGGCTGATTTATGAGGATCTAACGTGAGTAACTCGTCAAGTACCTCATCTACCTGAAACAATTGAATGGAGAAACAGGAATTGGTTGCGGGGAGGGAATCATTGCATATACCTGAGTGGAGGTCAGAGACCCCAGAGGTGGGTGAAGCTGTAGCAAAGGCATGACCAGACTTGATAAAGTGATTATTGAAGGAATTTACCATTTTAGTTTTATCTGAGACAACAATGCCCTCAGATTTGATTGCATTTGGCAGGTGTGAGGACTTATTGGTGTTTTCCATAGCCTTGACAGTCTGCCAGAACTTTTTGGGGTCAGAACTACTCACCAGCGTCGCTGGAGGAGTACGGGTCTGGAAGTTTTCTTTCTATCCTGGAAGGACGCTGTGACCCTCTTTCAGTCAACGGCAGCTGCTGCAAAAACATCATACTTTTCCAACCTCATCGCAACAAATAAAGACAATCCAAGGGTTCTGTTCTCATCTGTATCACAGCTTACTGTTTTGGAGCAATCAACCTGCAGCTCAAACCTGACAGCCCAAGACCTTCTGGAGTTTTTTACTGACAGAACTGATGTACTTAGAGAGCAGATCCGGTCTAATCCTGTCTCTGTATCTACTGATCAGCCTGTTTTTCTCAACAATCTGACTCATAAGCTCACTGCATTTCAGTCACTCTCCCAAATGGACTTGACCAAGATGGTACTTTCAGCTCGCTGCACATCATGTCCTTTGGATCCTATGCCTGCATGGGTCCTAAAGGAGCTGTGGCCAACACTAAGCCCCTATGTTTTATCGCTCATAAATGCCTCTTTAGTGTCTGGTATCTTTCCCGATTGTTTCAAAACAGCAGTGGTGGTTCCCATCCTTAAGAAATCTGGGTTAAATATTGATTCCATGACGAGTTACCGCCCGATTTCACATCTGTCATTTCTGTCTAAGGTCCTTGAGAAAGCAGTTTATAGGCAGCTGATGGACTACTTAGCATTAAACAGTTTGAGCTTTTTCAGTCTGCCTTTAGGCCCAATCACTCCACTGAGACAGCTCTGGTAAAGGTAGTAAACGATCTACTTTTAAACATGGACAATGACTATCCTTCAGTTCTGCTGTTACTTGATCTGAGTGCTGCATTTGATACTGTAGACCATGATATTTTATTAGCCAGGCTGGAGAACCTAGTTGGTATAACACAGCATGCTCTTTCATGGCTGCAGTCATACTTGTGTGGGAGAACCCAGAAAGTGAACTTTAAAGGCTGCCTTTCTGATGCCCGGGTCATGAAACATGGTGTCCCTCAGGGGTCTGTCCTGGGACCACTACTGTTTTCATTTTATTTGACACCACTCGGCGACCTTTTACGATCGTTCGGGGTTTCTTTCCACTGTTATGCGGACGACTTGCAACTGTATATCCCTATTACGGGCCAGAGCTGTGCAGGAATTAGCAATCTGCAGGCTTGTCTTGTGGCTGTAAAACACTGGCTTTTAGACAATTTTCTGTTTTTAAATGTGGACAAAACAGAGATGATGTGTGTTGCTCCAAAAAAACTTTTGCCTCAAACACAAGCCATCACAGTAAAATTTGAAGACTGCATTTTAAATAACGTTGACAGGCTCAAAAATATGGGCGTTTGGTTTGACCCAACCTTGACATTTGAATTTCATTTGAAAGAAACTGTTAAAACATCTTTCTTTCATCTGAGAAGAATTGCTAAAATTCGGTCGATTTTATCAGATAATGATGCGGGAGTCCTGGTGCATGCCTTTGTTTCATCCAGAATTGACTACTGTAATGCCATTCTTTCTGGTTTGCCCCTAAAGAGTTTCCACTGCTTACAACTTGTACAAAATGCAGCTGCACGTATCTTAGCAGGAAAAAAGAAGTATGACCATATCACACCTGTACTGGAATCCCTACACTGGTTGCCGTGCCATGTTAGAGCTGATTTTAAGGTCCTGTTGTTGACCTACAAAGCTATCCACAATCTGGCTCCACACTACATCACTGATCTCCTGGATCCATATGTTCCATCCAGGGCACTGCGGTCATATGGAACGGGGCTCCTATGCATCCCAAAAATAAAGCGAATGACTCTGGGTGGGCGTGCATTTGCGTTTCGTGCTCCATCGCTCTGGAATGCTCTGCCACAGGACATCAGACAAGCATGCTCAGTGGAAGTTTTTAAAGCTAAACTGAAAACCTACCTTTTTACTAAAGCTTTTACTGATTGATTACTCGATTCTTTTAAATTTTTTTTTTTAGCCGTTTCTATGTCCTGTTTTAGCTTGTTCTTAATTTTGATTTTATTGCTTATGTGTACTTCATTTGTTTACAGCTGATGCTGTTGTTTTTATACTGGGGTACTGTTTTTTATTTTTTATTTGTTTTTATGTTGTGCAGCGCTTTGTTTAAAGGCGCTATAGAAATAAAGTTATTATTATTATTATTATTATTATCAGAAACTGGTTCTTATAATATTCAGATTTTGCTTTTCTGATTGACTGGGTACATTTGTTCCTTATAGATCTGAAGGATTGCCAGTCCCTGATATTCTTGGATGTCTTTGTTCTTTGCCAAGATTGATGTTTTAGACAAATCAGTTCTGAAAGTTCAGTGTTGATCCAGGGACTGAAACGATTTTTAACTCTGACTTTTTTTAAAGGAGCATGTCTATCTAAAATCGACAGTAGGTATGAGGCTAATTCTATGCCTAATTCTATGCCATTGTTATTTCGCCAAGTCACGTAAAAAGGCCTGCTCATTGAAGTTTTTTAGCATTTGCTTTTTGATAATTAGGGGAGGTTGTTTAATGTTAGTACCATTGCGGACACAAGCAGTAATACAATGGTCACTAAGGCTTTGGCAAAAAACTGCAGATGAGTATTTTGTTGGACTGTTGGTGAGAATTATATCAATTAATGTTCCATTATTGAAGGACTTGTTGGTAAATCTAGTCGGAGATTGCACAATCTGGGAGAGGTTTAAAGAGTCCAGCTGAAGTTGCAGGGAAGTAGACGGTTTAAGCATGTCCCAGTTCAAATCACCTAATAACAAGAATTCAGAGGAGGTGTAAGGGGCAATGAGTTCACTGAGAGCAGACAGGCCACAGGCTGGGGCAGATGGGGGTCTGTAACAACCAGCAACAACCATAGTTCTTTGAGAGACTAATTTTCAATAACAGCAGCTCAAACTGTTTGGGCAAGGATTTAGATAATGTGACTGAGCATTGCAAATTGTCCTTACAGTAAATAGCAACCCCCCCACCCTTGGTTGGTCTATCCTGACAAAATACATTATAACCAGGGATGGACACAGCTGAGTCAAGCACTGACTTCTTGAGCCAGGTCTCCGAAATGACTAAAACATCAGGTTTAGCTGTCTGAACATAAACTTTAAGTTCATCTATCTTGGGGAGGAGGCTTCGAATGTTTAAATGCAAAAATCCCAAAGCTTTACGACTGCAGAAGCAATCAAAGGTCATTGTCTGCATACCAGAAGCTAAATTGGTGACAGTAGGGGGGGAAGCTAAAGAAGTGACAGTTAGTAAGGAGGTGTCAGTAGAGGGGGAAGGTAAAGACGTGTTAATAGGGTTTGAAAACTGACAATAGGGTTTGTTGACTGGAGAACTAGAGGCTGGCCCTGGGTTGTGTTGAATGTTCCCAGAGATAAGTAACAATAGCAGAATCATAACCCTCTTTTCAAAAGACTTAGAAGCGGAATGTGTCTCACAAGCCTCTTTTATAAGACACACCGTGCCGGCAAATCGGCGTAATATTACCGCAACATTTTTCTTATGAACGCGCCATGGCGGCATCACGTTGCAGGAATTTTGCGGCATTCGTGCCACCACGCTTGGTAGTAATATTGCGGCTTAGCCAGTCTTATAAACGCACATTATGCCGTGGCGCAAAAGAAGGAGGTGTCATGACCACACGATGAATTAATGCCGAGCTCCAGCCGGGAACGATGTTGAAAATGAAAGTAAACACGGCCATAAGTTTTGTTTTTGTAAACAGAATCAGCTGAGATGATAAACTGGAGCGATGCGGAGCTCCAGGAGCTTCTCTCCGTTAGATCTGCAGCTCAGATCATCTGACAGTTCACAGGGACTGTGGAGCACACACCTGTAGCTGACTGGGGGAAAAAACTTAAGGAGCACGGCTTCGATCGCAATAAAAAGCAAGTTATGTCCAAAATACACAGAAGTCCGCGACAGCGCAGAGACCGCCCCCATACCTCCTTTTTGCCGCCATCGCGTAATCTTTTATAAAATGGACATGATTGCGCAACATTACCGCCACGGTCTGAGCTCTTATAAACAACGCTCCCAGATGCCGCATCGGCGTTGCAGCAAATTGGCAGCATTGTTTTATAAAAGAGGCTATTCTTTGTGTCAGATATAGTGAGCCCCCCCCCCCCCCCCCCCCCCCCCCCCCCCCCCCCCCCCCCCCCCTCCCAACAATGAAGATAACGGCTCTTCCATCAGTACCAGGAAAAGATTGTTTTACACCCATGTATCAATTTGATTAAAATGGGTGCTGGATGCTTTTTTTGTTCTTTCCCATTTATTTATATTAAAACATGTGAACAAATGATACCACAACTCATTAAAATAGCACATTCTTTTATTAACACCTCTAAATATATATATATATATATATTAAATTAGTTATCTTGTCTTATATTGGTGTCCTAATGGCTGAAAATGGATAAAAAGCACTCACAATTTGATTTAATTATAGGTTTGAGATTCCATCAAAAATAGCTTAATGCCTTATGTTTTTGAAGAATTCTAGTCACAAATAAAGTACATTTCTCCCCATGTTTTTAATATGTAATCACCAAAGTCCTAATGCTTACATCTTCACGTTTTTATTTATTGCTTGCCCTGCGTAGCCTACATCTTTATTAAATGTATTTAGGTGTAACTGTAATAACTGCTCTAAAATGCCCACAGAGGTTGAAATCAATGCTGTAGAGAAATTCCCATGATCTGCCTGCTTTGCTAACAAATCTAGCTAAATCTTACTTATCTAAATAAATACCATGAGGTTAAAGCCAGAATGGAGGAAACATGAAGCCAAATGAAATGCATGCTGGATCATCTTGGATTTGAGGCTGTCCTGTGTTCAACTACAGAATAAATGTTTACAAGACCCAGTTTGGACCAGTACAACTAAGAAGAATTGTACAATCAGTGAATGTTTTTATTATTTGTTTATATTAATTTACAAAGCAGTAATGTCACAGCAAACAAATAAATATAATAAATAGAAAGAATGAACAAAAATATTTGAATAATAGGCTTTGGACACTTTTGGTTTTAGTTGTTCCAGGCGTTGTGCACACAGGTGATTTGTGTCCTGGTGATGGTGGTATGTAGGTCTCAGAGTTCCTGTCACCCTGTGTTGTCCTCAGAATATGGCAGGAGTTTCCTGATGATGAGGGCCTCAAACCGGTCCTGGATTAAGGCAGGAGACGTAGGCAGAGACCTCTGTTGTCTGAATACTGAGATGAGAGGGTTGGTGGGGTGTTGATCTTCTCTACCTCATCTAGAAACGGAGATGGTTGAGGGAAAAGTTTTCCAAAGACCAGTTCCATGATGTCATCGACGTATGCTGAAATGATAAACAATAACTTTAATGACATATTTTGTTTACAAGCAGCTTTTGGAAAGTTGGTTCTGTTTTACTAATGTTTATAGAGACATTTTTGTTGTTTTGGTTCATTATTATTGAAAAAAATTATCTGTCTAGTGACGTAAGCTTTTCAGGGGGTGCGCCCGGGGTGCACTCATGACGTAGCGTGTCCTGTTGGAGCGAGACGTCGTGCAGTCTGGCTCACTGAAGTCTTGCGCCGTTCAGTGTGCCACCTTTCTGGAGTTCTCACAGTGTGACATGAACATTTGTGTGAGACAGCCAAGAAACGCACAGTGTGGTCCCAGCTTTAGTCTGCATCCTGTCAGTGAAAGATGGCTCCAGCCTTTTGGATGTGGACTCTAAAAAAGCAAAAGTGCATTTTTACGTTTGTTATAATTATTTTACAGGTTATTTTAGCAGCCCTCACGCTCATACAGATGAGTGTTAATGTAGCTGTTAGCTGCGTCTGATTGTTGATGCTCAGAGTTAGTTTTTATTTCTGCAGTGAGCCATGAAACTTCACCTCACTTCACCCAGAGATTGTTCTTTAAAATTTGTATTAAATCCACTGTGTTGTCACATTTTATCAACCTTCTTCCACGCTGTTTTCTTGCAGGATATTTGCAGGAGCTAAGTTTTCATCACCCTCACAGACAGGGGCGCAACTACCTACTTTCGGAGGGGTATGCAGACACAAAATGGGCGCCCCCCCGCGTGCAACTGACACCCCCTCCAGCTATTACACTGTACCACAAAGTGTGCACCAGCACCAAGAAGCAGACATGACAAAAGATCACGGAAGATAAGTCTCAGTAGGGGGGAAGACATTTTTGGACATTTTATATATAAAAGCATCAGTCTGGTGCTTTTTGAGAAAATAGTAGAGTTACAGACTGGTGCGTGTACACATAGCATTATAATGATATATTTGAGTTAACAGAGTTATCCTGTCCTTTCTTTTTAATCCATTTTGAACACAGACTACAGCAAAATCCAGTGATGCATCTGCTCAGTACCAAAACTGAACTGATGTCACCAAAAGAACCAATCAGCTGGCAGAGCTCACTGCTGAATGTGTGAGTGTGCAGAACTTACAAAACTACGTAACTCTCACGACAATTTAAGGAACAAAGCTGCAGGGCTTTAGGCCCAGGGCAGAGTTTTATGACTCAGACCGACCCACCTTAGATCCTGACCTGTTATTAATATCATGTATCCTTTACACCAATCAGAATATTCTGTTCAGATGTTCACATCCACACCTTAAAAATGAAATGAAATCATTATTAAAATTAAAAATGATTAATATTCCTTTTTCATGAAAAGATTAGGTATGTGTGAACACCTTTATATTATTATTGTCCAGCTGAAGCAGACATTCGCTTATTTCTAACAGAGCTGAGCTGTGGGAGAAAATATTCAGGCTTATTTCATCTTATTTTCTATCACCTGTGTGTTTGGTGTATTTATTAACTTACTATTACCTATAAAATGATAAATAACAGGTCACTATATCATGTGGGCATAGAAAGTTTCTAATGAACTAAAGCTTGTTCAGCAGCTCACCTGTTCCTCCACACTGAGGAGAAATCCTCTCATCAGCAGCAGGTGATCAACAGACTGAACACCAGACCCAAAAAACAAAAAGACTAAAGACACCGACCTCAGACTGATTACTCCCGCCGTCCCCGTTAGACAGGAGCTGCTCATCATGTTTACTCTCATGGTGACACCAGAGCTTGGCTCCGCTGGAGCTTATTAGCGCGACTAGATTCGACAACGTTTTCATGAATAAACACACAGCTTAATAGATCTGTGGCTTGTGTAGAAAACCGTCCACACCTCCAACCGCGCTCCAGCGCGTAGTGGGGGCGCGCGCTGGAGCGCCGAGAGAGCGTGTGTGTGTGGTGGGGTGGGGGTGGGGGGGTACGGAGGGGCGCCATAGCGCCTAATTGCCGACGTGTTTAATAATGATATAGTTCGCAGATACACACACGGACAAGTACACACCTGTTATTATGCAGACTAAAAATATTTTTTGCATCACTTTGGCGCCTCCTCCAGCCTGGCGCCCCTATGCGCCGCATACACTGCATACCCACTTTTTGCGCCACTGCTCACAGAGTAAAAGACAGGGTCTCTGCTGGCTACAATGTGTGAGCGGACGTTTATCATCTGGTATGATAAAAGAAGAATTTGTAGATCACGTTTTATTCCACGAAGTTGGCGTTCATTTCCCCTTCAACATCTAAAATGAAAAAGAAATGTAATCACACGTTTGACTTTATTTAACTCATCTGCAGAAGTTTTATAACCCACAGCACTTTTCCTTTTTTAGGAAAATAAAAACTATTTTATTAGTTTAAAAGATTAACTAGTCTGATTCAAGTGGCCCAGTGTGCTTTGATGTGATAAATTGCACGTTTGTGCATTTACCAGCGGTTTCTTCAACAGTGACTTTTTCCCCCTCATAGTTTCTCCACTTCTACATTGTGCTGTAGCGACAGCGCCCTCATGATTTTCTCCTAAAATGAACTAGGTTACACCCTAACTTACAGGTCATGTCAAGGCTGCGAAGACACTCTGATATAGTGTCCAGAGTCATGTGCTTTTAGTTTGGTCTAAATGCCTTCACTCCTCCGGAGCTATCACGGAGATATCACAATTCAAGGATCCTGATGCAAAGACCTTTACTATCTCTTTCCTGAATAAAGTTAATCTTTTCCTGCCCCGTGAAAGACTTTATAAGTAAACATAAATGCATAATCATACTGTTTGAATGACAATATGTGAAATCTGTTGCCATAATAATAATAATGATGAATGATGGAGTTAAAATGAATGTTGTTCCTGTTTTCATATCTTTGATTACACAAATTAGGATTAATTTAAGTAATGCTAATCATCATCAGATAAACATTCACTAATAATAGTATCATGTTTGAATATTTAATTTGCACTCACATTAAGTTAATAAGATTTACCACATTATGCATGATTCACCTTTAAGTGTTGCTGAAACGACATGGTGTCTGAGGCATGGTAACGCCTACTTTAATGTGTCAAAATAATGGCGACTATTGATTGACATTTTTGCCGATGAATAAAAAGACAACGAAAATTGACAGTAACGAAAATCCAATCAGAAAACAAAAAAGATGGGAGAATAGAAAAAAGAACCAGTCAGCAAATGGAACAGGGGGGACTAGATGAGTTAAGAACCAATCAGAGTCCGGAGCCAGCTGCTGTTTGAACAAGCCACCGATAACAACAGACATCATATGATAACAGTTGGAACAATTTATGTCTAAAAGGAGAAAACGTCCACGGCTGGGAGGAAAAGCATGAAATGTGAGTATCTGAAAAGTATTTACTTGGTGAGTTCACATCCGGGATTTTCCCGTTTTGTTTTTTTTCCCTGTGTCTTGTCTGGCTGTAAAGCAATCAGAACTGATGTCTGAATGCCTAAAACAAGCCTTACAGTTTTACTCACACAGGTGGAGTGTTATAAATTCAGCTATAATGCCTCACCTGATATCAAAACTTGCATATTGATGACAGGGAGAAAAAAGGAAGAGATGGGGAAAAACGTTCACAAAAATAAACAATATAGGATGTACAAGAATCCATTTCTAGACCTGCAGAAAAAGAGAGAGAAATAAAAAAGGGGACACACAAAAATACAACAGAACCAAACCATCTCTGCACCAACAACATGAGGATGTATAATAGTAGCAATTTTACTGAACACATGATAATAATTCAGTGCATATAGTGCCAACCACAGCCTTAAGTTATGTGTGAAAAACGCCCGAGTCCATATTTGTGAGAGCACCATGTGAGCACCTGTGTGTGTACACACGTATGTGTATGTAAGGTTTCTCTTGATCAGCGGTTCCCGAATTTATTTAGCCGCGCATCCCCTTCTATGTCCCGACCGTGTTGACGCACCCCCCCTCAAAAAAAAAAAAAAGACTTGCAGCACAATCAGTGTGTTTGTTTCTGACCACAACTCACAGCCTCCTACAGTCTGGGAGCTGAAGGAGCCTCTAGGATGAGAGGCTAAATGTCTTCAAGATAACCAGAAAAGTCCAGCAGCTGTTTTCAGCTAAAACTCTCAGGATGATCATGTCCATGATGACTGATTATAAGTGAAACTTAAATGTAGCTGCTGTCAGTGACCATATAACAGATTTTAATAATTAAAACTCTCAACATACTAAATAGTTAAGAAAAGAAATAGATAATCTCACAACTTTGCGTGTTGAGATTTATTATTATTATTATTATTATTATATTTATTATTTATTTATTTATTAGCTGCATCGGCTCCTAGTGGGTGGAAGTGGAGATTAGCTGCGTTTGATGTTGATTCTCCGTGTGTTTTTATTTCTGCAGTGAGCCATAAAACTCACCTCACTCCGCCTGGAGTTTGTTCTTCAAAACTCGTATTAAATCCACGGTGATGACGCGTTTTAACGAGCTTCCTCCGCGCGGTATTTTTCATTGCAGGATGCAGTTTCCATCACTTTTAAACAAGTTAATTTAGTTCAGCACACAGGTTTGATTTTTGCCGCTGCACGTCTGCACAGTGAGGGGAAGCGGCCGCGGGAGACGCGCTGTTGCACTCAGGGTCTCTGCGGGCTGCAGTAGGAGCGACAGGTGATCAGCAGGTAAAGTCATACTTTAGAACGCCTCTGCAGCTGCATATTTTCCATGATTGTATGCCCAACCCTAGTGACACATCTGTATTGTGTGGGGAAAAAACACTGTGCCCTTTTTATAAGAGACCGTGCCGGCCGGTGTCATGATAGTGATGAATTAATGCCGAGCTCCGGACAGGAGCTATAATGAAAATGAAAGTAAACACGGGCATAAGTTTGGAATGATAAACTGGAGCGATGCAGAGCTGCAGGAGCTTCTCTCCGTTAGATCTGCAGCTCAGATCATCTGACAGCTGGGATGGTGGAGGACACACACCTGCTCGTAAAAATAAAAACTTTAACGAGCGCGGTTTCGATTGCAATAAAAAGCAAGTTATGTCCAAGATACACAGAAGCGCAGAGACCGCCCCCATACCTCCTTTATGCCGCCATAGCGTAATCTTATATAAAACGGACATGATTGCGCAACATTACCGCCACAGTCTGAGTTACTATAAACAACCTTAGGCTCCCAAATGCCATTGGCTTTGCGGCAAATTAGTGGCATTGTTTTATGTGTAATTTGTTTTTTTAATTTTTGTGTAATCACCATTCACCGCCATTACGCTTTTTACCTCGCGCACCCGCTAGCGGCCACACTTTGGGACTCCCTGCTCTAGAGGAATGTCCAATAGTGAATGTGAGAGGCCACAGACCTGCCCCCAAAGACCCATTGAGGATGGAGGACATCCAAGTTCCAAAGATCCCGAGGTCTCCCTCGGAGTGTGGAGACCCCAGGGAGACCGCCACCAGAGCAGCCCTTAACCCCCCTCTCGAGAGGCGCAGAGGATCACCCCAGGGGTGTCCAACCAGCAGCCGTGCCAGGGGCCCAAGAGCAAGCCCCCGGTCCCGCCCGTAGCCGCCCACTCAAGGGTAGACCGATCTCGGAACGCAACAAATCAAAATGACCCACCACCCCAGACCCCGACCAGACAGACAGCTTCTTGTTATGTTCTTCCTGTGTTTATTTTTCATCTCCATTGGTTTTTCTTGTTTTAACACAGTATTATGATGTTTCATTTACCTTTAATCACTGACGGTTTCGGCGACTACTGTCGCCATCTTCAGAGTCACGCCGACTTGACGGAAAACAAGAAAAACCAATGGAGACAGACAGACAGCTCCCAAGAACAGGGGTGTGAGAAGACCCCTAGTCTCCCTCTGCCTGCTCTAATGTGGTGTTGATGTGTGTTGTTTTATTTTTTATTTATGTATTCTTTATTTAACCAGGAAGGTCCCATTGAGATTAAAAACCTCATTTTCAAGGGAGTCCTGGCCAAGAGGCAGCAAAAGTTACAGTTACAACATTTTTCAGTTACACAGACATGTTATGTACAGAATTACAGAAGGCAATTACAACACAGGGAATCTGTCTCAAGGGCTCTCAGTCTGATTTTAAATGTATTCAAGGAGATGAGCTCGGTTAGTTTCCAGTTTTCCTGCAGCCTGTTCCATGCAGAGCAGAGTGAGCGAAAAGCCCTTTTGCCCAGTTCTGTGCGAGCAAACGGACCACAGAGTAACAACTGATCATTTGCACGCAGACTGTGAGAATTTACACTTCTCCGTGAGATTAAGTTACAGATGTAGTTACAGTTTTGTCACAGTATTGTTAGAGTGCATTTTGCGGTTGGGGGGGATGGGGCAGGGCGGACATCGTCCAGCCTACACCAGCTGGTGTCAGCACACAACCCCAATTCCCCCCCAAAACCTTAAGTGTCTGCTTAAAATTGTAAGTGGGCACCGGCACCCGAGGCGAGGCCGAGTGATCCCCTAATCCAGATGTTGTCGAGTGTGCTCACACCCAAGGCCCTAAGTGTGCATTTGCTTGAAATGTTGTTGATGGGAGTGTTTAATATGCAAATTATAATTGGGGCGCAGGCTGCCACAGTACTGCGGAGATGGGAATCATACCTGCACCCCCTGAACTAGCCCACATCCCAAGGCCCTATGTGTATGTGTGTGTGGTGATGTGATGGAGCAGGAGGGAAATGTCCCTCTCTTGCTGACCCCAATAGGCACCCTCGTTCCCAAAACCCACCCAGGGCGAGGAGACCCCAGCCCATCTAGCCAGAGCCCACAGCAGCAGCATCACAGAGCCCCATGGATCCAGAGGTTGCCAACTCAGCCCCACCCCAGCAGAATATCTACTCCCACCCTCGCATTTGATCAACTTCCAGACTACATAAGACATCAGACACCCAGGTAGAGTTGGATCCTCCCCCTCCCGGAGACCCCCCTCCCCCATGATGGAATAGAAGTGTTCCTGCCAATGTAGGGAAACTAACAGTGGCGGGTCGTCCATAGGGGGCGCTAGGGCGCCGCCCCACCAGTCTCACAGGAAGAGGAAGAAGAAGAGAGGAATCACAAAATGTATTTAAAAAAACATCATATTTAGACTAAACAATCTATACACCATATGGGCTGTAAGTGCTGTGTGTAATCTGCATTTAATTGTAGTTTAATAAAGTTAATACTTTTAACACGGCCGAAACGTCGACGTACTTCCTGTCACGTGTCCTCTCGCGGTCGCAGCAATCTTTACCATTGACTTAAAACGGGCTAACTGGAGCATGCGCGCTGGATCCCACGACAAGGAATAGGAGAGCTGTTGGGCGCATATGGTTGCGATCACAAGCAAACGGGGGGGTCTGCTCAGATCAGGAGGAGGATGCTGATTGGTCAGCTCACCCAGCCCAGACAGAACCGGAAATTTCTCCACATGCTAGTTCACCGTCCTTTGTTGTTGTGGAGCCGCTGCTAACGTTGACTATGGAGAAAACTAGTAGTTTCATCTTTTTATCATTGGATTCTACGAACCAAGTGGATTTTTTACTATAAGATGGATTATTTTGACCAGCAAGGTAAGACAGAATTTAGCTTTTGACTTCATGAAAATAGCTTTGTTTTGCTTTTCATTTGCAGTCATTGGGTGGTGTTGAGGTAGAAAACGTGGATTCTATCCTTTAAAAGAGCCTCTTCCTGTTTAGTGTGTGTGAGGTTTGCATATATTGGTCAATATGAAGCATGTTTTGGGAACAACTTTGTTTCTAACTTAGCAACAAAGTCCGTTGATTTCAAGTTGTGTGAAGCATAAGAATGGTAATTTGGCGTTCCCTAGTGGTGATATGTGGTTAGCGCATCTGAAAAACTGACCTGCAAAATAAAGAAAATAACGATCGTTTATATAGCGCCTCTCAAGATAAAAACCATTCACAAGAACTAACATAAAAAAATAAAAATAAAAAAATGCACCCCACCCAAAAACAAATTCACCAGCCGCCACTGGAAGCTAAACCAGGAGAGATGTGGGCTCTCTTTTTAATTCTCATCAGAACACGAGCTGCTGCTAGACCTCTACAGAAAACACTGTGTGTGTGTGTGTGTGTGTGTGTGTGTGTGTGTGTCTTCTGCTGGAGATGTAATTTGACCATTAAATGATGCAGGACCTGCAGACGTCTACTCCTCAGGTTTCACCGCGGTCGTTATGAGTTTGTTTCCAGGCGTCTTGACCACAGAATTCTGGGAAAGCACATCAGAAGCCATTTTAATCGACCCTGTGTAAACAAACAGCAGAATGACGGTAGCGGCCCGTGGTCCTGTTGTCGGCACCTGAACGACGCGGAGTGGAACTGACCACGTTTCCTCTAAGCATGGTCATCTGGGCGTCTTCATTTGTCGACTCTGATTTGGTCACACGGTGACACCAGACTAAGCAGAGAGCTGAGGCCTCAGAGCAGCTCCACAGCATCGTGGCATTTCACTCACTGAAAGTGAACTTTGTGTAACGCTATTGTGTTTAAAGAAAACGAGGAGCTGTGATCCAGGGATCATTTGAAATTAAACTATGAAAGCTGAGTAATAAAGGAAAGCGTATTAATTTGAGCTTTAATTAATTTCTACTGGCATGGAAATATCAGACTGGAATTAAAAGGATTGTGGTCACGTGTGGCAGTCTTTAAAGTGCATACATCACTGATTACACTTGTGTTTTATGAAATATGGTAATGTTGAGTCATTTGAGGCTCTGTTAACTCTGTCTGTGTCTCACTTTTCCATTCAGGCTGTTGTTCTTCCTGTGATTAAAACTGAATTAACCCATTAGCTGCAACACAACACCACAAAGTTCTGCAGCATCTAACATCAGGATGAAAGAAGCCTGGTAAATACCAGTGCATCTTGTACTTGGATCAAAAAGAACTGTGGATTTCTGATGTACTTGCTTTTGTCCTGATGAATGAATTTCCATAATTGCAACCCGAGGCATACGCAGCTACAAACGCAGGGATTTAGGTGGCATGATTACTCTTTCTTTGCTGCTTTGCATTTTAAAACCTTTATTGCAGTTGCAGACAGCCTCCATCTGGAATGTGACTTTATATCAACAAATGGTGTCAGGTGCAAATGGCTTTGAGCGGCCTCACAACAATACCGGTTGAATTTTCACCACTTGAGATTTCCTCTGGGACTGCCATTCCATATTACTGATCTATAAAAAGAAGTAAATTGCCCACTTGCAAAACCAAACCACCATTTGACGGGCCTCCGGGCCGCTTCTCATGGTTGCTATTAAAGCTGGAGGTGGTGTTTTCCTCCAGGGCCCGAACAGGCAGACTTCAGACTGCCCCAACCCAGCCTCTGCCTGCCGAGAACAGCTCCCTCGCTGCGTACTGACACTGCCTGAGAGCTGGATGGGAACAACGTACGCCTGTGTTCAGAAGCATTTCCAGCTTCTTTACACACCTCAGCAGTCTGCAGGACTCTGTTTAAGACATGTAATTTGAGCCTGGAGGGAGGAAACACTGGCAGAAGAGTTAAGTGCTGCCTGCTGATGAGGACACTGGATGAATGTTTAACAGATTCCTCTGGAAAGGAAAACATGCTGGGTTTATGTTCTTCACATGTGTCTTCCGACTGACAGTTTTCTCTAGAATAAGACCTTTACAACATTTAGAAATAAAGTCCCAACGGTGACCTGGGAGCATAGCTTCCATGCTAGAGCGTTAAACTAAGAGCATCTGATATGGGTTACAGCTGTTCTGCTAGCTCTGGAGCCATGTTGGCTCGAAGAACCTGTACCTGTTAGTTCAGTATCTCTTAAACTGAGGCCAGACATTCTGAGAGAACGTAATTTTAATTATTTGATTTTTTCAAGAAGTTCAGCATTTATGACGCATGCACGCACATGTAGTCATGAAGTATCTCTTTATTAGTGGAGAGTTTAAAAATCATTCAAATTTGGAGATTGGTTCATTACCATGTTATGGACTTTATATTCAAACCCAACAGCAAGGGTGTACATAGAAGAGTGCTTTTAAGATTTGTTTCAGATTAGGAGAGGAAGTATCCATCCATCCATTTTCTTCTGCTTATCCGGAGTCAGGTCGTGGGGGCAGCAGCTTAAGCAGGGAGGTCCAGACCTCCCTCTCCCCAGCCACTTGGGCCAGCTCCTCCGGGGGAATCCCAAGGCGTTCCCTGGCCAGCCGAGAGACATAATCCCTCCAGCGTGTCCTGGGTCTTCCTTTGGGTCTCCTCCCGGTTGGCCGTGCCCAGAAAACCTCACTAGGGAGGCGTCCAGGAGGCATCCTAATCAGATGCCCGAGCCACTTTAACTGGCTCCTCTCGATGTGGAGGAGCAGCAGGTTTACTCCGAGCCCCTCCCGGATGACCGAGCTTCTCACCCTATCTCTAAGGGAGAGTCCAGCCACCCTGCAGAGAAAACTCATTTCAGCCGCTTGTATCCGTGATCTCATTCTTTTGGTCACTACCCAAAGCTCGTGAACCTAGGTGAGGGTAGGAACGTAGATCGACCGGTAAATCGAAAGCTTCGCAGTTATGATCCAGCTGAACAACTTTTTGGAAACAAACAACCTGCTAAATGGTTTCCAGTCAGGCTTTAGACAACACCACAGCACTGAGACTGCACTGATGAAGGTATTAAATGATATTTGTTAAATATGGATTCAGGCTAAACATCTGTTCTGATGATGCTCCATCTCAGTGCAGCTTTTGATACTGTGGACCACAACATCCTTCTTGATAGGCTAATAAACTGGGTGGGACTATCAGGCACAGTCCATAGTTGGTTCAGGTCTTATCTCAAAGACAGGGGTTATGTTGTTTCTATTGGTGATTGTGATGGCCACATCCATGTCCACACATTAAAACGTTAGTAGCTCTCATGCACCCTTTTACATTTCAGTTTGTAAGTTTCAATTTCTTTAGATTTATTGTTGACATGGCTTAAACACATTAGTTCTATTTGTAGGCGCGCACATTTAGTTAACTGCTGTACTTTATGCCTGTCATTTGTTCTATTCAAGTTAATTTATGTTTTTTTCTCTTACCGGTGCTGAGAGGTTCTCCACTTCCTGTTTCTGAGATTGGACAGGCAAACAGTGTTTGAGGGGTTTGCTCAGCTAAATACTGGAGGAGCTGATGGGGCCAAACCAACAGCTCCAGGAAGAGGGGACTGAAGGATTTCCTTTAGTTTATTACTTTACGATTTGTTTTTAAGTTTAAGTTTTAAGTTATATATTAGGTTCATGGGTTAGGATGTTTAGGTTTATTAACACTCCAGCTGTACTGATTTGTTAATTTGTTTGTAGTTAGTAAATGTTTGTCTAGTAATCCCCATTGTTCATCTGGTCTGATCAGCCAGTGTGTGTATATATACCCTTGTGTGTCTTTGTTTGTTAGGTCAGTTATGTTTTCAGTCAGTTGAGCTGTTAAGTTAGTGGTTTTGTTGAGTTTCAGTTTGTTTGTTTTGACCTCTTTTAATGCGCTTGAGCTATCTTGTTAACATTTTGAAAAGAAAAGGAAATTAAAAGAACCTGTATTTTTGGAGATTTCCTGTGTTCCTCCACTTATTCACCATTGGTCCCTCACATTTGGTGTCAGAAGTGGGATCTGTAGTGGAGGACGCATGGTAATTTTTTTTAGCCATGCCAAAGGGAGCACGGTCAAGAAGAGGTAACAGAGGGGAGATTAAAAAGCCAGTGCAACAGCCTGATGTTGATGGGATGGAGGATGGAGCTTCAGCCAAGATGGAGGACACTGAGGGTGAAGAAACCAGGGAACCAACATTGAAAGATTTGTCAAGTATTCTTCAAGCTTTTATGGGACAGCAAGACATGAGGGATCAGAAGAGGAAGGAGGTGGACTTAATGCTGGCTCTCAAGATTATTCAACCTTCAACCAGTGAATGGTGCAATCCAGTGGTCCTGGTTCCTAAAAAGGATGGAACAATTCGCTTCTGTATTGACTTCAGGTACCTCAATTCTGTTTCAAGATTTGATTCTTACCCAATGCCAAGGATTGATGAGCTCACTGACCGTCTGGGGAAGGCCAGATTTCTGACCACCATTGATCTCTCAAAGGGATACTGGCAAGTTCCCCTTACCAGACAGTCTCAGGAGCTAACAGCTTTTCGTACCCCTTGGGGCTTGTTCGAGTTCACTGTTCTACCATTTGGTCTCCATGGGGCCCCTGCTACATTCCAGAGACTAATGGATCAGATTCTCTGTGACCTGAGAAAGTTTACATGTGCATATTTGGATGACATTGTCATTTTCAGTGACACGTGGGAGGAGCATATGGTGCATCTGGAGGAAGTTCTGGAGCGCTTGCAGGCTGCTGGTCTCACAATCAACCCCGCAAAGTGTGCTGTGGCCAGGACGGAGATACAATACCTTGGGTTCACCATTGGAGGTGGGATAATTAAGCCCCAAGTCGATAAAGTTCTTGCAATCGAAACTTGTCCTGTTCCACAGACTAGGAAGCAGTTGAGGTCTTTTCTTGGGATGGCCTCATTTTACCATTGATTCGTCCCTAACTTTTCTGCAAGGGCGGCACCATTGACTGATAGGACCGGCTCACACAGCCCCAACAAAGTTCGGTGGACTGCGGAAGCCCTGGCAGCTTTCCAGGATATCAAACGTTCCCTGAGTGTGGAACCAGTCTTGTATTCTCCGGACTTTCAACAGGACTTCATTCTTCAGACTGATGCTTCTGAGAGGGGGCTGGGGGCCGTCCTTCTACAGGGGGCACCAGGTGACCTGCACCCCGTGGCTTACATCAGTCGCAAGCTGTTGCCCAGGGAGAGACGCTATGCGACAGTGGAAAAGGAGGCCTTGGCCATAAAGTGGTCCTTGGATTCGTTTAAGTACTATATGCTGGGGAGAGAATTCACTCTGCAAACGGATCATAAGGCTCTCGAATGGCTGAACAGAATGAAGGACACAAATGGAAGAATCACCCGATGGTATCTTGCCATGCAACCATTCAGATTCAAGGTTCAATATATCCCTGGCAGAGAGAATACCACTGCTGACTTCCTCTCACGCTGCGAGGACGACGAAGTGGGGGGGCATGTGATGGCCACATCCATGTCCACACATTAAAACGTTAGTAGCTCTCATGCACCCTTTTACATTTCAGTTTGTAAGTTTCAATTTCTTTAGATTTATTGTTGACATGGCTTAAACACATTAGTTCTATTTGTAGGCGCGCACATTTAGTTAACTGCTGTACTTTATGCCTGTCATTTGTTCTATTCAAGTTAATTTATGTTTTTTTCTCTTACCGGTGCTGAGAGGTTCTCCACTTCCTGTTTCTGAGATTGGACAGGCAAACAGTGTTTGAGGGGTTTGCTCAGCTAAATACTGGAGGAGCTGATGGGGCCAAACCAACAGCTCCAGGAAGAGGGGACTGAAGGATTTCCTTTAGTTTATTACTTTACGATTTGTTAACTAATTTAAGTTTTAAGTTATATATTTAGGTTCATGGGTTAGGATGTTTAGGTTTATTAACACTCCAGCTGTACTGATTTGTTAATTTGTTTGTAGTTAGTAAATGTTGTCTATTAATCCCCATTGTTCATCTGGTCTGATCAGCCAGTGTGTGTATATATACCCTTGTGTGTCTTTGTTTGTTAGGTCAGTTATGTTTTCAGTCAGTTGAGCTGTTAAGTTAGTGGTTTTGTTGAGTTTCAGTTTGTTTGTTTTGACCTCTTTTAATGCGCTCGAGCTATCTTGTTAACATTTTGAAAAGAAAAGGAAATTAAAAGAACCTGTATTTTTGGAGATTTCCTGTGTTCCTCCACTTATTCACCATTGGTCCCTCACAGTGATCATAAATCAAAGCAGATCACCATGACATGTGGGGTCCCCCAAGGCTCAATTCTTGGACCATTTCTCTTCAATCTCTACATGCTCCCCCTGGGTCAGGTCATACACAACAACATTACCTATCATAGTTATGCAGATGACACCCAGATCTACCTAGCTCTATCACCTAGTGACTGTGGTTCCCTAGACTCACTCTGTCAGTGTTTGGAGCAAGTTAATGACTGGATGCAGTCAAACCTCCTCCAGTTAAACAAAGACAAGACTGAAGTTATTGTCTTTGGAGATCAGAAGGACAGGATGGAGGTTATTGCTCAACTTGGCTCCAGAGGAATAAAAACAAAGACTCATAGTTGATTCTGACCTGAGCTTCACTGGTCACATTAAAGAACGAGTAACACCTAAATCAACTTTTTTGTGCTGATAACCTGTATAGATGAGTATCTAATAGTGCTGTAGACATGTGTAATCATTATTTTGGCAGTTTAGTGCAACTTACTTAAAATGTAATATTACAGGCAAAAACCATAATTATATCTCCACCTTCAGGTCAAAACTCTGCTCCACACTGATTTAGAATCAGCCCCAGCTGATTGCTGTAGAGATGCAGCGCACGGTGACGTTGTCTACCTTACTACGTGGCTGCGCTGCACTGGACTCCAGCTGAGTCGGCCGCACCTCCACGTGGCGCAACCACTCACCTGCCGATATGACACGTTAGAGCTCGGAGCCGCTCGCCTCCTAGAAAAAAAACTCCTCCCCTTTTTTTCTGGTGATCGCGGTGGACAGTAAATCCTCCAACCTGCTGGTGCTTCTGAGTCTGCTTGTTCTCCTGAGCGCTAGGTTTGCTTGTTTGTGCGCTCCTGTACACGCGCGAGTGCGCACGCGCTTGTAAATGACTAGTTTTTCCGACTGGGAAACTCCGAGAGCCCACGTGGGGTGGTTGATGGTGGTGCTGTCAATCACTGCCTCAGTGTCGCTCCCTCGGTCCTCCAGGTGACGCCTATTTTGCAGGTATTTTTCTAACAGGAAGTCTGCTTGGAACAAGTCTCCGCCCATGGTGTTACTCACCCTTTAAGGCTATTACTAGATCAGCGTTTTATCATCTTCATCAAATAGCAGGACTCAGAGGTCTCATGTCCAGACCAGACCTAGAGAAACTCATCCATGTGTTCATCTCCAGCAGGCTGGACTACTGCAATGGTCTTCTGTCTGGCCTTCCCAAAAAAGCTGTGAACCAACTGCAGCTTATTCAGAATGCTGCTGCTAGAGTCTTAACAAGAACCAAGAGAACCGAGCACATCACTCCTGTTCTTAAATCTCTGCACTGGTTACCAGTAAACTACAGAATCCATGTCAAAGTGCTTCTACTAGTTTATAAATCACTCAATGGCATGGGGCCAAAATACCTGTCAGATCTCCTTCCAGTATCTCCACCCAGCAGGGCTCTGAGATCCTTAGGAAGCAGTCCGCTGGTAGAACCGGGTCAGAACCAAACAGGGTGAAGCTGCTTTTAGCTACTATGCTGCTCACAGATGGAATCAGCTTCCTCATGACCTCAGATGTGCCCCAACTCTAGTAACTTTCATGTGTTCATCAGCCTATGAATTATTGTTTCTTATACTGCACCTTCTGCACTGTATCTGCTCAGCCTTTAACTTTGTCCTTTTCTTTTTTATTTATAATTCTAAATTGAATTTGTATGTATTTTAATTGTGCTGTCACATTGATGTTATTGTTCTTTCCATTCTTGCAAAATGGAAAACACATTAAATTGCCTCTGTGTATGAAATGTGCTACATAAATAAAGCTGCTTTGCCTTTTTTGACCCTTTTTTCTAGTGTCCCAGCATTCATACAGTAGAGTAAAAAGATTCTGCCTTACCGTTTGAATTGCAGGCAAGTTTCTCAATGTCAGAATGGCCCCTCTTTCTAGATGAATCTTCAATGGTTAGCACAGACACTGAGACCAGTGGGGAGGGTTTCCAGAACAGCGCCGTTAAAAATGAAAGTAATCCACTGGTCCCTGGTAGCTTGGTCCAATTTTGGTAGAACAAAAAGTTTTATGTGTTGAGTTTGGCAGTCAACTACTGACCATCTCACATGTGAAACTCACTTCTTCATTTTGCCGGCTAGCAATTTTTATTTATTTATTTATTCTTTATTTAACCAGGAAGGTCCCATTGAGATTAAAAACCTCATTTTCAAGAGAGTCCTGGCCAAGAGGCAGCAAAAGTTACAGTTACAACATATATATATTTTTTTCAGTTACACAGACATGTTATGTACAGAATTACAGAAGGCAATTACAACACAGGGAATCTGTCTCAAGGGCTCTCAGTCTGGTTTTAAATGTATTCAAGGAGATCAGCTCGGTTAGTTTCCAGTTTTCCTGCAGCCTGTTCCATGCAGAAGGAGCAGAGTGAACAAAAGCCCTTTTGCCCAGTTCAGTGCGAGCAAACGGAACACAGAGTAACAACTGATCGTTTGCACGCAGACTGTGAGAAGTTACGCTTCTTCGTGAGATTAGGTTACAGATGTAGTTGGGTAGTAATCAAAGCATGGCCTTATAAATGAAAGTGTACCAATGTGCCAACCGCCTGGTGGACAAAGAAGGCCATCATCCCACTCGAGAATACAATTCACAATGATGGGTCAGTGGTCTACAGTTAGTAATAAACCATGCTGGTGCTTGACTGAATCTGATGGGGAGAGGGGCAGTGTGGCCTGTAGCAGCGCTGCTCTGCGCTGTCCATATATGGTATGTCCTGTCTTTGTGGCGACATGTAGGCGAGAACTCAAGATCTCGTTTTGGAGTGCGCATGCTCGTGGGGTGCTAGTGGGCTGGTTGAAGAAGGCAAGGTTTAAACAAACACTCCATTGTTAAATATCAGCTTCCCAGCCAGTGAAAAATCATTAGGAAGCCATTTTAGACATTTTTTCAAGTGGAAAAGTGAACATTTCAGGTGATGACTCCTTTAAAATAATCTAGGAGTCCAAGTTCTGCTTATGAAAATGGGGAGAAATTAATTTGTGATTTACAAACTGAAAAGCCAAAAAGGTAAAATAATCATTAAAAAACAGTTGTTCTGTTCTTTAACATTTTTAAAATGTGTTTCAGGAAACTGTTTCATGTGTGACATGTTATTTTCAGCCTTAAAGAGTGGACAGCTCTTGGGCATTTTCAGTGCGCATCACTAGAGCCAACGTCTTCCACCGTGATATAAAACAATGGCAAAGACAGAAGACCTGCACGCCAAAATGCTCCTTTTGTGTTTGTTATGTGAGACAAGCCGGTGTAGACATGGGTGCCATAAAG
Source organism: Aphyosemion australe (assembly GCA_006937985.1). Classification (NCBI taxonomy): domain Eukaryota; kingdom Metazoa; phylum Chordata; class Actinopteri; order Cyprinodontiformes; family Nothobranchiidae; genus Aphyosemion; species Aphyosemion australe. The sequence goes on from SSNS01000337.1 coordinate 428,698, forward strand.
AAGGAGTTTCTTACAGGTTAAAGTATATTTTATCATTTTACATTTTTTCTGTAACTTAGTAACCATGTGCATTCTTACTTTGTTTGGACCTTATGTCTGGAATTGAATCCCACTACTTTGAAGTTGATGTTGACAACAATGGAAAGAATCCTATATACTCAATCATACTAGAGGAAAACTACTTCAGGTGAACCTTATTTTTACCAGAACTAAAAATTTACCAGCTTTTCGATAAAGCAAAGGGCTATGATTGATTGTGCTAACGTCTCTTAACTTTAGAAGCTTTGGAGAGATCATGGCTGCAAGTTTGGCTCAAGGTGGTCCAGCGCCTGACTTTATGAGGAACTGGTGCTAAACCTACCTTGCAACAGGAGATATGGACAATTTAGTATTCACTCCTGAAGATGTGCCTACAAGAAACACAACACACACGCACGCACGCACGCACACACACACACGCACACACACACCAGGCACCTTAATGGAGGTTTTCTGTACAGCCTACCAAGGGGCGCATAGCAAGGGGGAACCCCTCTGGCTCAGAAATGAGGCAAACAAGGAAGTGGCAAAAATTGCAGTTCTCCCCTCATCCACTGGGGGTGGGTCCAGAAGTGAGCAAATCCTCATAGACCCCCTTGTTAAAAATGCCAACTTCACAGCTGAAAAAAGATCTTTACAGCCTGGTTCAATTTTCCATTTTGTGTTTAATAGGTCTAGTTTATAGTCCTGACAACTCTGAGGGGGGTGGAGTTTTTGTAACTCTTTCATTTAGGTGAAATTAAATGCTTGAAATTATGAATAATTAGATTTGATTGACAGGAAGCATGAGCGTCAGAGCTAGCTTCAGAGCTAGCTTCAGAGCTAGCATAAGCGGCTAGCTCCAAGGAAGGCCTCAGCCTCACATTAATAGATGTTCGGCCATTTCGACTCTGAACTTTAGTTGTGTTTTCTGTGTGGTCGTGTTTGGATGTTAATCATGGAAATATTTGGACAAAGAGGGAAAGCTGTGGAATTGTTTGCACCAAGAGATCATCCAAGAAGTCTCTGCTTCCTTTTTATCAGTAAGTAAAATTATATTTCTGTACTTTATTTCTGGTTGAATGGTGGAAGATGCTTTGTGTTTAACATAACACTGTTTGGACAAAGATGGGTTGAAATATAACGTGTTGGTGGGGCTGGCTGGGTACCGTAACTCGAGCTAGGTGAGCTAACCGAGGCTAGCTGAGGTCTGAGGCTCTGCTTGTATTTTTACAGTCCATATTACAGCTCCACAGACGACCAACGCTGCTGCCTCGCACAGAAGCCAGACAGCTGCGTGGTTCGCTGTCTCGGAGCTCCGTCTTATCTTCGGGTGTTAGCTCAGTTTAGCTAGTTTCTACATTGGTTTTGTTATCGCCAACCCTCACTGCCCCACCCTCAGCTCCACCTCTTTTCCCATTTATGGATTGTCTGGGCGTGAAGAGGCGTGTGTCACGGCCAAAATGGAGGTGGTGGGAACCTCCTATTTTGCCTCATTTTGAATATTAATATCCAAATGGGCGGGCTATGTCCATAGATTTATACGTCGATGGCACAGACCAGCAGGTAAACGGGCAGAAACTGTGCAGCCCCAACACTCCCGACTGTGGTCGGCGAACCCAGCACAGCACAGCGCTACAACAAAACTACAGGTGTAACACCCAGGGAGCAACTGCACCCACCTGTTCGCAGGCAAAACACAGCACTTACGATCCCAATGAGTAGATCTCCTCACACCACAGCTGACACAGAGACAGCAATCTGTCTCCCTTTATTCCCACAATCAGGTACCCAACGTGCAGCACCTGACATGCACAGAGTGGAGAAGGTGAAACACCATCTCACCACAATGGCAAACTGCAAACCTAAGTTCAGCGAACTGGGAGGCACCAGATACTGTGGAGCAAAGTGTCCTAAACTTTCAGGACTTTCTTCAAGAGCTTGAAGATGATGGTAAAAAAGTTGTAGCACAGCTAACGTTCCTGTTCTCCATCAATGAAAATACAATGTACAGTTTTTCTATTGTGTGCAGGATCTGCTGTTGCTGAGCCACATTCTCAGGAATAATCAGGACACAGACTCTGAAGAAAGCAACAGTCCACTGACCATTACAGCAGTCTTTCAGAGGGTTACTGGTCAGGGTCACAAACCACTTCTCCCAACAGTTTTCACATCAGTCTAGAACTGAACCATGACATTTGTTTCCCTACAGTCAGTGCATGTGCTAAAGCTGCAGCTTTTCCAGTGCCACACATGGCAACATACAGTGAATTTAAAAAGTAATGACTCGGGCTCTACGCTTTGGGGATAACTTTGGCAGATTTTAATTTGGTGAGCAAACAGTGATTGTTCCATTCACACTAGTTTTCTACAGTTTACATTTAGAATGATTTTCCACAGGTGTGTGTGTCACTAACAGAGAAAAAGTTTTTTGTTATGGTTATATTTTTAACTACAGCGTTTCTACAGCAGCACAAAATAGAGAAGAACAGAGAAAATCAAATTCTCTTGAATTAACGTTTGCAAATACAACCAAATATCTGTTTGACAAGAATGAGACATAAAAATAGAAATCCATCAAGAATTTTTCTTAAAAATCCTAAAAATGTTTGTCAGTCAAAAGTCTATTTTATAGTACTATGGTGTCACTTGTCTATATGTATACACAAAGATTTAAACAGGCTGCAATAGCTGATTTTCATCATGAACAATTGTTCTCTTTTCTGTCATTTGACCTGATGTTTATCATCAATAAAGTTTTGGGTACATTCTCATGCATGAACACAAAAGTCCTCTGTGTGAGGACGTATAAAGAGCTCTTGGCTCATTAACTTGTGAGTTGACAATGTCCAATAAACAAACATTGAATGTTACAGTCACACTTGTTTTCTGTGCAGCGTTCAGTTAGAACCTTGTTCCACAGACCAGTGTTACTGACAAGGTGTGTCAGTTTAGTTTAATTTGAGAAGAATGAGCATGCGCATTGAAGCATGTTTAAATAAATATCTCTTCCTAAACACTGTGATGGTTCTGTTGGATTAACTCTTTGTGAGAGTTGTTCCAGTGGTTCAGTGTTCATTGGGTTCAGAAGCTCTGGAACTTCAACTCCATGGTTAGGTTCTTGGGTTCCACTATTCTCCCAGTCAAAACTGGGAAATAAAAGTTATAAAGTAAATGTCTACTGTACTAACCGCACACTTTCATTTCAAGGGTCTTAAACTGCTTCTGCCAACAATATTTCCCTAAAATATTATTCAGAAATCTGGTATTTATTTATTTAATTTTTTTTATTGTATGTCCAGCCAATCAGAATCCTGAAAAAATAACAAAGATATTAGTGTGTGTGTGTGTGTGTGTGTGTGTGTGTGTTCTTGTACTTACTACATACTGAGGACCAAAACAACGTTTTTACCAACAGAGTGAGGACATTTTTGTGGTCCTCACTTTTTTTTAAAAGCTCACCTGTTGGGTTTAGAGGTCTGGTGTGAATTACGTTTTTGTTAAGGCTAGGGTTAGGAATACAGCAACACCGGTTAGAGCAGTGGTTCTCAATTAGTGGGGCGCGCCCCCCTTGGGGGGCGCGGAGGAGGAGCAGGGGGGGCGCGGCGCACCGCACCTGACCCCCCCAACCCCTCCCCCCACCCCGCTCGGAGCTTCCCCGACGGAGAATAAAACAGATTCCAGAATACATGCACGGACTGATTTGTGAACACAGAAAAAGTCCAAACATGGATTTTATTTCATGGAGCAGTGCAAATGTTCCATGGAAGAGAAATTTAGATTTTTCTTACTTTTTGTTTCATTTATATTGTTTGTTTGGTAGAGTGACGTATAAACAGCCCTATTGAACATGGTCATGTTAAAAGATGCCTCATCTTTGTTTCCCTGAGCTGCCCTGCACCACTGTTTTATTTTATTTAAATAAAATGTTTTTTCTGAACATAACTTCCTTTGTTTCTTATATGAGAAATGGAAAGAATCATTTGTTCGCAGCCAGAGGCAGCATGATCTATTTTCGCTTATTTTTAAAATAATAATAAATATTCAATAAAACCGTTAAATATCCATTCTTTTTTCATTAATATTTATCCCACACAAGCTGACCAGAGTTCCCCAGTAACATATAAACAACACAGTTAAACGATTTCACTTGAATTAACATTCCTGCTGCCGCCCGAACGCACATTGTGCTCCGCGTGAACTGGTCACCTGCCTGTGCGCAAATGTCATGTGAGGAGCGCTGAAGAGAAGCGCTGACAGAGGGATTCAGAGGTCTGTCTGGACATCCTGTCAAGTTCTGGAATTAAAAATACAACAACTTTCTGTCTTTTATTTGTGTCTGACGCGCTCCGCTGCTGCGCTCCATCACCCGTGCTTCTGCGACTTTACCTCACTGACGCAGCAGCGAGCGCAGCGCACTCTGCTATTTTTGACAGATCTCTTTGATCTGCTTAAATCGTGAAAAATGAAGCCAGGCAGCAGTTTTTCTGGAGGATTGAGAGGAGATGCAGCTAAAATACAGACAGGACAGGAAAATGGTTGCATAAAAAAATAAAACAAAGTGCTTGAAAAGGAAAATGCAGGTAGATTTATCCACTACACGTTTGTAACTTTATAAAGCAATCACTTATAAGCAATATTTTTTCATTTGATACAATTGTAGTCACCTTCAAAATTGTCCCACACCCAGGGCCGTTTCTAGGCATTTTGGGGGCCAA
>SSNS01000337.1:440019-487519 GCA_006937985.1 Aphyosemion australe
GGGGGTTGCCGCCACGACAGGCACCGACCACCCTGCGGCCACAGCTGCGGTCAGCCGCCTCGACAATGGAGTCACGAAACATGGCCCATTCGGACTCAATGTCCCCCGCCTCCCCCGGGACACGTTTGAAGTTCTGTCAGAGGTGGGAATTTAAGCTCCTTCTGACAGGAGACTCTGCCAGACGTTCCCAGCAGACCCTCAAAACACGTTTGGGTCTGCCAGGTCTGACCGGCATCTTCCCCCACCATCGAAGCCAACTCACCACCAGGTAGTGGTCAGTTGACAGCTCCGCCCCTCTCTTCACCCGAGTGTCCAAGACATGCGGCCGCAGATCAGATGAAACGACAACAAAATCGATCATCGACCTGCGGCCTAAGGTGTCCTGGTGCCAAGAGCACATATGGACACCTTTATGCTTGAACATGGTGTTCGTTATGGACAATCCATGACGAGCACAGAAGTCCAATAACAGAACACCACTCAGGTTCAGATCAGGGGGGCCGTTCCTCCCAACCACACCTCTCCAGGTCTCACTGTCGTTGGCCACGTGAGCATTGAAGTCCCCCAGCAGAACGAGGGAGTCACCCGAAGGAGCGCTCTCTAGCACCCCCTCCAGGGACTCCAAAAAGGGTGGGTAGTCTGAGCTGCAGTTTGGTGCATAAGCACAAACCACAGTCAGGACCTGTCCCCCCACCCAAAGACGGAGGGAGGCTACCCTCTCGCTCACCGGGGTAAACCCCAACGTACAGGCACCAAGAGGGGGGGCAAGAAGTATGCCCACCCCTGCTCGACACCTCTCAGTGGGAGCAACTCCAGAGTGGTAGAGAGTCCAACCCCTCTCGAGGAAACTGGTTCCAGAGCCAGAGCCATGCGTTGAGGTGAGTCCAACTATATCTAGTTGGAACCTCTCAACCGCACACACCAACTCCGGCTCTTTCCCCACCAGAGAGGTGACATTCCACGTACCTAGAGTTAGCTTCTGTAGCCGAGGATCAGACCGCCAAGGTCCCCGCCTTCGGCTACCACCCTTTCCACATTGCACTCGACCCCTCTGGCCCCTCCCACGGGTGGTGGGCCCATGGGAAGGGGGACCCACGTCTCCTCTTCGGGCTGTGCCCGGCCGGGCTCCATGGGTGAAAGCCCAGCCACCAGGTGCTCGCCAGCGTGCCCCAACTCCAGGCCTGGCTCCAGAGGGGGGCCCCGGTGACCCGTGTCCGGGTGAGGGAACACTGGTTCCATTTATTTTATTCATCATAAGGGGTCTTTTAGTTTTACTTAAGTAAAAATATTGAATTGATCCTTCAACTTGTACAGAAGTCTCTTTAAACCCTAATATCTATACTTCTAGACTTTTGACAGCTCTGCAGGTGGACAAAGTCCTGATAACTAAGCTGTGATGTTCAGACAAACCCTTTTAAACCCACATGGACCCAGCTCCATTTGCTGCTGTCTTAATCCAGCAGTGATGCAGATTATCGTGATGAGACTTATTACAAAAACCGTTTTCACCATCACTAATTTTCCTTTCATGTTTATTTCAGCAGACATATTCAGACTCAACCACCGTGTTCACCTGGTGCTGCGGCGGCTGGTACTGGTGGTACTTTGCTGTGAAGACCAGGATGTAGACGGTTATGAAGAGGAAGTTAGTCTGAAGGTAGAGCAACACGTTGGTCCTGCTGTGGACAGATATGATTCCAAACAGGAATTATAATATTTACAGGTGAAACAGGAAAAATGAGAATCTGGTGCAAAAATTCATTTATGTCAGTAACTCATCTTAAATGTGAAACTAATCTATGAGACAGACTCAATAACATGTAAATCCAGATATTTCAGCCTTTATTTGTTATAACTGTGATGATTCTGGCTACAGCTGATGAAAACCCCACATTCAGAATCTCAGACTATCAGAATATAATGAAAAGGTTCAATATTCTAGACTCAAGGTGTCACACTCTGATCAGCTGATGGATCAGTCTTTGATCAGAACACCTGCAGAGGGTTCCTGGGCCTTTAGATGGTCTCTCAGTCTGACATAAGTGGACTTTTACACCAGATTCTCATTTTTCCAGTCCCACCTGTAGACACGCTGTTTTCATCAGCTTGAGTCACGTTTCTGGTAATAGGTGCTGTTGTGGTAAATTAGTAAGAAAACTGGAAAACCTTCCTCTGCGTTTTGCTCAATGCCCCCCCCCCCCCCAAAGAGGACAAGAAAAACAGAAAACCCACAGTCCTGCGCTCCCATTGGCTCTCAGTGACCGTGACGTTTCCAGATGCGCCCTCCTATTGGACGAGGACGCCGCTCATCGTCCTGAGTGACGCCCGCGCAGCCGCAGTCTCCTCCCAGCGGCAGCAGCAGCTATTTGAGAGGGGACCAGCAGATTGTTGTACATAGAGCCGCTTCAGGATCGTCAATGGGAGGAACGCGAGGCGGTGGAAGAGCGAGTTACGGTCCAAAGTTAAACCCGCAGCGGCACCATGCTCTCCACACCCGAACCGAGTCTGTGGATTACAGCTTGCCTTCATCTGTGCTGCCTGCTCGGCGGCGGGGGCGCGCAGAACGCGAAGGAAGGTGAGTTGTTAAAGTTTGGACCCGCTCTGTCCCGTGGCGACTGGACACGTTCTCAGAGGGAAAAGGGGAGAAAGGAGAAACCCGAAGGCTTCGTGGCGTTTCTTCATTCTGGTTTAACCCACCGCTGCCTGCTATGGTGAACTCGCCGGAGCCGGAGATGACAGCCCGGCGGCACACAGCAGCGTCCGGCCGCGTTTTTACGCACGGGGTAACGAACCGCCGTAAACGTGGATCAGACGGAGAATGTCTGGTTGTTTAACGCTCGGTGTTCTGGGTCAGTGTAGCCGCCTGCCCAGGTGATGTGAGCGGATCGGTCTGCAGGCTGGCCTCGAACCGGAGGATCGTTTCCTCCTCGGCTCTGACAGCCCGTCCGGCACGGAGCCGTGATGTGGTCCAATGTTAATAATAATAATAATAATAATAATAATAATCAAGCCAGGATGAAGGTCTAATTTAATTCATCTGATTTGTTTAAATGACTGAGGCGTAAATCGGCCATCGGGGTGTTTTTGGTTGAACTTGGTAAATTATAAAAGTGTTTCTCTGTCATAATAAAATTCTTACTGGCGCGCGGAGCGCGTGCTGTTTAGGTCGCTGCTAAACCTAAATGCGGGCTTGTCAGCTCCGGGCCGGCGGCTCTGGCCGTTATCCGCGGCGGAGCCGCCGCGCTCACGGCCACGTGCTCCGGACGCGTTAACTGGGCTTGTGTCCTCAGCAGGACCCGAGCAGCAGGACAAGATCCGCTGTTTGAAATGACGCAGGGATGAGGCGTGAGGTGATTTCTAAAAGTTCCCGCAGACAGGAGGACCTAGCTGTCTGCTGCTGCGGCGTCTCCGGCGCAGCGCCGAGCTCCAGCCGGTCACGGCGGGTCCTGTCTGTGCCTAAGTGAGATCTAACCACCTGCTCCTGTTCTCCTGTCTCCAGTGATTCTGCTGGACTCCAAGGCGCAGCAGACGGAACTGGAGTGGATCTCCTATCCTCCCAACGGGGTAAGTGAGTCTGCTTTCACATACCTGTTTGCTCCTTTGGCTGATCCACCTGTGAGGTCTGAGAACACCAGGCGCTCTGTGTGCTGCTCTGAAGGCTTTAACATTCCGAGGACAAAGGCCTTAAGTCTTGCTGTCTGATTAAAACAAGAACTTCTTAAATAAATAATGCAGGGACAGGCTGATGGAGCAAACGCAACCGTCCTCTAAATGTGTCAGCCTGGTAACAGAGCAGAGGTGTAGATTACCAGCAGGGTGAAGTAGTTTACAGGGTAATCCCCTCAGAGCCTTTGTGTCCCATGGACTGAGTCCTTTATGAATGCATGTTGTCTTCTTTCAGTGGGAAGAGATCAGCGGCTTGGATGAGAACTACATTCCCATTCGCACCTACCAGGTTTGCCAAGTCATGGAGTCCAATCAGAACAACTGGCTTCGGACTAACTGGATAGAGAAGGGCGATGCTCAGAGAATATTTGTGGAGCTGAAGTTCACCTTGAGGGATTGTAATAGCCTACCTGGAGTGGTGGGCACCTGCAAGGAGACGTTCAACCTGTATTACCAGGAAACCGACTCCGAGTTGGGCCGGGGCTTGAGGGAGAATCAGTATGTGAAGATTGATACAATCGCTGCAGACGAGAGCTTCACCCAGGGTGACCTGGGTGAGAGGAAGATGAAGCTGAACACGGAGGTGCGTATAATTGGGCCCATGTCCCGGCGAGGCTTCTACCTGGCCTTCCAGGACGTCGGCGCCTGCATCGCTCTGGTCTCTGTCAAAGTCTACTACAAGAAGTGCTGGTCCATCATTGAGAACCTGGCCACGTTCCCAGACACGGTGACGGGATCGGAGTTCTCCTCGCTGGTGGAGGTGGAGGGCATGTGTGTGAATGATGCCGAGGAGGAGGCTGACAACTCCCCCAAGATGCACTGCAGCGCCGAGGGGGAATGGCTTGTTCCCATTGGGAAATGTATATGCAAGGCTGGATTTCACCAGAAGGGAGACGCGTGTGAACGTGAGTGCTTGGATTTACTTATTTATCTGTCTGTCTGTCACAAACGTGTTCATTTCTGCATATGTGTAAGTGTGTACATGCAAGTATGTGCCACTGTGTGTGTGTGTGTGTGTGTGTGTGTATAATATAGTCTCTGAAGAGGGGCAAATGGATAGGTACATAGACTTTTCTCATTTGTTTATTTTTAGGGCTGTTATTATTATAAAGGGAAAGGTTGTGTTCACCTTGTTCAGCAACATGTAAAAATGTAAAAAAATCTAAAGTTAAACATTTTTTTACAAGGTAATAAAACTGTGATGTGGCTTTAATTAATGTGAATTGTTTCAGAAATATAAGAAAATAAATAAGTAATTAATCAAAAATATGTATAATATGCTACGTGTATATATGATAATTAATAATTAATGAATTTATATATATATATTTTTAGTGTATATTTTATATTTGTTTTATATTATCAGAGTGCAACGGCCCTGGGTTGTAACAGAGGATTAGAACCACTATCTTGTTTTTAAGTGGGTTCTTATTAAAGGTTCCAGATCATGAAAAAGCCACTGTTTGGAGCAGTTTACCGTGTGAAATCATCATTTCCTCATGAGAAATACCCCCAAACCCAAGCTTTTTAGTCTGCATTCATGCATTTTCCCGTCTCAGCTGCAGTTTGGTTGATGTCAAGATTTTTCCTGCAAGCAGGAGACTGTAGCCCATCAGGCATTCTCCTCCCCCTGAAGCTGGTCTGGTCTCGGTTCTGAAACCTGGAGATTCTGACAAAATTACTTCTGCATTGGGGACAAAACCACCGTAAAACATACGTCCCGTCTACAGACACCCGTCATGGCCAGCACAGGGTGTGTGTGTTAGGTGATGAAGGTTTTGTATCAGATTCAGTGGTTGGAGTTTTGGACTAGCGTGTAGTTTGGTGCAGGTTCACCTCCCAGTCACAACAGTAACTTATATTCTTCTGCTTTAGCTCCACTTGCCAGTATTATGTTTCCAACCCTTTATTGGTAAACGGTTTAAACATCAGGACTCGTCTCTGTGCTTCTGTAGCCAGTGTGAGTCCATGTGAGCTGAGCAGAGGACATCAACTAAAAGCTGCTTGGAAACGACCACATTCAAACATCTTTAGAGACACAAATATTTAGCAGAAAGTAATCAATCAAATATAAATAAATGAAATCTGCTTCAGCTGCATAAATACCTGCTGACACCACCGGGAGTGGAACCGGCACGCGGGTAAATAAGATGAAAGGCAGATGTTTTAGCCACTGGACCACCAGAGCCAGTACATCACAGACCTGCCTAAGACGCTGTTGGTGCGTTTTGTCGGAGTGGGTGTGGGCGGAGCTTCAATTAAGCAATTTCAGGTATAAATTCAGGCTGACAAAAATAACTCGTGTTTGAGATAAATGACGTCTCGGTAGTGCCAACGGTAATATTTGATCACATGCTGTGCCTACCTTTGCTGTGACAGGTTTAAAATAACATGATCTGGAAGCTTTCAGCAGGCTAGCGGCACAGACGCAGCAGAGCTGACGGCGGTAACGGCAGACATCTTTAGTGTAATGCTAGGATTCTGTGCTAATTGATTGTGAGGCTCCTAATTTATCGGCATGAGTCTGTTGGCACAAGGATTAAATAATAACTTGAGTTTAGCTCCTCGGCTCAAACGCGCCTCTCGTTCCTCTGGCCTGGAGCCAAAACAATCACCAGCTGAATTGACTAGCCACCGGTCCAGAGGAAGCACAGCCAGCCGGGCTTCCAGTGTCGGCCCGGCCCAGCCTAACCAGGCTGAATGGTTCTCACGCAGGAACGCCGTGTTGTTCCAGCACTGCTTCACTTCTCTACCGTCAACAGTAACACTCCCACTAAACCCTCCCAGTATTGTTTCCAGGTGCCACCTGATTTGAATGATCAGAGCCGTTCTGGATTAAAAGGGGTCGGTCTGGGTCACAGAACTAAATGGGGAACCTTGTCATCTAAGTTTAGTGTTTTCTCTTTGTTGTCAAAGTGGACAACCTCTGTCTAAACGGCTTAGCGGGAGCAGCCGCCTATAATAAGTGAACAGAATTCAACTTAGAACAAATTAGCATCCCTGGCAGACGAGCTTTTATGCCACGCTGTCATCCATTAGAGACCCTCTGAGGGAGGAGTGCTAATGAAATATATTAGGCCGTGTAATTTAGAGCCACACGGCCTGCCTCGAGTCGTGCTACGTGTCTAATGCTAGCAGGCTATCCCTGACTCGACCCACAGACACGCTGTCTATTGTTCTTGTTGGTTTTTATGCATCAGGTCCAGTCGTGCCCTCTGGTTAGAAGAAGTCTAGGATTTATTTCCCCCGGGAGGTTTCAACTTCAAACCCATAGAAATCCAGACAGCGTTCCGTAGTGTGTCTCACTGCAAGGCCCTGTCTGTCTCCATTAATGAACCTGTCTGTGGGTCAATGCTAGAAAGTACCGGCATTGTTTAAAGCCACGTGGCTCCGACTGCAGTCTTGACACTGCACCTTTATGAGCTTCATCTCCACTGAGGCATGAGAAGCTTTTGTATTAAGGGGTACTTAATCTAAATAAAATGAGAATCACGGTGCACCATCAGCACTTCTACGAGCAGCTTCACTGACACCAAATTGTTCATTCAGTACTTTCCTCAAGAACAATTTAAAGCCCATTGAAAGTATTTCTATCAGCTGAACAGTGAAGCAGTGAGCCCAAGTGTCTGTGACTGTTCAAACAAGACTCTGTCTCCTGGACTGCAGACCACTCTAACATAGGGTGACCATATTTCCATTTCCAAAAAAGAAGACCTACCGATGACGTCGCACTATGGCAACGCCACACAAACCACACTGGGACCCATTTGTCCCAGTGTTCTGCCAGAACTCCTGGCTTAGAGCTCAAATGAATCGGACGAGTGGGTATTGTAGTGATCTCTTATATTTCCATATTATACAAGTTTAATTCATTTAAAAACGTAAATGTTTGCTAATACAAAACATTTTCTACCATCCTGCTCAGAATAATATAATAAACCGACAGAACTGGTCAGAAAGAAATTAAGTTAATTATTGGGGATCATCATATAATTGTTAGGAATTACCATCAAACACAGGAAAACACCTAAAACATTCCTTCATGGTGTATTGATCTGTAAGAGGTTATTGTTGTGTGTTCATGGTGGCGCTTAGATGTTTTAGAGAGTTTGTGAGGGCTGGAGCAGCACAGATGCAGCATCGTCCCACGTTGTCAAGACGACATTAACAAACCACTGTTAAGAGCAAAATGTCATTGTTTCTGCTGCTTTAGTGCTGCAGCAACGCTATCTTAATAAGAAATGATCTGACCTCGCGTTTTACTACAGCATCGCTAAAGCTTCTGCTGCGTGACTTTGTTTTTGGTCTGACAATATCAGAACATGTCAGTCATGTCCGAGGTGTTTTTGTATAATTAATACCCCTGGATAGGGTATGAATTACACAGAGGCTTCTGGTGTGTGTGTGTGTGTGTGCGTGTGTGTGCGTGTGTGTGTGTGCGTGTGTGTGTGTGTGTGTGTGTGTGCGTGTGTGTGTGCGTGTGCGTGTGTGTGTGTGTGTGTGTGCGCTGCGCTGCTCACAGCCGACGGGAACAGAGAAACGGCTGGGTGGGTCAAAGGAGCTCGGAGAAGTCCGCGGTCTCTTCCTTATTAAACAAAGGCTGTGTGGCAACACTGTGTCAGTGTGTGAGTGTCAGTGTGTGTGTGCGTTCTATTTTGCCTTGGCCCCCAAAATGCCCTGACACTGCCCTGGGTGTGGGACTGAGTTTTGAAGCTGATCTGAATTGTATCAAATATATAAATATTACATGTACAGAGGTATCAGAATCAGAAGGGTTTTATTGCCAGATGTGTGAGAAATCACAACATTAGGAAATTGCTGCGGTACTTGGTGCAAAAACAAAGATAAAAAATAAGACATAAGCAAATATAGGAAGTAATAATATACTCATGATAAAATAATTATTATAAAAAGTGGCAATAATTAGAGAAGCAGCTACTATATACACAGTGCAGGTACTAATCAGAGTGGATCAGCTTCAGGTACAAACACAACACTGGGTCAGGTAGACTGAGACATCCCAGATGCAAAACTGAGCGCTATCGCAGATCCTTCATCCCCTCTGCTGTAAGAGTGTATAACTCCTCAGTTTAAGCTGTACTGGTATCATCCTGGTACACAATAACACCAATGCAATATTCAGTATGTGTTCTATACTTGTGCAATACCGGATTCACATTGTTGTCTGTGTCTCTTACAGTATGCTGCATAGTGTTGGTACCAAGTTTGTTTTTATCTTTTATTTGTGTTTTTTTAGTGATCTAAGATTACAATACTAGATTACTGCCTATGTGTTTATAGATGTATCCTTGTTTTTTATCTTCTTCTAATTACCCTTTGAGTGATGGTGCTGCTGTGACAAGTGAATTTCCCCACTGTGGCATCAATAAAGTCTATTATATTCTATTTATGAGTTATTGCTTTATGAAGGTGAAAATGTGTAGTGGGAATAATTTACTAGGGCTGCACAATATATCGCAAATTTATCGTTGGCGCAATATCAGCATGCGCAATAGGCGTATCGCAAAGAAGAGAAATATATCGCAATTAATGGCCATCTCAGATTTTTGCTACACATAATGCATTTTGTCAATCAAATGGAAGCATGACGTTTTTGACAAATCAAATGGAGCCCTTCACCCATTTGGCCAATCGGGTGGGTTCCTATAGGTTAGATGCCTTGGTGCCTAGGTGGACGGCACTTCATTAGGATGGCTAGCAAACACCTGAGTTAGCTTAGAGAGCGTCGCAATGTAATGTGAACTTGCATGATTTCATTTTGTTACTGTATTAACACTAATGATAGAGCATGTAATGGTGTGTCTAAAGTATATATACAAAAACTGCAGATTTAAGCATTTATTAATTTATTGCAAGTAACATCGATATCGCAATATTAAGCACTGTTATTGCATATCGCAAGTTTTCCTAATATCGTGCAGCCCTAAAATCTACCTACATTTTCTTTTTCAAGCTCTGTGTTTTGTTTTCTTGTTTTTTTATGTCCCTGTTGTCCTGTCCTGTCTGTCTCTGATCTTGTCTAAATCCTGTAGAAAAACTGCTGCCTGCTTCCTCCTTTTTCACCTCATGAGCTACTTTTGAACTAAGCAGATCAAAGGGATCTACCGGCTAAAAAATAGCAAAGTCGCACTGCGTGGCCATGCCAGTGAGGTGAAATCACCACTGATGAGCTGCGCAGCAGTAGAGTGCGTCAGACACACATAAAAGACAGAAAGTACCAGAAAATATGAGCGGACATGAATCATTGCATGTTAATTATATTTCTTTGGTGGCGCCACTTTGAGAATGTGCCATGTGCAGGACACAATCAGCGCTCTCCGTCCTCTCCGTTCAAAAGAATCCCCACTACGCTGAGAGTCCGTAGAAATAATGCAACATAGGTAGAAACAGGATCTTTTTTGGGGTTCCCTCTGGGTGTGTAAGTTGAGGGCTTCCAGCTCACCCGTAATTCGAATCCTGCTCCTGGATGAAAACCAGGAGCAGGATTTTCATCAATATAGCGAACCCCCCCCCCCCCAGACGCCCTGGACAGAGCGTGAAAAGTGGACATGTCCGAGGAAAAGAGGACGTGTGGTCACCTTAGGCTAACAACAGTACAGGTGCATATCTCATCGGTGTGGGTAAGGTATCTAAGACTTTGGGAGCAGGTGGAGACCACATTTTGTATGAAATGAGGATAAATTGGGACCAAATGGAGACATAATAAAAAACTTAAATTATTACCTGAGCACTTACACAGTTGTGTTATTCTTGGTATTTCAGTGTGATTCCAGCTGAAAGTTTGTGTATTCCCTCATTTCCAGCAGCTGCTCCTGTGATGATGTTTGGAATGAGGCGTGTTTGTCCTGAATGACCACGCATGAGGTCACCGAGGCTCGTGATGTGGTCTCTCCATAGCTGTTGGTGCTCATGAATATTAGTTTCAGTAAGAGACTAAAGGGGACGCCCTCAGTTCTGAGGAATTTTGACAATAGATCAGAGAAAAAAATCAGAGGATCAACATTTCAGCATTAATTGAAACCTGTTTTGTCGTAATGGTTCAAACTAATGTCATTACGGAGTTTATGCAGATGCCAGGTAGTCATCTTCCTTTGAATGTTCCAGGGACTGTCTGTGTTGGAACATGTTCTTTAGTGTGAATAAACATCTCATTTAGAAGCACAGAGCAGCTTGGTGGAGGTGTCTACTGATCAGTGTTACTGGGTACACAACTCTTTCATTTAAAGTCTAAGGTCTAACATGTCCAAGTTTTAAAAATGTTTCTCATGCTTTAGTTCTTATGAGGCAATCTGACTCCTCGGGAGAGATCTTAACGGATGTTTGCTGTTCTATGAATATAACTTTGGCACTGAGGGAGCTATTCAGCCATGGCGTGGGCGCAGGTGGAGTAAGTGCACATAGCTGTCAGTCATGTTATTGGAGAAACCCCCTGTGCAGACACAGAGGTCTTCTTCAAAACGTGTTGTGATCCACTCGTTCAGCAAAGAGGGACCCCCCCCCTTCCTCTTGTGTCTGTAAAGATATCGTCCAGAGGCAAATTTCCTTTGAATCACATGTATAATAGTGTATTAAAACCAGTGTTCACTCTGACAAGACATTTTCATTTAGTTTTAGTCTTTTGACTAAAATTCTTTTTAATTTTAGTCACGATTTAGTCGACTAAAATTAAAACACGTGTATTTTTCTTCAGATGCATCAATTTTCTACTTGTGTTAAGGAAATGTTAACTACACCCATTTGAAACTGTAAATAAATATCACATTTTACACTTTGGATCAATAAAACTTGTTTTAATAACAATAATTAATGGAAAATACCTAAATGAACACTGACAGTTTGAAATTGTGCCTCTCAGTATTAATAAAATAAAAAAATCTCAGTTTAATGTGCAGTAATATGACAAGAAATGACATCATACCATGAAAACATTATAATACAAAGAGGTAAACTAAAGGTAAGAATTGTTTTCTTAGACTGATTTATCAAGGTGGGACAAAAACACCGCTAGAACACCGAACGCCGATCATATCGGCCGTAGAAGCGCCACGAAAAGAAAAATGATTAGACAACAAGATGTGCGGCGCGCTGGCCGTGCGTGAACTCTGTTCGGGTCGCTGAGCTGCGGCACCAGCAGTAATCTAACCCCGCCTCCGCTCGCTGCTAACAACACGTAACACTTTCAAAACCAGGGGAAACCCGGGTGTGTACTCACCAAGCAGATGCTTTTCAGATGGTCACATTTGATGCTTTTCCTTCCAGCCGCGGACATTTTATCCCTTCAGACATAACTTTTACCGGCATAAACATCTTATGTTTGCTTACCGCTAGCTTTTTCAAACAACAGCCCGGCTCCGGACTCTGATTGGTTCTTTTCTCATTTAGTCCCGCCTGTTCCATTTGAAATGTATTTGATCATGTGATGAGCTCACCTCTTGTTTTGTGGTTTTCCAGTAAACATATTCTGATAGCGGTGATCTCGCGCACTCTAGTGGCACAAAATAAATGACACCCAAATGCAGTAGAAGGACGTGAACTGCTTAAGCAGTTAACCAGGCAAAACAATTCTACCCGGTTATGACCTTAACGGCAATTAACTGGTTAACTCTGTGCATCCCTAGTAAAAGTGACTCTTCTGTGCCTGCTGTGTGTGTTAGCGGCCGTGGTGGAGGGAGTGTTGAAAAAGGCCAGTTGAAGTGTCCTCGCAGCCTGCAAGGGCTTCTCTTTTAGCGAAGAAGTGTGTGTTGTGAAAATAGAGCCCATTCATCCACGGGTCCGTGTAGCGATGTCTTCTGGTTGCAGTGGAGCCACAGAGACATTTGGACAGAGCCGGCCCTTGTGGCTGGACACTGGAGTCTTTGTTTCACTCAATGCTGAGAAAGGATGTTGTCTGATTTTGACACATCACATCACCGTGGGACTAAGTAACCAGTGTCTGAGAAATGATTAACTGTTGACCGTCAGCCTGGACAAGCCAGTGGCCTCTAGCTGCTAGAGAACAGATAAAATGGACCATATCTCACAGTGAGCCTTGCTTTCTAACAAGAGAATTAATGAGAGGCTGCAACATCCCGTAGACACTGGCTTTATCCATCTTGGCTGTCAGAGAATTGGACAGAAGTTAGTTGGAGACTGATTGATGTTTGAACCCCCTGAGAGAAAGGGCTGAGCTTCATCTGACTGAACCAACCAGCATGTGTGGAAGTCACGGGGCGGCCCAAGTAGCTCAGCCAGGCTTGAGGCCTGGAGAACAGCTTGGTTTAGCATTTCAAATGAAGTCAGGAAGCCAGGAACTGGGAGGTCGTGATGTTTCCCTGATTGATGGGGTGTGGATTTAATACAGCTCCTCCAGAGCTTAATTATGCAAATGACAGGTGTATGCCGAATCCACAGGAGACCCAAATGGACCCAGTTCACTCAAGATTGAAATACATTGTTGATGGATGGGATCTCATCCTGCCAGTGCCTGTGTGTCGGATATGAAGAGTGGCTTCCTGTTCCTGGCTGTTGTCTCAGCCTGGCAGGTAGCAGTCAGACCCACAGATGGAGGGTTCTGAGCTCTGGTTCCAGGACAACATCCGTGTCCCAGAATGGGATTCTTGTTGGGTAGACTCCAGAGACAGTAGATGGAAAGAAACTAAACCACTCACCTCTGAACTGATTAGGACTCTTCATGCATTCATCATGTGAAATGCTCCGTCGTCTGATGATTGGGTTTCAGACCATCTTACGTAGAGGCGGGCAGTATTTGATTGGTGTATGAGTCAGTGTTCCTGAACAGATTCCTGTCTCGACTACATCACCGTGTTTCTGCGGAGCTCCTTTGCTCTAATTCTTTGTCAGTAGTAGACTAAACCACAGCTACTTTGAAGAAGAGGCAGCAGAATGCTGGAAATTGCGGTTTGGCAGGAGCTGATAGAGTATTTATTTTAACCCCCCCCCCCCCTTCTTTAAATACACACTGGTGATGAGGCCTAGGAGCACGTAGGGGATGTTTCCGGGATATGCAGGTTTGAGTTGGTGCTTTCTCTGGAATCTGCTCTGCTGTCCTGTCAACGGGTCTTACTGCTCATGTGGTGAAAGTAAAAAGAACAGAATTCTAACATGAATCCAATGGATCCAAACCACACAGTCTTAATTTTTGGTCTGTAGCTTCAGATCCAGGATCTGCTGAGCCTTTACTACTAACACCTTCACATGGAATCACATGGAACCACATGGAAACACATGGAACCACATTTAATCACACGGAATCACATGGAACCACATTTAATCACATGGAACCACATGGAGCCACATGGACACATGGAAACACATTTAATCACATGGAGCCACATGGAACCACATGGAGCCACATGGAACCACATTTAATCACATGGAACCACATTTAATCACATGGAATCACTTGGAACTACATTTAATCACATGGAAACACATGGAACCACATTTAATCACATGGAATCACTTGGAACCACATTTAATCACATGGAACCACATGGAAACACATTGAACCACATTTAATCACATGGAACCACATGGACACATGGAAACGCATGGAATCAGATGGAATCTTGTCTGATTTCAAAATTCAGCTTTTACTTGTTTTATGATTCTTCTTGTTTTCACCGATAAATGTTATTAAATATATTTAAGCAGTTCTGTAGAAAAACCATCCTAAATTTAACAAAAATAACAGTTTCAGTTCAACAGAACAGTAAAGACTTCAGGGTGCTTAAAAATCAGTAAATCAGAAGGATTTTATTCACTGGATTTTTTTCATAATTATAGTTTGACTCACTGATGGTGAAGAAGTCTCTGCTCTGTTGTTTGGATGAAGATTTAAGGTATGAAGGTTTGTTCATCTTTGTCATCATTCCAGTCGATCACGTGACGACTCAAAACTTTAATGAGAATCTTTAAAGTTTTGCAAACATGCAGATGATGAAGAAAGTCTCTTATTTGTGTGTTCACATCGACGTGAACGTGTTCCATGGCGTTCCACCTGTTCCGTTGTTACTGTCCAGGTGTGTTCTGTTGTCCCACACCGTGGACATCATCCCTGAAGGAGTCATCAGATGTGGTTCTGGTGCTCCCGGGCAGTCGGAGTGAGCAGCGTGAGTCGTTTTC
This sequence comes from Aphyosemion australe, assembly GCA_006937985.1. Taxonomy (NCBI): domain Eukaryota; kingdom Metazoa; phylum Chordata; class Actinopteri; order Cyprinodontiformes; family Nothobranchiidae; genus Aphyosemion; species Aphyosemion australe. The sequence continues at coordinate 454,831 of SSNS01000337.1, forward strand.
TGTCTTAGATTAGAAAAAACAAACTTGATTACGGGATAAAACCAGTCAGATTTCCGCTCCCACTCGAGCAGATTACAAACACATTTCCTGTGTTCCTTTGCTGTTTCCTGCATTCTCCTGTGACCGCGGTGTCTTTTTGCTAATTGGTCACGGCTATTTGAAAGAAAAGTGACGTCTTATCAGCCCTGAGGTTTTGGAATCTGACCCGCCCGTCCAAATGTGCGCCTGTGCGCTGCGTCACATGAATGGAGAGAATCCGAGTAAACATTCCTCACCCTCTCACAAACAAAGCCATATGGCTGGCGTGGCTTTGTAAGAGCATGAAAGAGAGACCTCTGACTTTATGTCACATAGCGTTATTTCCAGGGAGATGTGGAGGGTGGCGTTTGGCCGTGGACGGGCTACCTTCATTTCCACATGGCTGCAGACGGCTGCAGGAGCACAATGGAGGCCTGCCGGTTGTGTTTAGTAACATGAGCACCCAGGCTGACAGGACAGTGTCAGGAAGAAGATGGATGATCGCAGCAGTTGACCCCTGATCCCCAGAGGAGTCACCTCCACCAGCCCCTCCCCCTGCATGACAAAAGAGCCCCCCCACACACACACACCATGCAGCGGCTCTCATCTCCACTTGCACTAACAGGTTTAGACATCTCCATCGATCTCTACCTTCAAACCTCTTGCCGTGCTAAGCTTTTGCCCTTTTAGCTATCCAAACTGAGGCGCAGATGTCTTTTTTGTAATTGCCTGCCTGCTGGCTGCTTGAGAGGGATGTGATCAGACAGGCAAACTCCATGTCAGAAGACAATGGCTTTGGTGTTCTGTGTGGCGTCCCCGTGGCATGAAGGTGAAAGTGATATGTGACGGGGCCCGGGGTCCAGCGTCAGGGAGGGCCCTGCTCCTCTGGGAGGCTGCAGAGCCCTGCTTCTGTGCTTCAATCTTCCTTTAAGAGGAAAATCAATAACTTATTACATAACTGCACAGTTTTCCTCCCTTTTATCTTCAGAAGAGAGGAAAGCAACCCTAAAACATGCTGAGGATGGTTTGTTGCAGTGAAATGTAGGTCAGTTGTTGCTGTTGTGTTTTTATGTTCAGGAATTCTCTAAAGTTAGTGTTAATAATGTTGTTATTCAGGATTATTATGGAGTTCATTTAATCTCTTGATTACCACCTTTTAGAAGCAGAAATCTGTGATTCATTCAGGTCTGACGCCTGCAGCTCCATGTTTCACAGTTACTTACCCCACTAATGTCCAAAAGACTTCAAACATGAGAAGCCATTAGCTGTGACTCAGGCGTGGAGCATGTGTGTGGTTTCACCCCTAAAACAGCTCACACCATTTTAAATACTGGAGTATCAGCATAATTCCTGCAGATGACCAGATTTTAGTGAAATGACCAGTGTGATGTGATGTTTCAATGCTTGGACATGTTTCAGGACAGCAGTAACTCTGCACGGTGGTCTGGGTCCACTTTGCCTTGGCCCGGGCTGGACTGGGACAGACCACGTTGATCTGAGACCAGCCCACCAGCTCTCTCTGGTCCTTGAGATTCCATATCCATCATGTTTTAGTTGTTTCCCTGCTCCAGCACATGTACTGGGCATATTTTGTTGCCTAAAGAAACAAAACATCAACAACCACTGATACCTAGCTTCTCTCTCTCTCTCTCTCTCTCTCTCTCTCTCTCTCTCTCTCTCTCTCTCTCTCTCTCTCTCTCTCTCACACACACACACACACTCGTTCTGTTCCCACAGGGAAGTTTTCACCACAGTGATTGTTGATGCTGATGGGTGAACCGGACCAGAACCTTTGAGGAAAACAAAGGTTTTATAAAATGATCTGAGGAAGTTCTGAGTTGAGTCTTGTTTGTACTTTGAACATTTGTGCTGAACTAAAAGCTTTTAGCTTTTCCACACTAAAAGTTAACCAGCAGTTGGTTTGTTGTTGATGACGTCTGTGACGACAAACTAATGGGATCGTCAGATTTCCCAGCATGCTTTGTTTTTTGTACATGTTGAAAATCAAATGAATGAATTCTGATTCATTTTTACTGGCAGCAAATGTAACATCATCATTACTGACACAAAAATCAAAAACTGAGGTGCAGGTTAGGGAGGGGTGGCACCGTCAGAAACTCTTTTGGTTTTGGAGTAGTACACCTGCTCCAGGTAACGAACTCTAGGTTGTTCTGGGACTAAACGTTTTCTACCTGTAAGGCTTGTTTCTGTTTACCTCTTAGTTGTGTTGGGCAGAGAGGACTAGTGACAAAGATTTGGACATTTTTGTTCAGAGGAAAACAGAATCTCCTACACATCCTGATGTCCCTGAAGGGAGAAAGAGGTGACACTGATAGTGTTGTTGATGAAAAAGCTGCTCCACAAAAGGGAAACCTCTGCTTTGAATCGAGTCTGCAGCATCCAGCAAAAAGGGCAGGAGCCTCTACATGTGGGAATGATCTCCCCAATAATGAAATATTAGCTGCTTTGAATAACGTGTAGCTGACCTGACCTGCACACGCCTGACAGCAGCTGGGTGCTGATTCTGGTCCAGCTCAGGAGAGGAGGGCGGACCGGGTCAGGCTGGTTTGGGTCAGAAGGGTTGGTCGGCATGGACACAATCCAGACTAATGCTCAGCTGCTGACTGGAGGCATGTTTAGTAGAGATTTGGACTGGGCTGCAGGGGGCTTTGGTTCCTCCTGCTTTCATTCCCAGAATCCTCTGTGTCTTTTAGCACAGCTGCCTTTCAGAGCGGCCGTCTCATCCATTAAAGGTCTATGCCTGGCTGGCCTGAAGGGCCCGCTCTCCTGTTTTCATGCAAGTTAAATGAACTAAACAAAAGACGATTAGGCAGGGACGTTTTCCATGTCACCGAGAAGCCGTTTCAAAAAGCTCACTCAGCACGACAGCTCGGAGAAGCACCCGGCTCTCCGAAGGGCTGCGTGCAGATTCATGATGCAGCTCCGGCAGAGGAGAGGCCATAATTTTACTGATGTAATGCATTTAATCTGAGAACGCTCTTTATTTTCCAGCTCAGAGCCAGCCCGTAAATAAACAGCAGTGCAGAAAGAGAAGGCAGGTGATTGAATTTGTTGTGTATTTGTACTGATGTCAGCAGTGGCTAACGTGGTTTAGCTTCGTTCAAACACATTTCCTCTTCCTGTATGTTTGATTTCTCACCACAGCTGTTACACGCACGCCTATTTTTAATAGTTTTGGTTTCTTTTAGCTCGCCACTTATTTCTAAAGTAAAAAAGTCCTTCGGTCTGTTTCTAAAGTAAGTACCTGCTGCTGGAAGTCGCTGAGCATCATCATCAGTCACGCTCAGGTAACGGAAACGAGAGGTCCTAAAGGAATCTGCATGTTGCTTAAATTAATCAGAGAAAAGGTGAAACTAACTCAGAGATTTTAAACCTGGAGCTCAGAACATTAGGCCCGCCTTCAGAGCCTCAGGGCCGTAAACACCAGCTGTTGTTTGGGGGGGGGGGGGCGCACCATATTACCAATCCCAAACCAATCGGTGAAAAATATTTTCATTCAATCTTAAGACTTGTGTGGATTTGAAGCAACATGACTAGCATCACCTGTGTTTGGTTTGTAACCATAACCAGTAGCTCTGGTACAGACGGACTGGTTACCAGCTCTAAATGAACACCAGTATAAGTCTTTAACCAGAACCAGTAGCTCTGGTACAGACAGACTGGTTACCAGCTCTAAATGAACACCAGTATAAGTCTTTAACCATAACCAGTAGCTCTGGTACAGACGGACTGGTTACCAGCTCTAAATGAACACCAGTATAAGTCTTTAACCAGAACCAGTAGCTCTGGTACAGACGGACTGGTTACCAGCTCTATATGAACACCAGTGTAAGTCTTTAACCAGAACCAGTAGCTCTGGTACAGACGGACTGGTTACCAGCTCTATATGAACACCAGTGTAAGTCTTTAACCATAACCAGTAGCTCTGGTACAGACAGACTGGTTACCAGCTTTTTATGAACACCAGTATAAGTCTTTAACCATAACCAGTAGCTCTGGTACAGACAGACTGGTTACCAGCTTTTTATGAACACCAGTATAAGTCTTTAACCATAACCAGTAGCTCTGGTACAGACGGACTGGTTACCAGCTCTAAATGAACACCAGTATAAGTCTTTAACCAGAACCAGTAGCTCTGGTACAGACGGACTGGTTACCAGCTCTAAATGAACACCAGTATAAGTCTTTAACCATAACCAGTAGCTCTGGTACAGACGGACTGGTTACCAGCTCTATATGAACACCAGTGTAAGTCACAGTATGGATGTCCAGTCATTACGCTTGTCTTCTCTGTGTAATTCCAAATGGTCACATTCCTATGGACCCCCGCTGACTCGAGTCAGATTGACCCGTAGTACATCTCCATCGGAGTCTGGCTTTGATCTTTGCCGTTTCCTTCAGGTTTTCCCTGCTTAGAGGGCGAAGCTGCGTGCCCTCCATCACGGTGTAAGGGAATGCTAATCTTCTCATTGTTTCTCACGGAAAGCTACTTATCTCCTGCTAAGCACAGGTACCTGGAATGAATGGCCCGGTTGTGGAGCATGGCAGCAGCCAGACAGAGTCTGTGTGGGGTTGGGGAGAGGATTCAGCGTAATGTCACATCAGAGTCTTAAACCGTTTAATACATGTTCCAGTGCCTCATTTTAATTATGCCTCTGGCTTTATTGTTGCCATGTCCTTGCATCCCTCCTTCTTCCAAGGCCCAGGGGAGGTGTCACTGTTCAGAATGAGCTGGTTGGGAAGGAGTTGGACCTTGAAACTCTATCTTTGTGTCATGAACAGTTTTTCAGTAAAGACTCTGTTCTTTTCTGGGTCTGGTACTTTTTCTGAGGCAGGCCGGCGCCTTGACTCACAGGTATTAGATTAACACGCCTGCTCCAACGATGGATGCATGGATGTATTGTAGCCTAGATGGATGGATGCATGGATGGATGGATGGATGCGTTGAAGCATGGATGGATGGATGCATGTTTGGATGGATGGATGGATGGATGGATGGATAGATGGATGCATGTTTGGATGGATGCATGGATGGATGGATGATGGCTGGCTGGCTGGCTAGATGGATGCATGGATGGATGGATTCTAAAAAACAAAACTTGATTTTAAATGAACTGCCCTTTAATTGGACTAATTTCTGTCACCAAATAAAACAAAACTATAATATTTCATTGGTTTATTTTTAGCTGTAAAGAAGAAGTTTGAGTTCTGATCCAGGAGGACGTCGTCACCGTGCCTACCTGTGTTGGTGGCTAATTGCGTTCATTTCTGAAAAGCTCTGTGAGAATCCAGAGCCTTATGCAGTAGGGATGTGAATCTTACAACAACTCACGATTCGATTCGATTCCGATTCTCGGGGTGCCGATTCGATTCAGAATCGATTTTCGATTCTCGATTCAAATCGATTCACAATCAAAATTAACAAAGAGTGTCAGATCCAGGTCTAACTACTTTCTTCTGCAAGTTAGAAAAAGCTATGGTAAATTGTTATTTTACTTAAAAGAAAACTGGTTATGTTGAAGAAAATGCAAATTAACAAGGTAAAATAAAGTGATTCTAAAACTGTAAACAGAGATAATCTTTTGATGAAAAGGCAACATTTATTGTTGCTTACCTTGTAAAATTTAACAAATCTTTACAGTTACCTAATAGTAGCTTTGAAAGTAATGCAGTCAAATACTTTTCAAGTATGTGTGGCAACAAAGTTTAACATTATGAAGACTAACAGGCACTTTTTAGTCTTAACAAGCATCAATAATGCACGGTGCACTCGGCATGAAACAAGTCAAACTAAACAGCATAACACCATTTAAACATTATAAAACATAATGTAACTTACTTCTTGACTCATAAAACGCACACAAGATAATAATAAGGTAAGTCTCTGTCGTATTTCAGCAGATTGCAGAGTAGGAGCACACAGCAGAGCAACTACAGCTAGCACCCGTGCGCCAGCGATGATGCGTTCAGGGACGCTCGGAAATACGGCAGTTTACATAAAGACTTTCAGACAGAATCGATTCTGAACCTTTATGAATCGATTCTGAATCTTTATAAGTAAGAATCACGATTCGAATTCGAATCGATTTTTTCAGGCACCTCTATTATGCAGCATAACTAACCATGTCCTTCACTATCAGCTTCTGTCCCAAACGCCTCTGTTTAGTTTCTCTGGTCAGAACTGTGACTAGGGTCTGATTTGCATGGCAAGACAATTATGCTGAGTTTTGACCTGATCCTCCCCTTCATCAATCTGAAGGCCCCCCGATTACCATAACGGCTCCACAGATAATATCAGATATTCTGGCTATGTGCTGTGTGTCCAAGTATGAATGAAACACAGCTGTAGTGGTTTTAGGTTGTGTCTGACTGACAAACGGATCAAACACAGGAGGAAGATTCAACCAGCTAACTAGAGTCAAACGTCGGTTCATCTGAACAAGTATTCCTCATCTGATGGTCTCACTGGTCTGTAGAGCATTCCCACTAGTTTTGGTTTATGCAGAAGATCAAAGGAATGCTGGAATACTTCATTTACTCCTATAAAAGTTCACGCTGTGCTCAAACACAGAGGAGTTGAGTCTTCCTGGGTCTTTAATGCTGAAGAAAAACACTTTGCTACAGTTGTTCACAGGTCTGCTTGTCTGCGTTGCTCTGAATTACTCACAAGATGTACAGCTTGTTGCATTGGAGGGGAAAAGACCACAGGGTTTAGTCCATAAAAGAGACGCAGCTATAGCTCAGCATGCATAAAAGGCCAGTAAAGAGTCTGATGAATGTCCACACTGAGACCTACTATTTATTGAGGCAAAGAACATAAGTCACATCTAATCAGGCCCATGCACACAAGCCCTGGGCCACACTAATGCATAAGAAATAAGCTCTGTGTGAGCTATTGACATCCCTCTGTATAGTCGTAACACACGGTCATGCTCCTAATTGTGCTGCTTGAAAGTGAAACTGAAAAACATAAAGTAGGAGTTGGGCTCTTAAAGGCATTTCATGCTTGTCAGAGCATCCAGCTCGACGCGGGCGTTTTCAGCCGTCTGACACAGAACGTTCATGATGGTATTAACGTCCAGTAGCACAGCAATCATCTGAGTTTAAAGAAGGAATGGGCTTTTCTTCTCATGTACTTAATCAGTGCGTTTACATGCACATCAGAAAACTGAACTTTTGCCCTAAAAAGACTAACATCGTTTTTTTAAATGCATGTAAACGCGTTAGTCTGGCTGAAGGTGAACTTCTTCTAATCGGGCTGAAGCACCCAGATAATGCGGTAGTTATCTGACTTCCTTCTGCATGTAAACGGATCAGCCGAGCTGAACCGAGAAGATGATTGCGTTCCGGAAGTGACGCGACCAGAGTAGCGCTCGTCTGATATATCACCGCCACAACGTACCACGCGTAACAACATCTAACAGCGCAGTACGTACCAATAAGCTGTGCTGCAGCGTTGTTGTTGTCCATTCTTTCATCCACGGTGCATATCCTGTTTCAATTCCGTCTCATTTACTCCCGCCAGCGTTTGTTTACAAGTTGTGTTGCTACAAGCTAACCGGAACAATGCCCGACATGAAAGGGCGCATGTCGCCCCCTACTGTACCGGAGTGGAACGAACTTCATTTGAGAGGTTGGTTTTCTAAAGCGCATGTAAACGAGGATAAAGACTCACAGCTTTTTATCATAAGTTTGACCAGGATCGACTTAGATGTTGATACTGCCCATGTAAACGCACTGACTGATTTTACACCAGCTTATCTATCAGCTACTTGTGTTTGGACAGCAGAGGAAGCTGCCAACAGGCTAGAACATGGAGCTGACCCCCGACCCCTCACCTTCCACACGCTCACCCAGAAATATGGCAGGTAGCTGTTCTGGATACAGCTGGTTTGTAGTGACCTAAAACTGAACAATCAAACATGACCAGGCTTTGATGAGTGCATTTCTGGTTTGTAATTGACCTTTCACCGAGCCCCGCCCCCCTTAGTTACTGTTGCCAACTCCGACAATAAGTGGATCAAATACTGCAGCTCCACAGATTTCCGCGATGGAAAGAAGTAGACAGATGCGTGTCAGCGACATTTTTTGGAGCAATTCCTCCTCAATATCATACAGATCGAGGCAAAAGGGTTACAGTATGCAGTGGAGGGATATATTAGTGTCGGCTCCGCTGAGCGAAGCGTAGCAGGGAACAAGGAGTTGGGAGTTTGGGAGAAGGTCCGGCGTCCGGGGACGCGGTGGCGGCGATGCGGTGTCCCTGTCAGCTGTCAGATGATCTGAGCTGCAGGCAGCTCTAAAAGCTCCCGGCGCTCTGCATCGCTATCATCTCAGCTGAGTCTGTTTATAAAATGTAACTTTTTATGCCCGTGTTTACTTTCATTTTTAGTTCCCGGCCGGAGCTCGGCATTAATTCATCACGTGATCATGACACCACCCGCTGTTGCGCCAAGGCTTAATGTGCGTTTATAAGACACACGGTTGAGGTAATATTACGCTCATTTGCCGGCACGGTGTGTCTTATCTAAAAGGGTCTTGGATAGTCTGGGAGGCGGACCTCCGCCCAGCCGCGGGCGGGGGGAGCACTCATGCTGTTGCTGGTTGAGCTCGATGAGGAGGTTCTGAAGGGAAACGAAGGAGACACGACTACTATCGAGGCTAATGCTTAGTAGTAAATTAGGCTTAGCTTCATCATTTTGTTTGGAGTTGTCGGATAGTAACGGTTGCTATGATGTGTGATTGGACAATAGCCGTTCTGGGGGCGGGGCCAAGGAAAGGCTAATTAAGCTTTTTGGTTGGAAAACGTATTTTAGACAACATACTCCCCACTCAGATATCACCAGCTAGCACTGAGCCCAAAGGCTCTGACTGTCCCACTTCCTGTGGTCATCTGTTAGTTTCTCCACGTTTGTGAGCAGTGGGAACCTCTGATGGCCACACGGGTGCATTTTTGTGCTTTTCCAACATTTGTTGGAGATGTGACAAGTTAAACAGACCCTTCACTTCCTGTTGAGAAAAAAACATCAGGAGCTGAAGTCTGATGGAAGCCAATGGGAGTTTGGGAGTGGTCTCTCTGAGTGTCTAAAAACCAGTTCAGTCATGTAAAGTCCAGCTTCCTGTGACCTGTTGTTTTTACTGGGAAGTCTACCTGAGAAATGGCGTTCCAAAAGGGACGGGGCTCTCTGTCAGTGGTCCTGGTTTAAGCTTACACCTGGTAGAGTAATGATCTAAACTGTGGCGTGTGACACATACACATGCTTTCATGTTGATGTCAGAAGCACACAGAGGAGAAGACGCTGAGGGGAAGTCCAGCCCACAGGTGATGGGCTGAGTTTAGAAACGACCTAAGCTTTAGTAATCATTTAATGGTTTTTGAAATAAGAAAATAAAGCGTTTTCTTTATCACGGCTGACCCGTTCCACCTGGCATTCATCAGCTCAGGCCCAGCGTGTTGGTCCTGTCTGCTGCTCTCCTCCCTCTGCCTCTTTTATCACTCTAATGGGGTGCTATCTTCCTGGCTTCTCTCTCCGGGTCTCCACAGCCCTGCTCGCCTCCCGTCTGCATGCATTCTTTCCATATACGCCTGGGCGGATTTAACACATAATCAGGCCGGACGGGAGGGCAGCTGGAGGAGAAGGGGGACGGCCTGGCTCTGACAACACTCATCATTTGAGGACCCTGGAGACGGAAGGGCCCACACTAGTCATTCTCACTCTGGCTTCAGTAGGCTCCAGAAAGAGGGGCTTTCCCTCAGACCCTAACTGTAGCTCACTTTTAGTGGCTGATGAGGGCTAAGCTCCCTGCTCTGACTGCTTGGTCCCCTCTGTGCTCAGCAGCAATAAGCTCTTTAACCTTGATTGGATTTTTGGGTCGAGAGCAAATAAAAAAAGCTTCATTTCCAGTTCCTCCTGTTTTCATCCTGGTATCACGCCTGAGACGTTCTACCTCAGACAAAACCAAACCCTTAAGGTCAAGTTTCATCTTAACCCTGAGTGTTTGCTGGTGACCCCTCCAGGTGTAACCCCGCCTCCCCGTGACCCTGACCAGAACTCAGCAGGTGTGGAAAATGGATGCATTTGTCTGCAGACACCCAAAGTCATGTGCTGCTCTCATATCAGCCACGTGCAAACTGATGGATTCCCATTCAGCCACGGAGCCGTAGGCATGGTATGATCCGGTGTAGAGGCAGTATTTCAGTTACCACTTAGTTAGTTATGTAAACCAGCTGACCACAACCACAGGACTTAACCTGCCTTTAATCTGTCATCCAAGCTGTTTCAAAGAAGCTGTCGCCATCTTAGTTCTGCTCAGTGGCAATAATGTTTCACCCACCAAACTGATGGAGCACTGTGATTGGCCTGCCACCAGACTGGTCAGAGCTGTGATTGGCCCGCCACCAGACTGGTCAGAGCTGTGATTGGCCCGCCACCAGACTGGTCAGAGCTGTGATTGGCCCGCCAGCAGACTGGTCAGAGCTGTGATTGGCCCGCCAGCAGACTGGTCAGAGCTGTGATTGGCCCGCCAGCAGACTGGTCAGAGCTGTGATTGGCCCGCCACCAGACTGGTCAGAGCTGTGATTGGCCCGCCAGCAGACTGATCAGAGCTGTGATTGGCCCGCCAGCAGACTGGTCAGGGCTGTGGAGCTTCCAGTGGAGCGCATCTAGACCGACATGCAGAGCAAAACCATTCTGCTTCTGCTACTGTCTAGATTCTAGGCTACTGGATTACCGCATGACTCCAGCACTGAACCTGCACGCTGGTCCATGGTTCTCCTGGATTCACTTTAAAAACTTCATCTAACCAATAAGAAGACTGAAACAGAAATAAAGTGTAAACATCAGCTGGTCTCATGCCTGAACGTTGAGCTGTGTGAAGTTTGTGGTAGCTGAGGTCCTGTCAGGTGGAGTCGGGCTAATCCTCCGGTGTGTTGGACTCAACCTTTTTAACCTTTGCTGGTTTAATTTACTGATGCTTCACAGCCTCCTGAGTGTTTGGTTTATTTAGAAACCTCTCCGGCAGCATCTGGTTGCTCCATACTAGCCGGAGGAAACCCACCTAGTTAGTGCTGCAAGCTACGACTGCATCTCCCCAACGTCCAAAAGGCTGGGTCAGGGTCAGGCCAGTTAAAGTCGATGAACTGGTCCTGTAGCCACCATCGCTCCCACCTCCAAATGGGCCTAAATATCATGTGTTGGAGGTTTTCATTCTTAAGCCTAATTTATACTTCTCCCTCTGCGTCGGTACAAAGACACGCAGCACCATTTTGCATCGGCGCAGGAGCTCTCCAAAAGGCCCGCAGAGGCTGACGGAGACATGCCCTCTTTTTTAACTGTCCGTCAAGAGTGACGGAGAGCGCACGCTTGTGATTGGTCAGGACGCTGCTTCCTTTAAATACGTCAACGCCATTACGACTCAAAAAATGAATAGAGCTGAAGATATCTAGCAGCAGACAAGGAGCAGATTGAAGAATATCTCGCAGAAAAAGTCAGAAACTATGAAAGTTTATTCACCCGTGACTGAAGGAGCACAAAGATATGCAGCAAGCGTTTTATTCGTGGACATAAATGACGGGAAACGTGGGTTTAGAGGTGCCGACCGCATGAGGAGGTGGAGGAGAAATTCATCTGTGTAAAAACTCTCTCAAATACATTAAAACAATGTAAACACAGTAGTGAATACACTATCGTAGACCAGATACGTGACTGCAATGGTGGCAGGATACCCCAGAAAAGCCCTACGCCCTCTGTTGTCCTGGAGGGGAATTGCTTTGCAGCTCTCCCCAGGTGACGGAGAAGTCTGAAAGGAAAACACCTCCATCAATGCGTGTGCGTGACTCCACACTCGAGCTGACGGAGAAGTATAATTAGGCTTTAGGGCCACTGGCTAACTCCTGGTGACTGGTTTGTTGTGCTACAGTCTAAACAACAAGCATAAGACAACCCCCGGAGTCCTGGTGCCGGAGCGCAGAGACAGGAAGTTATTCTGTGTTTGACCAGAGCTGCACGGGTCGGGCTGCTCTTCCATCAGCCTGCGTGTCATGACTCTGCCAAAGTCTGAGAAAAATTGGATGCAGTTCAGGAATGTTAAGACGCTCAGCTGAGAGGACAAAGGAAATAAACCAGATCTAACGAAAATAGAAAAATCCATTTCCCCGTCCTTTTTCTGTGTGTCTGTGGGAGATAAGGAGACATGGTCCTCCTCTCCAGGCTCTGATAGAGACACTACAGTCACTAGTGTTGATAATCTCCGTCCTTCTCAGGCTCTTTGTCCTCAGTCTGAGTAAAAATGCTGACTGCTAACCCCCCCCCATCCGACCACAGAGGGGAAATTACAGATGCTTTCTTTTTAGCGTGCTGTGGGACGGGCTGGAATGTAAGACCTTGACTTTTCTTCTCTCTCTTTCTCTGTTAGACCTCAGCCCGCCCCTAAAGGACTGACTTATATTAGCCATAAGCCCGTTGTTGGTTCTGGGGCTGAACGTCTTTGTAATCAAGCCCGGGCTGCCATCAGCTGTTATCTGAACAAGAAGAAGACCAGACTCCCGTAAATAGACTTGTCTCTGAGGAGTCATTTGGAAATCCTTCATCCCTACTCACTCGGTGACATGATGGACCGAGTCGTCCTGACAAAGTCATTCCGGCTCGTAAAGAGTCAGAGCTTTGATGTGATGTTTGAACATGCTTGTGTGCTAAGAAGGTGATGTTTCCTCTGAGAAACGTGTTGCTGCAGGGACAGTCGTCACAAGAAGCCTTCCCTATTCTCCCGTTTTGACTCCCGGCATGTGGAGCTCGGAGAGGGAGTCGGCGTGGAGCAGGGGCAGGAATGCTGGGCTGGGATGGCTGTGTTTGTACTTGTCACTCAATGAGCTGCTAGTGGTGGTGAGAGCTGCAGAAACACTTAGCTGCCCGTGTCATACAGACATTCGATTTTTGAGACCTCATTTGACGCCTTGTTGGCTCTGTAAACATTTCCGGTTGCCAGATTCAGTCAGGCGTGCCGGTAAACACAAACGCTGCCACTGGAAAAACTCTGATGAGTTTTACTCATGAGCCTGCCAAAAAAAAGGAAAATATGAGGAATAAAGGTAGAACTTATGAGTAATGAGAGGACATTAAAACAGGCATTACTTCAGGCACGAGGTCATAAAATCATCCGTCTGTTTGAAAAGCTTAGAAACGTGTGAGCGCAGTAAAAGCACACTGAAACAATGTTCTTTCAGATATGAATGAATAGATATTGAAGCATTATGACTCATAATAAAACATCAAACACAGCTGAATGAGTGCAAACCTGAAGAAGCTGAAACATGTTAAACTCCTTTATGACGTCAGAGTTCCGGTAGCTGGATGGATCTTATTTACCCCACAGCTGTTGGAGGCTTCTTCCTGTTAAAACAGAGTTTTCCTCCCCACTGTCGCTACATGCTTGCTTACTATGATGATTGATGTAACCTCTCTGACACAATAAGTCAGTGACTTGATGCAACTTGCTGGGTTTCTTTAGACAGGAAACTTTTGACTAATTGGCATGATGAAATAACAATAATTAACGGTAAATACCAAAATGCACACTGACGTTTGAAATTGTGTCTCAGTATTAATAAAGTAATCAAATCTGTATAAAGTGCAGTAATATTTGTAAACATGACAGGAAATGACACCAAATCATTACAAGCTGTTACTCTAATAATGTGAGGAGGTCAGAATAGTTTTCAGGTGTATTTATTAGAGTTTTCCTGCACTAATTTACCAAGGTGGGCCGCCTGAATGTTGTTTTCCTCCCAGCACCACCGCTAGAACACCAAACACTGATACTATCGGCCGTAGCCGCACCATGAGAATAACGCGACCAGATGCACCGCTCCGTGTGTTCGGTTCAGCTCCAGTAATCCACTCCTCTCCCGCCCCCGCTCGCTGCTACCACCGTAACACGTTTATAACCAGGATGTGTTCTCATCAAGAAAACACTTTCCAGGTCGTCACATCAAATGTTTTTCCTCCCAGCCGTGGACGTTTTTACCCTCAGACATAAACTGTTCAACTGTTACCGATAGCTTGTTCAAACAGCGGCCTGCTCTGGACTCTGATTGGATCTTTTCTCATCTAGTCCCGCCTCTTTCATTTGTTGATTGGTTCTTTTGTCTGATCTCCCATCTTTTCTGTTTTCTGATTGGATTTTTGTTACTGTTAATTTTTTTGTCATCTTTTGACAAATAGTCAACGGAAATGTCATAATTTAGTCTTTTGCAGAAGTACAAATTTAAGTTTTCATTTCATTTTTGTTTGCAAAAATGAAATGAAAGCAATATCTCCAGGAGATTACATTACATTATAGTTTATGGGAATAACTTTATGTTGCTGGGGTTAACAAGACAAGTGGGAAGTAAATGAACGAACATCATCTTAAATACAGACAGTAAAAGGATCTAAAACACAACGAGGAGCTGCTGAGATCCTCTGAGGGTTAATACTGGGGAGTTAAAGGCTGAGTAACACCATGGGTGGAGACTGATTTCAAGCAGACTTCCTGTTAAAAAATTACTTAGAAAATAGGCGTCACCTGGAGGACCGAGAGAGCGTCACTGAGGCAGTGTTTAACAGCACCACCCTCAACCCCCCCATGTGCACCCTCGTAGTTTCTCAGTCAGAACGAGTCGTTAACAAGTGCGCGTACACACGAGCACACAAACAAGCAGACTCACCGCTCAGGAGAACAAGCAGACTCAGAAGCAGCAGCAGGTTGGAGGATTTCCTGTCCACCGTGATCACCAGAAAAAAAAGGGGGAGGAGGAGGTTTTTTTCAAGGAGGCGAGCGGCTCCGAGCCCTAACGTGTCATATCAGCAGGTGAGTGGTTGAGCCAGGTGGAGGTGCGGCCGAGACTCAGCTGGAGTCCAGTTCAGCGCAGCAATTATGGTTGAATTATTACATTAAGTTGCACTAAACTGCCAAAATAATGATTACACATGACTACAGCACTATTAGACACTCATCTATACAGGTTATCAGCAAAAACAGCTGAGTTAGGTGTTACTGCCTCTTTAAGCTCATCACTCTGTAGCAGGAGAGCATGACGCTAAACTAACTAGCTGCACCTGAATCTGGATGGTATACCATTACCATGGAGGTTTAACAGAAAACAACATGGAAAGTGTAAAATAATAAATGTAGTAATGAAGTTGGCTCTTTGTGCTGATTATAACTCAGGCCTGTAGATCCGAACGTCTGCTGGTTGCTGTGGGAGGCAGGCCCGGTCCCAGCTGGGTTCGTCTTCCCAGCTCGCAGGACACCCAGCAGAGGAGCTGCCACAACAGCACGGGCTGCTCTGTGGGAAAGAGGTGGGATCCGGCCGGGCTCGGCCCTGCAGAAACCCCTCAGTGGTGTTGTTGTGAGACCGTTTACACCGTGCTGCTTGTTAAACGGTATCTCCCATCAAAAAAATCAAACCTAACAGAAAAAGCTAGCTGTGATGAGTAAGCACTGGAGAGCTTTGTGAAGATAACCTGTGTAGTCAGCATTCTGACTCCTGGATCTGTTTCCCATTACCATCTGACAAAAGGTAACGAGAGATTAAAGATGAAAGCTTGTGATTTCTGCTCTAGAAACAACTAAAAAGCTGGTGGTTTCACACGGCTGCACCAAAGAGATGGAGCTGGAGTCAGGAGTAGGGCTGGGAACCTCAGGGTACCTCACGATACCATATCACAATACGATACCACGATATGACTAGGGATGCACCGATCCACTTTTTCCACATTGGATCCGATACCGATATCAGAAGTTTAGTATCTGTCGATATGGATCTGATACCGATATGGAAAAACAGTATTACCCTTTAGGCACCAGGTTTTTTTTTATATTTAATTCTGACATGACTATTTCAAAAGGTTGTAGCTTGAAAATGGTCAGAGATAAAGGTAAACTGTAAACGAGAAAAATCTTCAGTAGGACCCAAAGTTTGTGATGGGAGCAAATTCACTCATCAAATTAGCATATTATGACTTCACCAGGCTGCCATACTGGAATGTATCATTTTTACAAATGTTCCTTCTTATTTTTACAGGTAATTTTTAAATGTTCATTATATTTTTTTATATTTTTAATTTGCATATGCATATATAAAGTTCTTTATTCATTTTTGCTTCATTTAGTTATTTTTATATTGTATGTTTTGATATTGGCCACTCAAGACAAATGCTTTATAGGCATATTTATCAGGTTTGTTGGGCTTGTACAGCTTCAGGGTTGACCTTCCCATGAATGGAATGATCATTTGATCCAAGGAAAGTTCCTTATGTGGATCATAGATGTTTGGAATACGTGGAATGTTCACATCGATTATGTGACTCACTTTCACTTTCATATTTACCGCGGCTGCTGCTATTTGCGGCTTTTTTAAACATTCCCGCTATGCCTGCCACCATTAGTGTGTTTTTACCATCCTTTCTACACCCACCGTGTCCCGATCACGGAGAAATAAGCCTGATGACTCTGGTGAAGCACAGAATCTCTGTTGCTGCGTGACTTTCTCTCACTGGATGAGTGAGTCTTCATCAGAGGGTGAATATTCCTCTTCAGAAATCAGAGTCAACCATTACCAGTCACAGAACTTTGTCAACAATGAACAGACCTGCCAGCATGGTAAGTCTTTACGCTCTAATATTCGCCCTCTGTGAGCTCCGCTTGTCTCCTCCCTCCGTCGGGAGCGTCCCGGCTGGAGGCGATTTTCAAACTTTATAAACTCCGAACATTTCAACAGAAACACCCAAAAGTGTTGCTAAGATTTAATTTACACCTTTCCACTCTCTTCTGGTTTAAAGTAATAACTTCATGAGTGATGCTATTTGCAGCTGTGGCTCGTTAAACTCTGCAATCATGCTGCAGCGTGGGGCTGTAGCGCCGCATGACGTTGTCACTCACAGCACATAGAAATATACTGAAATGATCTGTTCTTATGGATCGGGTCATAGATCGGGTCCATAGTCTCTGATACCCGATCTAGAATTTTCTCTATATCTGTACCAATACAGATATGAAGATCGGATCGGTGCACCCCTAGAAATGACGATACTGAAATAATTGATAAACTGCACAAGTTACGTCAGCTTACTATATGTGTGTGTGTATATATATGTGTGTATATATATATATATATATATGTATATAGAAACAATAAAAAACTTTTCTTTCTGCAGACAGCATTGCGTTCTCTCCTGTAGTCCTGGTTTATTTGTACGTGGCAGGAATCGTGTTGTCAGTGAATTGTCTGTGGCTTGTTTACCATATCTGGGTTCAAGGATGTGCATCATGAAACAAAATGTGTAGTTCTCAACAGATGCACACGGGGATGGCATGTGTTATCAACGTAGCTTCAGTAGAATTAAAGGAAGCTTTGCTTGACAAAAAGTAGCCCCGGGCTGTGCAGGGTTAGGGTTAGGGCGAGCTAACGGCCTTTTCTGTGCATGTTCGTAGCGTACCTTTGTGAGGCAGTTGTTACGTAGTCCTCATCCAGCTTTGTTCCATCCACACCACTAATCCAAAGTGAGCCCAAACTTTAGACTTGAAACTTGCTGGTGCATCTTTTAACATTTATCTTTCCCCGGTGTGTGACTCCGCCATATTGTCCCATGTGTTCATCTTCGTTGCCTGGTGTTTTTAGCTCATTCTCATGAGGAGCGTCCCCTATTGGACTTCTGCGGTAGTGGTAAAAAGAAAGAAAGCGTACTGGGACTCGTTCATGAGTTGAAATATCGTGGTATTTTGTCCCAGTCTTACTTGGGAGATCCTCCAGAGAACTCTGCTTCTCTGCTGCTGGCTGAAGAAAATAACACCAGAATAGAGGTGAAGTTGTGAGAATCCTAGCTCCTTCACCCCAGTGACTCATGAAAAATGCATTTCAGTATAATTTGATAGTTTGTATGCAGAACTATTCACAGCAGTATAGACTTTGTGCATATTGTTTAGGAATCAGACTTGTTTACTTTTTCTGTTTGGCCCAAAGACGACTTTAGCTCTATAAATAAAGACGGAATGAAGTGTAGTGGAAATGACGTGGCGTACATTTCTGTTTCATTTGTGTTTCATGCAGAAAGCATCAGTTCAGTTTAGGACTGAACCATCAAAGCAGGAACGTGGGAATTAGAGGAGATTCTGCTGGTTTTCATCATCCCTGGATCTGTTGGGTTTGAGCGTGTGTGTTTGTGTGTGTAGGTGTGTGTGTTTGTGTGTGTAAGTGTGTGTGTGTGTGTGTAGGTGTGTGTGTGTGTGTGTGTGTGTGTGTGTTTACTTGTGTGTGTGTGTGTAGGTGTGTGAGTGTGTTGGTGTGTGTGTAGGTGTGTTTTACTTGTGTGTGTGTGTCTGTGTGTGTGTGTTTTACTTGTTTGTGTGTGTGTGTTTTACTTGTGTGTGTGTGTGTAGGTGTGTGAGTGTGTTGGTGTGTGTGTGTCTGTGTGTGTGTGTGTTTTACTTGTGTGTGTGTGTGTGTGATAGGACCTGACCCCCGTGCTGACCCAGCACCAGGCTGATGGTTGTAGGTGGAGGAGCGTTTAGGTGCAGCTGTGACATGACGACCAGCTCCGTGGGCTGTTGGGTCTTGTCCTCTCTACCATGAGAACTGCTGTGTGATTCAGGGACTTTCTCAGGCTGTGTTTGCACAGGCAGGACTAAAACCACCTGAAGACATTTAGTGATTTGTGACTAGAGCTGAGCTCATCAGTGAATATGATCCTGTTTGAACTTGGCTGATAGGAAAAGCCTGGCAGAGTCCCAGACTTATTTTGAATTTCCCATTAGAGATGGTCATGGCTTAAACATTCCCAATCAGCATCAAAGTCCTGAGAAAGCAGAAGTAAATGTTTCCACATCAGAAAAGCCTGTTTAAGACCGGAGTTAGGCTCAGTAGCAGTCAGAAGCTCCTGGTGCTGATGAAGACGTCACCCAAACATTAATAACTCCATCATTTCTCAACAGGCGTGATCTTAGTGTGAAGCTGTGTCCTGAAGGCAGCCAGCGTTGTTCCTTAGGGAATGTTGGGTCTTTAGGTTACTGTGTGTTCATTGTTCCTGGAGCAGGTCTAGACAATTACACCAGAGATGTAAAGCTGTTGGAGATGAGTAAATCTACGGATTCAGGAGTTGATGAAGATGCTGAAATGATTTTTGATTGCTCTGGAGAACGTTGATGATTCTGAGCTGATTGTTTGATCTCCTCTCCACAGCGTGCGGCCGTGGCTTCTACAAGTCGTCCTCCCAGGACCTTCAGTGCTCTCGCTGTCCGGCGCACAGCTTCAACGACCGCGAGGGCTCTTGGCGCTGTGACTGTGAGGACGGATACTCTCGAGCCCTCTCCGACCCGCCATCTGTGGCCTGCACCAGTAAGTATGCCAAGCTGTTGCTGGGTTAAAAAAAGCAGCAGCGCATGTGAAGAGGAAAACAACAGAGCCCAGAGCCCTGGTCCAGACTGCTGCAGCCTCATGAAAGAACCAGATGTGCTCCACAGCAGATCCTCTGCCTCCCAGTGTGTCATCATAATTATGTTTGCTGCTCTGGGTGTCTGCTTTCTGTCTTACTTGGTTGCTAATGATGAAAGAAGCAATTTGCCATTTCCCATCTGAAAGATTGTAATTCCAGTCGCCAGTGGCACCGCCCCCCCCCTGTCCTGGCCAGCGTAACGGCTCCATGACACCCAGCCATGGCTTATTTACACGAGACAAGGGAGTCCGTCTAAATGCTGAAGCTCATTTGCTTCCAGAATCTCCTCACAAACGTGATTTCATTACAGCGCCATCAGCTGCTGCTCCAGGGTGAGTGGTGTGTGTGTGTGTGTGTGTGTGTGTGTGTGTGTGTGTGTGGTGGGGTAGCATTCTGCTTTATCTCTGTAAGTAAACAGGACTTCCAAATCTTTGCACCTTTATCGGTGGGGCTTTTCTGTGCTGATAATGTATCACAGGACACCGGCCCACAGGCACCGCACACACGCGCACACACACACACACACACACACACACACACACACACACACACACACACTCACACACGTGGACTGAAACAGCTGTGCATATATACAGAAGATACACATAACCACCATAACCACATCAGCTTCTCAGTTCACACAAAGGAAGCGTAGTCTGAATTTGTGTGTGTGTGTTTGTGTGCGCACGCACATGCATGTGTGTGTGTGTGTGCACATACACGTGTGTGTGTGTGTGTTGTTGGAGAGGGGCGGTAACACCCGATTCTTTCTGAATGAAGCAGCTGGTTGTGCAACACCTCTGCCCCTGCCTGCCCAGAAACTTGTTGCATTTCTTCCTCTCAGGTGTGTTCACACAGCCAGGAGGCTGGAGCATTCTACATTCCTTAATTCCACTTTATCAGATGTGTTTCATAGAAGTGAAAATATGAATTCATGAAATTTTTTTTTTAAATCAGGACACACTAGAAAAGATCAGGTCTTCACCAGGCTCACATCTAAGCTGAAGTGTACAGAAACTAACAGCAGATTCAACATTGTAAAAATATTTTCAACTATTACGAAGCCAAACTAGAGGGCTTGATTCACCTTTAAGCAAAGCTAACGGATGTTCAGACAGAGAAGTTTCTGTTTTTAACGACGTTTTGGCCTCGCTGAGATCTCCTCAGTCCTCTGCTTGGACACTATGTGTCGATACTGAATAAATACCGTAAATATGTCCTACAACTGCTTCAACTACATAGCTTCATCTCATCTGTTTTTTCCCCATGTCCTGTTTGGCTGTATAGCAATCAGAATTGATGTCTGAGTGCTGAAAACAAGCCTTACAGTTTTATTCTCACAGGTGGATCGTTATAGATTCAACTATAACACCCTGCCTGATATCAGAACTTTATTAGAAATGCTTCCGGTTGTTTTAAATCCCAACGGACACGGAAATGAAAGAGAAAGGGGGGAGAAAGAAGGAAGAGGTGGGGGGGTTCACAAAATTATATAGGATAGGATGTAGAAGAATCCACTTCTAGACCTGCAGAAAGAGAAAAAGAGAATAAAAAGGGACACAAAAATCCAACAGAACCAAAACATCACTGCTCCAACAACATGAGGATGTATAACAGCAGCAATTTTTGCTGAAAAGCACACAGTAATAAATCCTAGTGCATATAGTGCCAACCACAGCCTTAGGTTATGTGTTAAAAACACCCAAGCCCTACTTGTGAGAGCACCATGTGAGCACCTGTGTTGTGTACACGCGTTTGTGTATGTAAGGTTTCTCTTGAGGAATGTCCACTAGTGAGTGTGAGAGGCCACACACCTGCCCCCAAAGACCCACGGAGGATGAAGGAGATCCAAGCCCTGAGATCCCGAGGTCTCCCCAGAGCATGGGGACTCCAGAGAGACCACCACTGGAGCCCCAACCCCTCCCCCGATGGGCGCAGATGCTCTCCCGGGGGGACCAACCAGCAGCCATGCCAGAGGCCCAGTAGATAACACCTACAGCCGCCCACTCAAGGGCAGGTCAAACTCTGAACTCAGCAGCCCGCATCCCAAGGGCGCCCGACCCTGGCAGAGACCCATCGGAGCCCGGGGGCCCAGAACCCACCAGGCAGCCACCAGGAGCTAGCCGACAAATGCCAAAAACTTCCAGCCCCAGATACGAGACCCAGACTGATGTGACAGGGTGAGCATGCCGTCACTGTATCCCGATTGACCATGCGCCTGGGCTGCTTGGCCACAGGGATACATTGTCCAGCCTACACCAGCTGGTGTCAGCACACAACCCCAATTACCCCCCCAAGACCTTCAGTGACTTTCAGCTTAAAATTGGAAGTGGGCACCGGCACCCGAGGGGAGGATGAGTAATCCCCCTCTCCAGGCACAAACCCCATTCTGAACATCTGATGACCTGTATAATGTACTCTGTGCAGAATTTTGTATTGAATTAATTATAAATTGGGGTCTTGGTCATTTTAAAGATTTTTAAACAAGTCTGGGACCAGAAGTTCAGGTCAAAGCTGACTGACAGATCTACCTCCCATTTTGCTATAGGAACTGCTATTGAATCATCTATTCTGGACAGTGTCTTATATGTTTTAGACAGTAGTTTTGGGTGGGTGAAATTAAAGAAGTCCAATGGTGTTAGTAATTCTACTTTATTAAGCTTAAATTTATGTTTAACTACAGATTTTATTTGTTGATATTCTACAAATCTATTCTTGTCAATCCCATATTGGGAGACTATTTTGTTAAATGGGATAAAATCTATTCCTTCAAAGATATGTTCCAGGTATAAGATTCCTTTACCCTTCCAATCTGAAAAGTTCATCATATTGTTGTTTTATAAAATATCAGGGTTGTTCCAGATGGGTGTGCGCCGACATGGGATTAGTGAAGACTCTGTCATTTTTAGATATTCCCACCATGCTGCCAGAGAGGTGCTGATACTAATACTTTTAAAGCTTTCGTGTCTTTAATGTTTGAGCTGATAAATGGTAGGTCCGAAAGCTCTATATTATGGTAATGGTAATGGCCTGTATTTGTATGGCGCCTTCTTAGTGTTCTACAACCCCCCAAGGCGCTTCACAACACAATCAGTCATCCACCCATTCACACACACATTCACACGCTGGTGGGGATGAGCTACAACGTAGCTACAGCTGCCCTGGGGCGCACTGACAGAGGCGAGGCTGCCGAGCACTGGCGCCACCAGTCCCTCCGACCACCACCAGCAGGCAAGGCGGGTTAAGTGTCTTGCCCAAGGACACACAGCAGCATTCTCTGGCCGGAGCCGGGATCGAACCTGCAACCTTCCGATTACTGGACAACCCGCTCTACCTCCTGAGCTACTGCTGCCACTATTGCAAAGTGTCTGTTCTACATCTAACCAGGACTCGTCTAGTGGGTTAGGCTTCAACCATCTAGCAGCCTGTTGGCTAAGAAATAATGATAAAAGTTGGGTAGATCCAGCCCTCCTCTATCTTCCTCATCTCATTTGTTTTACTGTTCCAGTCACATCTGTGATGACTGAGCCTTCCGTTGCATCGATGCCTGCAGACAAAAACACTTCTGCCGATGCTCTTCCTCTTCCACTCACACCGATAACAAACATCTGCATGTGCAAAAACACAAACAGGACTTTCCAGATGTGAGATCAGCAGGTGGTCCTTCACACACAACTTTTCTGTTTGTGATAATAATAAATAATAATGGATTAGATTTATATTTTCTAGGCACTCAAAGCACTTTCCATCATTCAAGCACTCACACATTTACACACTGCCGGTGATGGTAAGCTGCTGTGTAGCCACAGCTGTCCTGGGGTAGAGGCTGCCATTTGCACCATCAGCGCCTCTGACCACCACCAACACAGGCAAGTTGGGTGAAGTGTCTTGCCCAAGGACACAAAAGCAGAATACCCTGACGGGAGCTGGGATCGGTCCTGTGATCCTCTGACCACCTCCTGAGCTACTGCTGCCCCTAACAGTAAATAACATCATGCTGGAATCTGTGGTGTGCTTTTGTGGTGTTAGATTTGAAAAACTCAACTTGTTACTCAGACAGAAGCAGTCATGAATGACCTCTAAAACAATCCCAAACCACAGAACACTTAGCTGATCCATAAAACCTGTAAATTGATACTTTGCAACAACTTTTATGAGACAGAAAATGAAGCACCAGCCTGAGGCAGGATGTATGAAAGACCAGTAAAGTCCTCCAACTGCCACCAGGCCCTGCTCACCCCTACCTGTTGTTTCCATGTGTGCACTAGACTAGTGTTCAATCCTCTGTGGCCCCGCTGGTGGGCTCCTACTGACCGTGTAGAGCTGACACTATAACAGTGTTCATAATAAAACTCCTGCTTCTAAGCAGAGCTAGAGCTAAGTGGTGGAGGCAAGATGTGAGGTGGAAATTACTCCGGTTTAATGGTTTGGGTTGGTTTTCTGTCACATAAACAAGCAGAGTGCAAGCAGGCAGGCAGCTTCAGGAGTCAAACTAAAGCTAAAACAAGGCCTAGAGGTCAGAGGGAAATCAGTGTCATCAGCAACTAAACAGAGGATCTAACAATAGCCTGAGAACACTAGCACAGGTCTGTAGTTAAGGCCATACTATACTACATGTTCTTGAGCCAGTTTGTGCTAAAATGACCCTTTGCAGGGTTAATGAAATGTCACTCAGACCCCACCGCCCTCTGTGGCCAGAATACCACACTTGCAACTTCAGAGTGGCGGTCCGCTCCCTGTTGGACTTAGTAAAGTGGAGCTGACATGCCTGGTGCTGCAATCTGCTTCCAGCATGTTTCCTGCATGTTTTAGATCATGAACACAGCTGATTTGTTTGATTTAGTGATGAACCGCTCCTGTAGACACTAATTTTATTATTATTATTATTATTATTTAACCAGATGAGTCGATTGAGAACACATTCTCATTTACGACGACGATCTGGCCAAGAGGCAGCAGCAATGTAGCTTTGCACCAAAGAACAACAGACAGATAAGATAAAAACAGACATAAGGACTGTTCTCATATATAATATGTACAAGCCATCAAACAGACTTAAAACAATCTTTAAGTACTCAGCAGCACGCACATTGATCAGAAACTATTGAATGCAATGAATTATTGAAGGTAGATAATGGAACGTAGGTAGTGAGCTTTAGTGATTTTTGCAGTTCATTCCAGTCATTGGGAGCAGCAAACTGGAATGAGGAGCGGCCAAAGGAGGTGCGAGCTTTGGGAATAACCATAGAGATTAGGTTACTGGAACGTAAAATGCGCTGGTTGTTGGAAGTGATGAGTAATGAGCGAAGATATGACGGTGTTCTACCGATGATTGTTTTGTATATAAATTGATACCAATGTAACAACCTGCGGGAATGGAGTGATGGCCAGTTAACGTGTGAGTACAGATCACAATGATGAGTAGTGAAAGGGGCACCAGTGACCAAACGGATTGCTGAGTGATAAATGACATCGACAATGTACCGCAGGTGGGGATTCAGACACCATACAGCTGTTAGCTAGTAGGCTAACGCAGAGCTAACTTGTCTCCACAGGAGAGCTAAAATATCTGTATGTTGGTGGTATTTTAAACCGGACAGCAAAGGCAGTGTAACAGCCACTTGTAATGTGTGCATACTGGGCATTCAACATGCTGGAAAAGACAGCTGCATGATGAGCAGCCTTCAAAACGAAATACTTCCTCCTTCGGCTTTTTTCCCTTCAGGCGTCGCCACAGCGAACCATCGGTCTGGGTTAAGTCCCAGTTCACAGCGGCATCTCTAACAAAAACACGGAGCCAGCCAACAGTGAAAATTACGTTAATTAACAGAGTTTCTCGTTCTGCAGCAGCTGAGCTGAACGCGCTGGTAGCTTCGTGGTGCTGCGGGGAAAGCCTGTTGTGACACCGTGGCTATGGAACCCAAAGTGTGCCACAAACGCGCAACATTACGTGCGACTCACACAAAAAGTACACGTTTTTAACGAGCAATCAACGCGTCAACAACACGTACTTTATGCGTGAAAATCTTGCGTGATTTCAACCAGCAAACAACACGAAACAACGTGTTGTTAACACACGTGCCTCCCGGTCACGGAAACGCGCATCCCTCCACAGCCGCATAATGAGGACGTAAGCTACTTTTAAATTTATTCAACATTTTAGCTCATTTTTTATTAATGTACTTCCTAAACAAGTGATGTTTCTGGCAGATAAACTAAGGAAATGACATAAATACAGAAAAAAAGACATATCTAAATAATAATAAAAAAATATAAGGAAAACTTGGACATGTTTTACCTTCATTTCTTCTTTTTTAATGCTTTGCTGAAGTATCGGATCGGGACTCGGTATCGGCAGATACTCAAAACCAAATGACTCGGATTTGGATCGGGAGCAAAAAAAGGTGATCGGAACATCCCTAGTTAATGTGAATGTTAAATGTGTTGGCTGAGGAGACATTTCAGCAGTTAGATTAAAGTTTAATTTATACTGCTCCGTCAGCTCCCTGAGGCAGAGACACGCATTGATGGAGACGTTTTGCCTTTGAACTTCTCCGTCACCTGGGGAGAGTTGCAAAGCAGTTCCCCACCAGGACAACAGAGGGTGTAGCGCTTTTCTGGGGTATCCTGTCATGTGTCTGGCCCAAGATACTGCATTTGCAGTTTATATTTGCAGTTAATGTTGTTTTTTGTATTTCAGAGACTTTTTAACACGGACAAACTTGTCCCTCATTCTCCTCCACCTCTTCATGCGCTCGCCACCTCTAAACCCACGTTTCCCGTCATTTCCATCCATGAATAAAATGCTTGCTGCGTATCTTTATACTCCTCCAGTTACGGGTGAATAAAACGTTCATATTTTTCCGCGAAGTATTCTTCAAGCTGCTCCGTGTTTGTCGCTAGATATCTTTGGCTCTCTTTTTATTTTTTTGAGGCAGCAATGGCAGCAGTGCTGGTGACGTATTTATAGGAAGCGGCGTACTGGCCAATCACAAGCTTACGCTCACCGTGTCGTCGGACGGATGTTTAGAATAGAGATCTCGACTCCGTCCCCGCCCTTGCGAGTTTTTTGGAGAGCTCTCTCAACGACGGATCATGGCGCTGCTTGCGTCCGTACTGACGCAGATGGAGAAGCATAAATTAGGCTTAAGGCTTTAAAAAGATGAACGCACAGCAAGGATATAGGTTTCACTTTTGCTTTGGCTTACAAACACTAAGCCAAAACTGCCAAGTGGGAGAAGGAACAGCTCAGCGTACTCGGAGACTTGGATTTGAATTGTTTTACCTGCAGGGTAACTGATGTGTTTTAGAAGGACACACTAAAGAGATGAATGCATTCATATTTACGGTTCTTCGACATCTGGCTCTTAAGTAGTTAGACTCCTTACAGCAAACCTGAGGCTGCTTGGTGGATAAAGCTGTGGACTTGGTCAGAGAAGGCTGCTTTCTAAGCACACCAAAAGCATCAACTCTGAGCTCTGAAACCAATTCTTTTGTTTTCAGAAGCTCCAAGCTTTGCACATTGTTGTCATTTTACAGCAGTCACTCTTCAGTCTGGTTGACCTTTGACCTCAGTGCTCTCTGACACACACAGCCATTAGCCACCAAACTGCTCCTCTCGACCCTGAAAGTAGCTCCACCAGCCTGAACTCTCCACATCATCGTACCATCTCATGCACATTCCTTCCTGCTTCTCCATCGCTTTCTTTTTTAAAACACAAACCTTCAGTATTACAGCAGACGCCAGCACGTAGCCTGGCCTATAAACAAGGGCTTCACAGATGCTTCCTAACCCTGTGAGTTTTTAACAGATGACTTTAACCCCAAGTTCTGCTACGCTCCTGCTACCTGGTTGATACCTTCTAAATGTCCTTCAGGTGTGTCTCTCACAAAGGTTTCATCATAACCTTTGTTAGCGTCCTCAGGTTTTCTTCAGACTTTCGATCAGAATCCTATCTGATCCAACAGGTGAAGGGGCCCCCTCCCCCACCCACTGAGGATAAATCTTCAGCTATTGGCTGATAGGTCCAAAGAGCTGCCCCCCAGTTCCCACCTGTGTAGCTCCTGTGGCGTGGTATGTTGTTGATTGGCGCGTTAAATAGTCGCGTTAAATAGTCATAATATAGCAACCAACAATTTCTCACACATTTTCTATCACTAAGCCCCACCCCCACCTGTCTGCCTCTGCAGACTAGCGGTTGTGATACCTAGAGTTTTCTCTGGTAACCAATAGTTTCTCTGCTTAAAGTTGTATAAATTTGCTCATTTAGAACCAAACTCCTCAACAGTCTGATGAGCCGAGGGCTCGACACAGGGTCCAGTAAAGCATTTTATTTGTTTTCCTTATTTTTGAATCACCATCTGACACAGACAAGGACGTAACTCAGGCTGAGGCCAGCCAGTGACAATAAACCACCAGTCTCTTAGTGTAGCGTGGAGGCTAACATACAGCTCCTGCTCTAAAAGACAGCTCCATTACTCACTTCTCCAACCATCCTAATCGGATGTTAACGCTTCACTTTAAACACCCCCCCCCCCCCCCCCCCCCCCCCCCCCCCCATCAAGGGCAGTGCACACATGCATTTGTAAGAGCGGTAGAAAGTTTCCAGTGGTGCCGGTGCCCTCTGGCTGTTCCCTCCTGGGTAATCACCCCGGCCAAGCAGCGCAGTAATTACTGAAGTTGCCTAATGCACACTTTCCATTATTCATTTTCATTAACTTTGGGTGTACACTTGATGGCCCTATACTGTTATATGTAAATATGTGTTTTTACCTTGCATGAAGAGCTCTGCAGCTCTCCTCATCTAACCAGCACAACTTCTGCATTTCTCGTTTGGTCTTTTATTGCTGGACTTGGTTTGCGTGCCCAGTACTGCGATTCTTTTAGTTCATGTCTTTTTCTGCCAACAACTGAATAGTAATTGAAACTGAATGTGCTCTGCCTGAATAAATACTGTGATTGACAGACTTTTTTTTAAAACAGAGGTTTGTAAAGCTACAGTATGTTGGGCTTTAGAGAAACAGTGAGATGGATCCCTGGCACACAGAGATTAGGAATGTGTCTGTGAGGATTTGGGAGGAAATGAGATGAAGATGTGATGTGGGGACATGAAGAGCCAAATCCAGGCTGAATAAAGATGAGGGGAGATGTTCCAAAAATAAAGCTCCAAACACATTGTTCCCATGTGGTGTGTGCTGTGAGGGGTGGAGGGAAGAAGTGCTTGTGTTTGCCCAAACTAGACATATGCAGAGTTGTAGGAAGATCAGATATGTGGATGGCCACTGGGAGGTTCTTTCCTGAGTGGAGAGTCGGAGACCGGAGCTGTTGACAGGTTGGGGAGTTGGACATCAATCATGCAACAACTGTGAGCGGTTCTAAGGCCTGATAGCAGTTACCGGCTCCACCCAGCCCCCTCTGCACCTTAGAAATGTGCCTCCTCAACAAGTTGGTGTGTGTCAGAGGTTCTGCTCCGCCTGGACTTGTACAAGATCATGAAAAAGAAGCAGTCCCCTCACTGTTTTCCCTTTCATCATTCCCGACATTTGAACAATTATAAAAAGATGACGATCTGGACAATCAGCTCTGTTCTGTTCTCAGAGCTCATAGTCCTTCCTCACTAGGGCTGGCTCCACCCCACTCTGCTCCGTCAGCCCCAGCCTGGCCGGGTTGATTACACACATCCTTCCACAGAATGCGAATGTGGGCGGTCTCCAAAATTGGCATGAAGACATCAGTGATGTCATGAGCTCATCTCTGAGCACGTGGGCGGGGCAAAAGAGCGCGGAGACGTCTGCGGTGTCTCCTTTAAATTAAACAACGGCAGCCATGAGCAGTGTTGCTTTTGGAGACTCTGGCCCCTACTTCACATTGGAAGCATCAGCATCGCGTAACAGCAGCAGAACCGTTTACTCGCGAATTTCACTGCATGCCGATAAACACTGTGAGAATCTCAGCCGCAAAGCGGCTTCTCTGCCATGCTCCTCGCTGGACTTGTGAGCCAAAATGTCCTCCGTGAGAGCTTCTCACGGAGGACATTTTTGAACCATGTAGGACAATGTCCTCGCAGGCTTCAGATTTGTATCTACGCTGCTCACAAAAATGAAAGGAACACTTTAAAGAAACACATTAGATACATCAGATCTCAATATGAAGTTGGATATCTATACAAATAACGACAGGGCAATGTCTTAGGAACAAAAGGATGCCAAGTCTTTTAATGGAAATAAAAGTTTTCAGCCTACAGAGGGCTCAATTGTGTAGACACCCTAAAATCAGAGTGAAATGAATATGTGGCAGGCTAGTCCATTATTTCAAAAACTTCATTTCTGCAACTCAAAATGCTTTTCAGTATCTTGTGTGGCCCCCACGAGCTTGTGTGCATGCTTGACAACGTCGGGGCATGCTCCTAATGAGACAACAGATGGTGTCTTGTGGCATTTCCTCCCAGATCTGTGTGAGGGCATCCCTGAGCTCTTGTACAGTCTGAGGAGCAACCTGGCGCCGCCTAATGGACCCAAACATAATGTCCCACAGATGTTCTATTGGGTTTAAGTCAGGGGATCGTGAAGGCCATTCAATTGTTTCAACTCCTTCATCCTCCAGGTACTGCCTGCATACTCTTGCCACATGAGGCCGGGCATTGTCGTGCATTAGGAGAAAACCAGGACCTACTGCATCAGCGTAGGGTCTGACAAAGGGTTCAAGGATTTCATCTGGATACCTTATGGCAGTCAGAGCACCATTTCCTAGGCAGTAGAGGTCTGTGCGTCCCTCCATGGATATGCCTCCCCAGACCATCACTGACCCACCACCAAACCTGTCATGTTGAACGACGTTGCAGGCAGCATAACGTTCTCCTTGTCTTCTCCAGACTCTTTCNCTTCTACGGCCCTGTCCAGCTCTCCGAGAATAACCGCCAGTCTCCTGAAATCTCCTCCATGTTCTGGAGATTGTGCTGGGAGACACATTAAACCTTCTTGCTGCAGCACGTGTGGATGTGCCATCCTGGAGAAGTTGGACAACCTGTGCAACTTCTGTAGGGTTAAGGAATCGCCTCATGCTGCCAGTAGAGATAATTACTCAAGCCAAAACTAGCACGAGTGGAAAACCAGCCAAAAAAGATCAAGAGGGAGAAACTTGAAATGACCTCCACATGTTAAACCAGTCCTGTTTTGAGGGTTTTGTAATTGTTGCCACTTTAGTGCACCTGTCGTTAAGTCCATGAACACCAATATAGCTGAAAGTGATTAACAATGCCCTCAGCTGCTTAATCAACCAGAAAATTATCAGACAGGTTTCATTGATTTAATGCCAGGCCCAATAAAAAATTAATAAATAAATAATTTTTGTGAGCAGTGTATTTAACAGTGGGTATTGTAGTGACCTCTGACCTTTACATATTATACATATTTTTATTGTGACAATAATCTGTTGAGATAATTTGAAAAAAGAACCATCAATGTGATTTTCTGCAAAATTCATAAAATGAGGATTAGACAGTCCCTCTGCTTAGAAAATAAACCAACAGAGTTTATCAGGAAATGATTAGAGATCATCATATAATTATTATAAATTATTATGAAACACCAGAAACAACATATTATATATGAAAATATTTCTAAATATTGTAATGATCCATAAGGGCTTTTTGTGACTGATGCTGTAGCCTGATGTTACTGTTCCTTTAAGAGACGCTGTGGCTGGTTGAGGTGAAACTGGAAGTTGGAGATGCGGGTTTATCTCAGCTGTTTGTTAAACTACTCTAATAAACTGCTGTTAAGGACAAAATGTCATTCTGTCTGACGATTTAGTTCATTATTAAATCACGCCGGTAATGTCCGATGTGTTTTCGCAAACACTGAAACTACATAGATATGAAATTGCATTGCTGCAACTTTTATTTTGAAAATTACCGGATGTTTTACACTGAAATCGAATGTGATTTCCTGTCTAGCCCTATGCTAACAGCGGAAATTGACGCATCCCAGAAGCAACTCATGGCAAAAATAGAACCCAACCCGATCTTTATTGGCACAGCGCTTCTGGGACGCGTCTGAAAATTGCCGCATCACGGCTGGTTTGAATCACCCCCATAGACTGTAACGGCTTCTATTTGAAGCAGCGACATTCTGCTGACATTCCGGCCCGCTGATGCTTCCAGTGTGAAGTAGGGGTGACTCTGATATTGCACCCTGCTCTGCTGTCTGTCCTGGTGCACGCAGCTCAAGCCTGGCAGTGCTGTGTTTGTGTGTGCGTGTGTGTGCGTGTGTGTGCGTGTGTGTGTGCTCCTCACAGCAGAGACAGAGATAACGGCTTCAGTCAGAGGCTCGTTAACTCCACAGCATCCAGAATGATAATGAATCGAGCATGCGGGAAGCCCCTGTTGGCTGATTCTGTCGGCCAGATGGAGGCTCCCCCTAATGGTGTGAATTTGAGCTGGCCAATCAGTTGGCAGTGGGTGTGTTGGACTGGTTTCAGCCTGAGGCAGACCGCCTTGGGAAGAGGGCTGAAAATACATTTGGTTGTGCAAAAAAAAAACCAGGCTATGCGGCTGTGAACACTCCTTCCCCTATCTAGGCGGGGTAGAGCCGAGGCTAGTGTGGAAGCCCCAATAGAGACAGCAGTCTGAAGGGTTTAATCCAGGAAGCTGCAGAAAGCAGTCCTTCTTTTGCCCCAGGCCGGTGTTTCCAGTGATGAACAGGTACTCTAAACCTTGTGGGTTTTTAATAATAAAACTGTTAACAGGCTAAAAAATCAGCTGTTTAATGATGAGTTGGAAACTTAAGGATTTGTAATTGTATTGTTGCAGTAAAAAGTTTTATTGATACTATAAACAGAACAGTACCATTCATTGGTTTTACCTTTAGGTTGGATTTTATAACACAATAAAACTCCAGTTGTGGGATGGTGCTTACAAGTAGCACCTGAATGAAGCCAGTATCTGACTGGTCATCGTTACACTGGTGAGGGCTAGGGTCGGTATCGTGGTCTCTGTGTCTGGGTGTCTCTGAGCAGCCATCTCCTCTGATCTACGTGATGTGAATATTTAGTTAGAGCTGTGTATGGATATGATAATCCAGTGGACTCCATGTTGTCATTGCACCTGTCCTAGTCACGTACATGTAAAGTCAATTTAAATCACTGCATGGCTTTCCGTAGAGCCAGAGAAGATCCACAAAGATGA
>SSNS01000337.1:495019-505019 GCA_006937985.1 Aphyosemion australe
CAGGTTTCTCTGGATTCTGAGGCTGACCTTGGTGTCTGCCTCAGCTCACTTCCCTTCAGAGTTCAGTACCTGTCTTATTATAACGGAGTGTCAGTATTTGGCTTTAGGGCTGGAGCTGGGGCGCTTTTTCCTTCTCAGACAAGAGTGAAACCACAGATCCAGTCCATGCACACACTCGCCTCCACTCTGGTGCTCTGATGTCTAATTCTGGCTCCTCTGTTTGTCCACCCCTGACAGGGCCTCCCTCTGCACCACAGAACCTGGTCTACAACATCAACCAGACCACGGTTAACCTGGAGTGGAGCCCGCCGGCCGACACAGGCGGTCGTAATGATGTCACTTACAGGGTCATCTGCAGGCGTTGCAGCTGGGAACCTGAGGAATGTGTACCATGTGGGCCAAATGTGGGTTATTCTCCTGCACAGTCGGGGTTGGTGGACACCTATGTGAGCATTGTGGACCTGCTCGCCCACGCCAACTACACCTTTGAGGTGGAGGCTGTCAATGGAGTGTCGGACCTGGGCCGCACGCAGAGGCTGTTTGCAGCGGTTAGCATTGCTACGGGCCAAGCAGGTAAGAGTTTTACCTTTTACCTGTGCTGGTTTTAGCTCTGAGATCCTCATCGCAATAAAATATAGAAATAGCTTTCAGGAACAAGAACCGATGCTTCTGAAACTAAACGGTGCTGAGCTTTCAGCTTGCAGGTTTATTGGGTCAGCAGGTGGGAGGCCATCTGTATTTTATAATGTCTTCCTGCACAGTCTGGGTCTGGTTGTCTTCATCTGTCTCATAACTTCTAAAGAGGAATTTACGTCTGTCAGAAGATGAAATTGGTCTCAAGATGTGGATCCATTAGCTAAACGACTAATTGGTACTAGTAACCAATTCATCTCCTTCATAGTGGGGAGGGTGGTGTCCAACTCCAGCAGGTGAGGGGTGGGGCCACCTGGACAGGTCTCCAGTCCATCACAGGCCTTAAAAGGACATTTTAGCAATTTTCAAGTGTTTTTATGTTCCTAATTATTTAACCTCCTGAACAGCCTCAGTTCAGAGAAATAGGGCTTACATCCTTTAGGACTGATGAGCTAACCATGAGCTCAAATACAGCTAAGACCAAAGTGTGTTGCTGCCATCTTAAAACAGCTCCAGCTCCTTTACACACCTTTGATCAGTTTCTCATGACATGGGAACTTGGTTGTAGTAATTTTTCTGTTTGTTTTTACCATCATAAACATCCCAGCAGCAGCCTCTGGTCATTGTCAGGAGTCGTTTTCAGAGGGCAACATAACTCTCTGCCTGCTATAGGTGGTAGTGCAGCACTCTTCTCATGACCCGCTGGCATGTTTAAGAGCTCAGAGTTAAGATGTTCTGTGGTCTTGGCTGCATTCAAACTAGCCGTTAGCGCGTTGGTCCTGAAGGACGTCAACTCTATTTTCCCAAACAGAGGCTGTTCCAGACATTGGGTAAGACGTGAATTATTAATATTTTACCCAGACAGACAGACAGACAGACAGACAGACACCTGAGAGCGTGTGAAAGGGGTTGCCGGGTTTAGGCCGTATGAAAGCGGCGCGCTGCTTCAGCGATTGACACTTTAATTCTGAAAAGCCTCTGAAAACACACCAGCCACAGTAATGATTCTCAACCAACAG
This sequence comes from Aphyosemion australe, assembly GCA_006937985.1. NCBI lineage: Eukaryota > Metazoa > Chordata > Actinopteri > Cyprinodontiformes > Nothobranchiidae > Aphyosemion > Aphyosemion australe. Next base: position 496,672 of record SSNS01000337.1, read on the forward strand.
TAATGGAGGCAGTCTGATATGATCCATAAGCATAGTACCCAGATTAATGTAATGTGTATATCAGCACTGCAGCAGCAGACGCTGTTAGCTTAGCAGTGGTGCAGCCTGTCGGTGGGACATGGGGAGCAAAGGCTGTGGCTGCAGCTCGGCCTCGTGGGAATTGGCTGTAATTAAAATGCTGTGTTTTACGGTGACAAACTCTGAAGCCTTTTTATTCATTATTTCTATGGATCCACTCAGCAACATTCCTCTTTCATGCTCGAGCATCCATGAAACCCAGTCGGCTCTAACGGCTGTTCTCAGCCCGCTACGGCACTAGTCCGTCTAAACGACCGCATCTCTCTGTGAGGGTCTGCTCATCAGAACTGGGCTTGTTACGGGCTGACCCCCTGGATCAGGACCAGAAACATCAGAGGTCATTAGTGATGAGAACGCATGTCCAGGGACAGGTGGGACAGGATGACTCACACCGGAGATGTTTTGTTTTAGTTTGATTAGTTTAGAGTTTATAACAACACATTCTAATCAAAAGCAAAGACTCTTTGATTTTTATGGTTGGGTGTGTAATAGCTTTGAACCATGACGCAATACCTTATTCCTCCACGAAACCCAGAGTAATCAAATTCCTTCAGGGTTAGCGGCTCTTCAAGGCAGAAGGAAGCCCTCCGTCTGTTCAGGGCTCGAGCAACACAACAAAAGCCAGCCATGATCCCAACCAGGTGACTGTTTTCCTGAACTAAACCTTTAGTAACCGGCTGACCCTCTCAAAAGCTCAGAGCTAAAACCCCAGTTTCTTATCATTTAAATAAAATCTTGTTGCTCACGCTTTTCTCACTCACGTAACTAGGAAACTGCATCCTCCCAAGAAAGAAACAGTCACAGTTCCTACCCTCGTGAATGTAGTCACTCATTTATTATTTCTAGGAGGAGATTTTTGATCAGATCAGAACTAATTGTGGTTTCCTGCTCCTTCTCTTCACTCGGCCTTTAAACCATCCTTCCAGGGTCCAAGAAGAGGTGTTTGTGTTATTTCTGACTCTTTAAACAGTCAGAAGTTTTTCTTTGTGATTTGTATCTTGATCACGAGTACGGTGTTATTTAACCCTTCAGACTCAGGAGCTTTTCCACCTCAGCATGTTTCTGGCCCCACACGCACCAGGGGCATACTCTGGGTATTGGTTTTACCCTGGGTTAACAGTTTGTCCTGAGGACGTTTGTATCTCAGATCATCATTGCATTTCCTTCAACTTGTCAGTAGGGCTGAAATTAATCATCGAATGATTTCAATGGTTGGATTCATTAGATTCATCGAATCATTTTTTCCTGATTCGAGGCGTCATTAAATGTGCACGCCACGGCCTGAACACATTTTACTGGAGCACTGTGTGGTCATCTAGGTGCTGTGGAGGAAAATAAACCAGCAGAGACACAAACCATTGTAAAAGGCAGAAAGGTCCGACGTTTGGGATCAAAAGTGAACTACGAGCAGATTAGCTAATGCTAATGCTAGCAGGTAGCACGCTCACAATCAAGTGGGGTTCTGAAAAAACTAAACTAAAATGACTAAACTCCACAAGTGGAAGGAAAATCCCCAATATCCTGTTTATTAGTAGATGTCTGCAGCCTGCAGTGGTATGGAGCAGACTCGTAGCAGCTACCTGGAGCCAGGTTGCTGCTACGAGTCTGCTCCGCCCTGCAGCGGGGCTATGGCAAGCCGTTGTATTATGTAATTAACAAATGCTTCTATCTTTGGATATAATTTACACTGGATTATTGCCAACCCGTACATAATAGACATGTCACCATTCCATTGTTACCAGTAGAAATTTAATGTTATTAGCATTTCCAGTAGCTTACTACTGAACATGTTAATGAAATACATGAAATTCTACTGATCAGAGTTTAACTGTGGATAGATTTTTATTTGACTAGGATGAGTGATATTAATACAAACCTAAAATGTTACTGAAATATGGGTGAATTTTGTTCCATAATAACTATAAATATCAGATGGGAAAGAGGGAACTAGACAACACCAACTTAATACATATCATTGAGCTTTTCATAATAAGAGTCTGATATTTTAGCCTCATTATTTTTTTTTTATAAATTTAGTAGCAGACCACAATCTCGTTTCACTTGAAACATTGTCAAATAGAATATTCGAGTAATCGACAGAGGACTCGATAGAATATTCAGGGGGGGCACGTGCCCCCCCTGCAAGAAGGCTGGCCACCCCTGGTGCCACCCCAAAACTGAGACAGTAAAACATCTATGACATCAACAATAAATACTATACTACAATAATAAAAATATAAAAACATAAACTCTAAAACATATAAACAATAAAATATCAAATGTAAGATGATATATTTGCAGTGAAGCTCAAACATCTGATTATAAGTGAATGCAGCACAGCTGCAAGCAGCGGTCTTCATCCACATTGACCCAGGAAGGAGTCAGGTGGTAGACGGCAGAAGTCGGTTTTGTTCAAAAGACAATGACAATAAATATCCCAGTAAGTAAAATTAAGCTTGTTAAGTGTAAACTTAGCTGACATTAGAATATTACCAGTACTGGGTGCAGCTATAGGAGATTTGGTTGCAGGTGGATACTTCACATCAGTATCAACATGCCAGCAGGACCGCATTTATCATCTTGAATATTGTGGAGTTTTATGGAGGATAATGAGGCAGTTAGTTATGTTTAACCCAGCTGCAGCATCACCAACAATCTGGGGGGAAATACCCGAGCAACAGGTCAAAAACTCAGAATCTCTGAACCTCCCCTACTTCACTCTGCCGTGCAGTCCCAAACCCCCAAACCCCGCCCAGATGCACGCAATGAGCGAGAGACTTGCTTATTTTCCTGAGAAAATGCACAAAATAAATCAGCAAGCTTTCTAGTTTTATTCCTGATAACTTTACAATTTTTGAAGTTAACTGACCAGACCGAATCGGGGTCGGACAGCAGAGAGAGAGAGAGAGAGAGAGAGAGAGAGAGATGGACCTGTGTGTAGCTGGCCCAATGGTCGCGCCTCGAATCAGACACCGTGAACGCACAAAAAACAAACAGATAACGAGTTTTGTATGTGATGTCTGGAGAGCTGGGTTCTGGTTTGGGTTTAGTTTCTGGGCTTGTTGAGCTGTTCTGTTCTGGTTCTGCTGGACCTGCCTGCAGCCTTTGACACTGTTGACCATCACCTGCTACTGGATAGGCTGAGGGACTGGGTAGGCCTATCAGGAACTGCTGGAGTGGTTCTCCTATTATCTGTCGGAGCGTTCTTTCTCTGTGGCCATCTCCAAGTTTTAGTCCTCCTCCACCTCCCTCACCCATGGTGTCCCACAAGGTTCTGTGCTGGGCCCTCTACTGTTCCTCCTACATCTGCTCCTTCTCCAGCACTTCCTGAGCTCTTTTAAAGGAATCTCCTACCATCTTTATGCAGATGACATCCAACTGTACATCTCCTTTAAGCCCCATGAGATCCCACCCTGGATTCTCATGTCAGTTCTCTTGTTGGCTCCTCCTTCTTCCATCTCAGGAACATTGCTAAGCTGAGTCCCATTCTGTCCTGCTCTGAACTTAAGATTGTTCTCCACACCTTCATCTCCTCACGCTTAGACTACTGCAACTGGCTTTTCACTTGTCTGAGCAGAACCTCCCTGAAGCGTCTACAGGTGGTCCAGAATGCCTGTGCTAGGCTGCTGACCAAGTCCTCCAAACACACCCACGTCACCCCGCTCCTCTTCCAGCTTCACTGGCTGCTGGTTAACTTCAGGGTTCATTTCCAGATCCTGGTTCTGATTTTTAGGGCCTTACATGGACAAGCACCATCATACATTGGTGATCTTCTCAGTCCCTACACCCCCAGCAGGTCCCTGAGGTCCAGTGATCAAAGCCTACTGGTTGTGCAGCGCACCAGGCTAAAGACCAAAGGTGACAGATCATTTGCTGCTGTGGCCCCCAGACTCTGGAGCTCTCTCCCCCTGAGCCTGAGATCAGTGGACTCAGTGGTCTCCTTTAAGAACTCACCTGTTCAGGTGGCTTTGGTGGGACCTCCTGCTGATTCTTCTTCACTACCTTCTCTTCATTCTGCTCTTCTATTTCTCCCTTTCCAAGGATCCACTGATGACCCTTTTCTTATTCATTTTCTTTTTCCCTTTTCTCACTTTTTTTTATCACATTTTTTACTTTTCCCATTTTTATATTACTCTTTAATCATTCTTTAATCATTTTTATTTTTTCATTTTTTGTTCTTGTGAAGCACCTCGGGATTTTCATCTTGAGAGGCGCTTTATAAAAGATTGTTTCTTCTTCTTCCACATCAAGTGTATGCCTGAAAAACAAACCTCTAAATGCACCCAGGGCTGATCCAGCCATCCAGTCAAATTAGAGGGCAGGGGCATGTTTGCATGAATGTTTCAGTACATTTCAGTTTGGATGTAGAAGCTCCCAAAACTACCAGAGACTGAGTTTTACGGCCCATGGTTAAATGATTGACCTTTGCTTGGTGAGGTTCCAAGGCTCTTAGCGCTGAATCAACCTAACCAAAGTGGAGCGCCATCTTCCGTTCCCTCCATCTTCTGCTGCATGGTAATGAGCATGAGCTCACAGCAGATCCACCCCATGAGAAATATTCCCCTCCCCTAAACACACCAAAGAAAATGTCTACATGAGGAGCTAAGTACTAATTGTTCGCTGAAACCTAATTACCTCCCAGCTACGTTTGAGATGACTTTAAGTGGAGGCTGCAGATTTGTAAGCTTGATTTCTGCTGCTCCTTCTTTGCAGTGGTTGAATAGTAAATCCTCACATTGAGGACTTGCTGCTGTCTTCCCCTGTGCTGAAAGCGTATGTTTCAATCACCGCTCCATTGTGAGCCACGTAGCTACCTGGGAGGCTCGCTTCCATCTTTCCTGCATTAACTTTCCTCAAGCACACTTGTAAAAAATACCCTTTGTTCTTGCAGAACACTCCTGAGTGTGCATTGCTCATGGAATTACCATTAATATTTATTCAAGCAAGAGTTCAGATCTGAGAGCCAGAAGCAAGCTCCTGCAGAGGCGGGCATCACAACAGGAACTGGCTGTAGGAGATGCTTCAGGCCTGCTCTATTTCTGTGGACCTCTTCAGGGTCCATGGCTGACTGGAGACGGGGTTCATATTCAGGAGTTGGAACACCAGAATTTTTGGTCAACTCCTGTATTTTTTCCTTAATTAACTTATTTTTTGTTTAATGACTTGGACAGACTAGTCCTTCAAATGTTTCCTTTGTTCCTTGTTTTCCAGTAGAACTTTTGCGTTTTTGTGTTTATCGAGCTACGGGATCACCAGCAGGTCAGTTGCAGGAAGGACACAAAAGTACTAAACATGTTCTTCTTTGGGAATTCAATTCCTCAGTAGTTTATTAAGACCACCATAATTTATTCCTCGGCTTGCCTCATAACCGTGTTACTGCCCAACATTAACCCCTTGTGGACTATCCTAGAACTCTAGACCAACCGTAGCAGAAGATTTGTCTCTGTAGGTCAGTCAGTCCTGCTTCATTGGCTGGAGCAGTTTGTGTCTGGCCAATCATCACTCTTCGTTTGTTGGACAGACTTAACACCAGAACTGCAAAGGAGAAAACTACAAAGATGGCATCGGCTCAGAAACGGCGCTCATTTGAAACGACTTTGGATGATTTCGAGCTTTTCTTGAGCAGATGTGACTGCCCCGTGGACTGACTTCTGTAGACGTGATGGGGTTCATTGCTCTGATTGGCTCGGGCGCATGTAGAGGCAGTTTGATTCACGACTGGGTGGTTGCTATGGCTCATGGTCAGACTATATGGCTCCTTTAGTAAAACCCTAACAGCTGGATGCTGTCAGGTTCAGTGTTTGAACAGGTTAATAAAAAAAAAACCTGTTTTTTTTAAGGAAATGCAAAAAATCCTAATGCCTGAACGCCGTCACCTCAGAACGAACCACAGTTCACGCCTTACAGGGACTTTAATGTGCTTTATGAGTAAAAGGAGGCTTAGGATCCAGTGAATTTGCTGGAATTCCTTGATCTTCATTCCAAAAGTTGTACTAAGACCCAGTCATCACACTAGTTTAGTGAGGAACAAGGTCCACTCCTGTTTTCCCTCTGAAGCTGTGGGTTTTTCCATTCTCTGCTTCATTTGTTGTGCATCACTGTGTGAGTGTGGGATGATGTTTTAGTCCAAACCCACTTAACAATTCAGAGAGAACAACAGGCTCTTCCCTCTGGTCCAATCCCAGCGTGGAAACAGGAAGACAAAGAAGCACAACGGAACAGAAGAGTGTAAGCTAGGCATTCGTCTTTGATCTGAGGAGCCTTCGTGTTCCACGCCAAGCAGATATTCCCATTTAGTCTGGCTGTCCCTGTCAGATTCCCCCCACCCCACCCCGCGCCTCAGACTGTTGTGCTTCTTTGAGAGCGGTGGTCTTTGAGAGCGGTGGTCTTTAAGAGCGGTGGTCTTTGAGAGGACGCTGAAAATTGATACCCAGCTCAGTGGTAACCCATATGTCCACTTTATTGACACTTAATCATCACTTAATGGATATTGTTCTGGGCATTTGTGAAAGTTACACTTGGGGAACAATAAAGGCATTGATTTATCCCCTTTTGTGTTCTAATCTTCCACGGTGGCCTTAAACAGAAGGATTGATTGATTCTGCAGAGTCCCCACTGACCAGTGCCAGCCAGTGTAATTTTCTAGTTAAGCGGATCCTCCTTTGTAGCATTTGTCCCCGTTTTACGTTACCTGGGAGCCCATTCTGTTCAGCTCGCCACCCCCTGGCCCGCCCCACATGCTCACAGTAATTTGATGAGAGCCGGGCGAGGCAGTAAGATCCAACAGCTGCAATAAAACTGTGGTGGTCTCAGAGCAGCAGCTCGGAGCACTTAACCTGTAGCTTTTCTGTAAATGGCTCCTGATTTGTCTGTCACCCAATCCGTCAGCAATGAATAATTTTCATGGAAGGTGCACTTTAATTACTTTCCCATTTAAATGGCATTATCGTGGCCTATCTAGGTAATTAATCTCACCAAGTATCCTGTTTCAACCTTTTATTGCTGGCAGACGAGCTCCCTAAATCCCCCCGAATCCGCTGTGCTTGAATGAGTCCTCTCTCACAGACGCTGGCATTGCATCTTTTCACTCGCTGCCTGTTTGCAGGCATTGGACAGTCCTTTCACTTGGTGCAGGAAGCCATTCAGAGCAACCGGCTGTTTCACTGCCTCAGAAGAAAACACGGGCAGAGGTATCAGCTCTGCTAGCAGACCAGAAATGGTCTCTGCCAGTTTGGGTTTGGTGGACAGACACAAAGGGCTTCTGTTGATGTTTTATTTTATTCTAAGCAACTTATGCAAAAAGCAGAAGAAATGTTTTTTGTTTCTCACAACTCTGCTGGTTTCCGTCTGCATGATAAACACATGGATCATTTAGTTTATCACATGTAACTGACTCACTGCATGATGGGAATCCCACCGTGTGAGAGGGTTTCCATGTGATCATAACCTCACAGATGAGCGTATTCATGAGACAGACCGTTGTCTCATTTGATCTGTGAGCTTACAGGCTGGACTGTCTCAGCTGTGGTTCTCCTACGTTTTATTTGTGAGGCTGTTTTCTGTCCGTGGCTCTGTAGCTCGCTAAGCTTTGTCTACATGGTCACATGGTGTTCACCTCACTGGGAATCTCATTCAGTCCCGTCTCCCAATAGAACTTGTGTGCTTTTCCTCATGCATAAACTAGGAAATGATGTGAAGATGTTGGGTCTGGTCTTTTTTTTAGGTGAACTTGAAGCCTTTACTGGTTTATTGGTTGATTTTAGAGATGCACTGATTCTGGATTTGAGGGCTGAGTAGATGGTGAGTTCATGGACCTGGAAACCAGAGAAAGAGTCATGTAGACGAACCAGTAACCAGCTGGTTACTTTGGTGATTCTTTAGTTAATATCAGGCCAGACTTGTTTAAGGTAGGCCAGCTGAGTGACTGGTGAGGTCTGAACCTGGTTAGTGTAACTCCACCCTCCCCTCGCTCCTCCTATAACACGTTGAAGGAACTCTTTATGTTTTTGCCCATAAGTCCTTTGGAGTTATAGGCAGAATCACCATCATCATCACCATCATCATCATCATCATCACCATCACCATCATCATCACCACCATCATCACCACCATCACCATCATCATCACCATCATCATCACCATCATCATCATCATCACCATCATCATCATCATCACCATTATCATCATCACCACCATCATCATCACCACCATCATCATCACCACCACCATCATCATCACCATCGTCATCACCATCATCATCACCATCGTCA
>SSNS01000337.1:512519-525019 GCA_006937985.1 Aphyosemion australe
AGCTTTTCTCCCTGCTGAGAAGCTTTTGTGGCTTTGAGCGACTCTCAGAACAAGAGCCGTACTTCAGGTGTCATTTTGCTCTCGAGTGCTCTGAAAGGCTGATTTCACCCAAATGTGAGCTCTGGTGATTACTGGTGCAGAGGTTTTCTGCTACGTTGTTCTTTACGTGCTCTGTCTGATACAACAGTGTTTATTTATTATTTGATAGCAGAAGCAATTAAAGACCCATGTGATGTTTTTCTGTGCTGTGGGTTAGGCATAAGGACCCTCACTGGTCTTCATATTCAGGTGTTTTCTCTCCAACATTCTAGCTGAACCCTGAGGTCAACAGGACTCCACTTTCAGCCAAACATGGCTGTTCCAGCACCGCTTCTGGGGTCGTGATGAAAATCCTTTCATCAGAACAAAGCATGTGTAATCAATTTGCCAGAAGTCCTGAAACTCGGCGTGTTTGAGTGCTCTCAATGTGGAAAATAAACGCAGCATCCGTGTGAAGTACCACACTCTGTAGTATGCTCCTGGAGCCGGGCCATTTGGACTCGCTTCATCTTATTACTGAGTTTAGAAGAGCCCAGTTACAAAACTTTATTGGAATTTTTAGCCACCAGGCTTGGAAGTTGGGACAGTTGTAGTGGAGCAGTCATGACTCACACTGAAGGAATGATCTGCTCAATTATGGCATCAATAGAATTATTATTACTATTCAGGTCAGTATCAAAATCACCAACATCTATTATTGGGTTGTTGATGCTAATTTTAAAGGGACAGTAAACACAAATTTATATCAACAGGTGGCAAAGTTGAGTCGTTTGCTGGTAATTAAATCATAGGAGACTAAAATACGTGAGCAGAAGTAATTTTCTCTCACCAGAATGAATCTAGAACGTAAGGATTTAGCATCTAGTATGAGAATCAGAGATATGTGTTTGGCATACATAGTCACCTGGACGGGAACAGGCGGCGCTGCTGGAAGAGCAGAGAAAAGCTGCAACAGGAGAGTTGGTACACACACATCTCAGGAACGCGGAAATCTTCAAGCACGTGGGCGGGGCAAAAGACACAGAGAAATCCGTGGTGTCTCCCTGAAGTAAGCAAACAAAGGCGGCCGTGAGCTGTGTTGCTTTTGGAGACTCTGAGTCTGATATTGCATCCAGACTGCTGTCTGTCCTCGCGCGTCACAGCTCAAGTCTCTCTCACTGAGACTGAGGCCCAGTCCCAATACTCGCACCGCGCCCTACGCCCTCCTGTGAAGTGCACATAGAGGAGGTGCGTTGTAAGGCTTCGAGGGTGTAGTACACAGGTGTGCTACATGGGGATGGGGAGCATTGCATCATTGACCACGATGCATGCCAGGATGCCGGTCGCTGTTTGTGCTACTTATTTTTAAAACCTTTATAAACAACTTTCAAACAAACAATTATTTGACTAAATTTTAATTCCTTGCTGTCCACATTACATCTTAATCTAAAACAATCAGAGCATGAATAAATATCATTAATCGTCTTAAAATGAACTTTCATTTTAAAATACATGTTTTCAAAAAAAGGCACGCACTCGCACCCCTGGCTGGGAACGCACAAATGAAGGGCGCTAGGGTGCAAGTTAGGGGTGGGCGATATGGAAAAAAAATCATATCACGATTTATTTTTTGCAAAAATCACGATCTCGATTTTATCACGATTTTTTCCATTTCGACAATTCATACATTTTGGAAATTATTTACCGATAAAATAGATCAATTTAAAAGCATACCCCTTCACAAAAATATGATAAAATATTTCAGACAGGGTACTGTTTGAACACTTGTTTTAATTTAGGTAAGAAAAATAGTAAATTTGTTCTATTACAATAAACATGATCAAACAAAAAATGCCTTCCATTTAAAAATCCATAATGGGTTCATATATTAGCTTTTAATGTCTTTGGAGTAGCTTTAGAGTCAAATATTTATGCCTCAGTTCCAGGGCTTAGTTTATTTATTTGTTTGAACAAATAAGTTCAGAAATGTTGGAGAATGGACCAAGTTCTGTTTAATGGCATGTCTCAAATGTCCCACAGGCACTTTTATTTATTATATATTTATAATTAATGAAGAATAACTTAACTTCTATTTAGAGGTGGCTCATAGCCTATCATCCAAAATATATTAGTAATTATTTCTTGTCCAGAGAAAAAAAATCTATCGTGTTAAGCTAAATTCATGATGTTTGCGTTTGCATCCACTACCAGCGGATTACGCTCATTGCCTTTTTGTACTTGCTGCTCTCCGTAGATGTTTCCTACGAGGGAGGGGTTTGGCCCGTCTCTTCACAGGATAAACAAACTCCGGTGGCAGCCACGGTGAAAAGGCTCGCTAAAATTCGAACGAACGTCCCCAAATAATAAAAGACACGAAGCCAAATGCAAAGTTTAGAGCAGAACATTGACCCAGAGGTTTCCTGATTGAGCAGACGCGTGAGAATGTAGTTAGCGCTTAGAGACGGAGCAAGCTAGCGGCTAGTGCTGGTGGCTAGCGTTATAATCGATTATGGTGTGCTTCTTCAACTATTCATAATTGTTTGTCATCATCTTAATGCATCGATTAGATTATTTTCCTCATCTCTACCGAGCACCCAGCTAAACAAACCAACACGCTGCCTAAAGTTCTGATTGGTGTGTCTGTCGTGCTGACAGAAGCAGACTAGCAAATGGCGTGACTCGTCTGAGAAAAAACAAAACAAATGTGTGCCGGGTTCAGAAATAATGGCATAGACGGGTGATGGAATGCAATAGGGTATTCTACAGTTGACGTCACCACGCAAAGGCTGCTGGGAAGGGTCATACTGATAAGCTGCATTAACAATAGAAAATAAACAGTTTCAGAGTGTTTTGACATCGATATGAAGGCATAAAATGGAGGAAGTTGTTTTGACAAAAAAAAACATACCAGAGAGCTTTTCTTGATGGCGACCCTGCTAATTATCGATCACCAGAACTGAAGCGCTAGCTCTAATGAAAGTGAAAGTAAAAACTAACCCTCGCTAGCAGCGCTGTTGTTTTAAACGCCTTTATTCCATCACGGCTCCTTCTTGAGTAATATAAAAATAAGTTCATTACTCACAGTGCTCAAGTAACATCTTTTCAAGGTAGTTTTTTAACTGTCAGGTTATCATTTGTGTCCCTACTTTTTATATTCCACTCACCTCTGGTCAAAAGCCTTTTCGTGGACGTTTGGGTGGACATGCTGTTTGGCCCAGACGTTCAGCTCGACCGCTGCCTCCTTGTTAACTCTCCTTCGTTAACATCGCTGCCTCCTTGTTAACTCTCCTTCGTTAACATCGCTGCCTCCTTGTTAACTCTCCTCCGTTAACAACGCTGCCTCCACTCTCCGTTAACAACGCTGCCTCCACTCTCCGTTAACGCTGCGTCCTGCATTAACTCTCCTCCGCTGCTCCTCCTGGATAACCCCACGACTGAGAGCGTCGTTACGACCGGCGGCTGGTCATTCTCGGATGTAGGAATTTCCCCTCCAGGAAGATGTAAGTAACAAATATACGTGCTTTTCTTGATCTGCTCCACACAGTTAAAATCCGCTCGTCAAACTTAAAAACTACCACCGCTTTGCTTCTTCTGTCTTTAGCTTAGCCCGTGTAGCTTTCCAGCTGTTTCACGTGGTGTCGGCCTGAAACTGGCGTCACCGGGTCTGCAGCGTTATACTATTGACTTTACCGGCTTTGGAAAAGGGATAAAAAGTCCTCTCCAACATCCGATCTGGGCGTCTAGAGTCCGATTAGCACCTCCCCCAGCAGCAGCGTTAAAGGAAAAGTTCGCTTTTTTAGACATTAAGTTTTATGTGTTCCTTCACCCACCCAGTGCTCTGTAAACTTTGACTCATTTCACACACACACCCCTGCTCAGAGATTCTCAGGGGAGAAGTGATTCAGAAAGGTAGTTCTGGCTAGTTTTGGGGGCGATGTATCTGCGCCGTTTAGCCTCACAAAAGGATTAGCCTCTGAAAGCATGGCTAATTTACATCTCACAAACAAAGAGAAAAAATTTACAACGTCACATTACAACGGGACTACTTTTTGTCATTCGTATCCCTGCGCCGCTCACTGCGGTGCCTCGCGTGCGTCAGCTGTTTCACTGCTGAATGCCGACAACATATCAGACTCCGTCTCATCTGATGATGAATCTCATTTTAACACTATACCAGATGAATCTGATGAAGAAGAAACTTATTTTACTACCACGTCAAAAGGATATCTTTATGAGCCAGAGTACACGGATGAAGAACTGCATTTGCTACACAAAACACACACATCAACACAGATTGTTGACAAAGCTACTGCAGTCTATGATCAACCATCGGTGTAAAGATGATTGCATAAATAATGTGCTAAAATGCGAAGATGATTGCATGAATACGGCAGACATAGCGGAATAAATCATTTTTTAAAAACAAAACTTACCCAGATTTCTGGTACGGCCGAACTCTTCAAAAACAGTCTTTCACTTTTCCCGAACTTTTTCCTGATGTAATCATCCTCTTTGAAGTGTGCACTGCACAAACGAAAGGTTTTGACTCATTCCAGCTGAGAATCCTTGGAGTAGCCGATTGCTAAAAGCCACTGATGCCTTAGAGAAACGTCCTTAGCAGGAAAAGTGTCAAACCGAAAAGGTGATCCTGTAACATCCTTATTGTTACAACCCGGGAACCTGCAGGTACGCACCATGGCTCGTTATATTTAAGAAAAACTACTTTTAAGTGACTTTAGAAGTTGTTGTTTCACTCATACAGCTAGGATTACCAGCCAGACGCGGGTCACGCAACGGCGTTCAATCTCCGCGGAGAGCGGCGCAGGGATACGAATGACAAAAAGTAGTCCCGTTGTAATGTGACGTTGTAAATTTTTTCTCTTTGTTTGTGAGATGTAAATTAGCCATGCTTTCAGAGGCTAATCCTTTTGTGAGGCTAAACGGCGCAGATAAAGCGCCCCCGAAACTAGCCAGAACTACCTTTCTGAATCACTTCTCCCCTGAAAATCTCTGAGCAGGGGGATGTGTTTGAAATGAGTCAAAGTTTACAGAGCACTGGGTGGGTGAAGGAACACATAAAACTTAATGTCTAAAAAAGCGAACTTTTCCTTTAAGTTCCTTGTTTGAAAATCTTTAGGAGACGAAAAAACAACTTTAGCTAGATCTGAGCGCCTCAGTCCCATAGGAATCAATACTAAAATGTAGCTTGTTTCTATGACCGTATTTCCCAGAGTGCTTTGCGGCAATCTATTTTTACCTACTGTAGAAAGCTCTATTAGACGGTTCTACGATCTCCGAGCTTTGGTAGATCGTCATCACATGAAAGTCCTTAACCATCTTATATCGTCAAATCGCACGGCCCTAGTGCAAGTGTGAGTTTTGGGATTAGAGTTGCAACGATTATAAATTTTGGTGTACAATTATAGTCTGAGAAATAATCATGATTACCACGATTATTTAACATGAATTGATTTCACATCTGAATTAACATAAATCACAAACACATTTTATAAAGTATTGATAGATACATGACTCTATTTTATAAAGGTTTTGAACACCAGAAGATATTGTTGCTGCTTTAGTTAGACATCAGACCATCTGAACAAGCACTACTGAGCCACCATCTTCTGAGGGTGAAGATTATGGAGGTGTCAGTTTTTGATGTGTTATATGCCAACAGTGTGTTTTGCTCTCGTTCTGCCATCTTTATTTGTATTTTTTCTTTGAAAACTACAAAAAGACGTGAGATTAGCCTTTACAGGGAGGAAGGAATGTTGATGTGGTAAATATGATTTATAACAGTCCAATGGTGAGTTGCACAGGAACGGCTGAGGGGTGGGGGGCAGTCAACCACTGCTCAGGAGGTTGCTGGTTTGAGTCCTGAAGCTGGGAATGACTGGGGTGATGCAGGCTGGTACTGGAGTTCTGGGGTAGTTGTGGGTCTGTAGGTTGAGGAGCCAGGATCGTGACAGGTTGTTTACGGTTGTAATTGCACTTTCAACAAGTAGGGTGTTACTTTAAAGACATTTAGGTTTCAATCAAACTTTTGTAAAACAAAGTTTGTCTAAATCCAGATTTCAGACTTGCGTGTTGGACGCACGCAGGAACGTCTTTATGGGAGAAATGTTCTCCCAAATAAGTCAAACATGAGCTTGTTTATGAGAATAAATTCAGTCGTGCATGACAGCGGCATCCTTTATGGAGCTACCCGAGGCTGAAGCAGCGTCCGTGTTTCAGGCTGAACGCTCAGACACCTGCCTGAGCCGTGGGGGACAGAATAGAACACTCAGTGAAATTACAGACCGGAGAGGCAGATGATGAGAAATGTCACTCTGGACTAAAATGGAAGTCTAATGTATTCCGTCTCAGGTTAGCTGGACACTTATTAATGTCTCCCAGTGAGTGCCACTAATTAAGGCAGTCAGTCTGCTGTGGCAGACGGAGCGTGGGACAAATAACGCCGTGACCTGAGAACAAAAGAAATCACAATATACATATTTAGCAGCACACCTGATTATCCCCAGCCCTCTTTTCATGGTGATGACTTTTTCTCTCACTAATAAGAATCCTTGTTCTTTATGGCCATCAGCATTTCCTCCAATGGCATCTCCTAATATTGTAATAATGTTGGGAAGACAGCTGATGAAGCTGTGGAAGTTCATTAACACCAAAGGAAAACAAACGGTCCATTAGCATGTTGTTCTGGGTTAAAAGCATTAGCACGTCGGTTATGAGGGCATGGAGACGGCTAGCTGGCAGCCTGGATTCAGCCAACCCCACCAGAGGATGTACAGAATCTGTGCATTTATTACACAAATATGACAATCTGGTCCCAGACCATTACCTCTGGGATTTGTGGGATGGAATCCTTCACAGATCACGGAAACTAAAGCCTGCATCTTCTCTCTCTTATGTAACCGTGTAGCTCTGATCTTCTGACCTGAAGTTTTAGTTTCGCTGTCATGCTTTAGGTGATTTAAAACCGTCAGCCTGGTCTGAAGGAAACCGTTATTGGATCCAGTTTTAGGAATGAAATGAATCATGGGAACTTTGAAGGAATGTTTAGGGTCGGATCTAGAAAACAGCGCTGTGACTCTCAGCTGCTCCTCCGCGGACTGGGCTGTGGTTGCTAACGCTGACTAGCTGCTACGTGATGCTGAGTGGGCTTGAGTCAGCTGCAGATCCAGGTACGACTGCTCTGCTGACCACATTAGCAAGGTTCATAACCCCGCTGTCAGGTTGCTCTGTGTTTGTGTTGTGAACGTGTCTCTGAGCGGTTGTGCACCTATGGAACCTTTCTCAACATTCTCATTCCAGTGTCTGTGAGACAGCTCAGTTTAGGGTCAGAGAAACAAAACTTCATGAGTTTTTCTAAATTGTGACTTGAAAATTTGCACGATTGTTGCAATTTCAGATTTAGTTACATCTGCTGGGCCACATGACCCAGCCATATTTAGACCTGTGGCTGACCTGTCATCACATCAAACCAGTGGTATTGGGCTGGGATTTCATCCTAGCTACTGGCAAACAGCCACAGCCCACTGAATGTTAACTAGCTGTGGCAGCCATCTTGAATAGTGACCTCAGTGATCCTGTACTTTATGATGAATTCATTAAAATTAATGAAGTGACTCATGAGATGTTTTACAAACAGGCAAAAACATCATAGCCAACTAATCTTACCCCAGCACTCCTTTATCTCCTCACCTGCTCGCTTGTCCCATCACCTGCATTCATACACCTGGTCAGCATGTACCTGCGACTCGTCGAGCCTCTCTGTGTGTGGAGCACATGCTCGGGAAAGTCACGGCTGCTAAAGGCGGCGCTGCCTCACTGCAGAGTCGTTGGAGTGTTTCATTTCCTGCCGGAGGAGTTCCAAGGGTAATAAAACCGAGCTGGGCTGCACGCCGTGGGTGCCCAAAAAACAGAGTTTCCCCACTGGACACACACACACACACACACACACACACACACACACACACACACACACACACACAACAATCTTCAGTCAATAGTGAAACTTTGATTGCTGTTTCCTGCAGGTGATGAAATTTTTTCTGGTGTTTTCAGCCCTCAGAGTGTTTTCCTGTCAGCTGGAGTGGGCATTCTGAATCCATTACACTCACACACACACACACACACACACACACACACACACACACACACACACACACACACACACACACACACACACACACACTCACACAAACATCTGTCTTTGTTTGGTTTTATTGTGGCTTCAGATAAAAAAGAAACAAGTGTCCTCATTTTTTAATTTTCTTATTTGTTTTGAACACCTGAGTCAAATTTCTGCTCGACGTGAGAGCTGAAGTACTTGTGCTAGTACAGGTAGTAGTACTAGACCACCATACTAGACTAACCCCTACTTCACGGTGATTGGTGTACCGGTAGAGTCTCACCCGTGGAGCGGCTTCTCCGCCATCCTCCTCGTCGGACTCGTGAGATCACAAAATCCCTCGAGACTTCAAAGGTCACGGTTTGTTTATTCCATCCGCCATTAAACCATAAAAAAGGAACCCACGTTTGATATCTGCCAGGATTAAAGCCACGAAACACACTACTGCACTTCTCAAACGATGCAGGAGTAAATAAGCCGTGAGGTCACACATATAGACGTAATCTACATAGATATGAAACCGCATTGCTGCAATATACTTTTATTTTGAAAATTACCAGACGTTTTACACTGAAACCAAGTGTGATTTCCTGTCTAGCCCTATGTTAACTGCGGAAATTAACGCATCCCAGAAGCGGATTGCTGCAAAAATAGAACCTGATCCTAACTTTAGTGTAACGGTGTGCCGCTTCTGAAAATTGGTTTGATTCACCTCCACAGACTATATGTTCAGTACCGCCGATGCTTCCAGTGTGAAGTAGGGGGAAGTATTAGAGCATCTGGAGTTTAGCTTCGCTGAATTAGCTTTTCTTAGTTGTTTACACACTTGTACGTCAGACTACAACATCCCTGAACCAATCCTGCTAAACTAAAAGCACAAGTCCTGCTTTACACTCAATTCTCTGCATTTGACAAAAATGTCCATCCATCCATCCATTTTCTGTAACCGCTTATCCGAGCAGGGTAGCGGGGGTCGCTGGTGCCTATCTCCAGCAGTCATCGGGCAAACAGGCGGGGTACACCCTGGACAGGATGCCAGTCCATCACAGGGCAACACAGAGACACACAGGACAAACAACCACACACAACCTCACACCGAAGGACAATTTAGAGAGACCAATCAACCTGACAGTCATGTTTTTGGACTGTGGGAGGAAGCCGGAGTACCCGGAGAGAACCCACGCATGCACAGGGAGAACATGCAAACTCCATGCAGAAAGACCCCAGGCTGGGATGTGAACCCAGAACCGTCTTGCTGCAAGGCAACTGCGCTAACCACTGCGCCACTGTGCAGCCTTGACAAAAATGTAATATAGTAAATGTAATAGAATAGAATAAGACTGTTGTAATCGCTCAGGAGCAACTAAATGTGTGGCTGTGACTTTCCACAGAACATAAACAGGGACACAATAATATACACTCAGTAATATACACAGTGTAATAAAGAAGTTATCTTATTTGTGGAGATAAACAGTCAGTGGTAGAGTCACGTTGCTGTTAGCCAATCAGAAGAGAGATGTCCACATATCACTCCAGATTTCATCGTCTGAAGTGGGAATGGGCGATATGGCCTAAAGTCTGTGTCACGATATATTTTGAAGCACATGCAGTACTGATATATATTGTGATAGATTCTTTTCTTGTGTTTATGAACATTCTCACACACCAGATGAATTACAGCAGAACAAATACTTCCAAAAAGTCTAGAATGCCACCTAAAGACCATTTAATGTTCAAAACGTACAGAATACAGTACATCTCAAATCATTTTTAAGTTGGGATTATTTTTCCAAACAACACATCATGAAAACTCCCATAAAATGAATACAGCTGAAGATATTTTAAATCAAATACAAGCTAAATGTGATGAAAACACAAAATTCTAAATAGTTTGAACTGAAGTAAAAAAAATGTACAGAACAGAAATAACATTTCTTCCTGCTTTCCTGCTTCATTGAATAATTTTCATGTTTTTCTTTTGCTCATAGAGTCAAGTGTTGCTTCACTAGTGAAGAACTGCAGCTAAAATGATGCTCTGCTGTGTTTTTGATGACAGCATTGGACATTTATCCAATTTCTTTTATGTCGAGCGACACATCAGATCAGCTGATCCACGGTCACTGTTGTGCAGCGCACACACACACACACACACACACACACACACACACACACACACACACACACACACACACACACACACACACACACACACACACACACACACACACACACAAATGGGAGAGACAGCTAACACTGTGGAGGGAGAATAGTTCAAACTAAATCACAGGAAGAGATGTCCAAGACGTTTGCAGATACGACTTCACTGTCGCCCAGAATATTTCCCTGCGGATGATTTTCTGCTGAATATCAGACTTCTAAAACCCAAACCAGGTCCGTATAATCGACATTGCCCTGTCGTCTTCATGAGCGCGTCTTCAGTCACGCCCTCCGCCTTGCAGCTGCTGCTGCGTTCGTCCAGAGCTGATGCAGCTTGACGACGTTCATGCACAGCTGTGGTTGGACGGTAGTCAAAAGCTCTACCGGTGGCTACATTTATATCAGCTATATGCCAGTTATACCGTGCATTACTAGTCAGAAGATACTTTCTCCTCCAGCTCACTTCTATGTCCTCAAACAGGCGCCTGAGCTTTCTTCATTCTTACTAGAGACCACTGCTAATGTATTAAAATATGAGTCAAGTTGACCTTTAATGATTTATAATTCTGTTATTTCTAGGGGTACCTTTGACATTTGAATTGATATGGTACTTAACGGTATGGTATATATAACCATATTTGATAAATATCACAATAAATAACATACAACTGTTTGTATTTTATCATCGTAGTGTTGAAAACCTTTAACCACAATGATGCAGAAACTCAAACCCAGCTCCACGTGCTCCTGTTGCTCTCCTTTCCCCTCTGGACCAACTGTGTGATGGTGGGTTCTTGTAGGATTAGAAACTGCAAATGAAACTGAAGCAAACATCTTTGCTGTGAACTAAATTTACTGTGTATCTTCATTCCTTTTGCCGTTCTTTTTCAAACTGTTGAATTTTCCTACTCGGAAGTCAGAATTTCCGAGGAGAAAGTGAACGCACCATTAGCTGATAGCAATGCTAACGTTATGTTAAACTGTTTATTTACCTGCTGGAGCAGATGAAGACGATGATGCCTCACTGAGATCGTTGTTGCTGGTTTCTTCATCACCCAGTTACCCGTCCCGTTTAGTGAAGTGGACCCAAACTTTAGAGCTCTTCCTCTCTGCCATGCTGCTAGCTCTGTTTACAGCTCGCCCACAGCAACTGATGACATCACGCTCTTGTGCCGGCGCTGCTGTCTCTCTTGGCAAGTCGCTGTCTCACAAGTTCTCGTTAAGAAGGGCGGGTACCGAAACAAGGCACCGTTTCGTATCACGTGAACCGGTACTCAGTCTGTACCACGGAATTTGGTCGGTGCCTTAAAAAGTACCAAGTTCAGTACTCATCCCTAGTTATTTCTGTATTTGACTCATTTCAGCTGAAACCTTAGAGGAGTCCTGTTGGTTCATTTGGAGTCAGAACTCCTAACGTTTGTGACTGCAGAGAAAAGCCTGGGTTTGTCTGAACCCGGCTACATAATTAGATTCCTGTTAGTTTAATATTTCAGCCTTTAACCGACCAGAACCTGCTGGCTCCAGCTCTCTGAGTGGGTCAGGGCTCGGTCCTGGGAGCTTTACTCACTGGTGCTTTTGTCAGACTGGGAGAAGATTGACAGCTGGGGTTTTTCTGTTTCTCATTGTCTCATCAGCATGCTGTCTCCTGCTGAGAGGAAAACTAATTATGCCTCCACCCCCCCACCCCTTTATACAGATCATCACACGTGGAAATCATAATGAGTTTGTGACAGACCTCTTTGGCTTTGGAGAACAGAAGAGAAAAAATGAGAAAAGTCTGTTACCGGGCCTCCGTCTGACCCGGGAAAGCTGTCACCTCACATTCGTTCAGCTTCTGACCCAAACATGGTTGAGTCCTTCACACCTGCTAGTGTCTTCATCTGGACTCAAACTGGAGCTGCACCAGAACCTTTTTGTTATCGAAGCAGACGGAGTGAGCGGGGCCATCTGGTCAGCTGCTTCTAGTTATTAGTATGAAACCACAGTCAGAAGATTGTGGCAGCGGAGGACTGGGAAAGGACACTGGTACTGGTGCTGAACAGATGGGCTTCACATCTGGGCTGGAGGAAGTTAGTGAGGGCAACAGGGAGGCTGTGACAGGCTAACGTGGTGGCTAGCTCTGAGAACTTGTCCTTTAGCTGTCCGTCAGCGTGTCGGCGCCGTCCTCCAACAGCTGGGACGTGGACTT
>SSNS01000337.1:530019-545019 GCA_006937985.1 Aphyosemion australe
GTACGTGTGTGTCTGCGTGAGTGTGTGTGTGTGCGTGTGTGTGAGTGTGTGTGTCTGCGTGTGTGTGGGTGCGTGTGTGTGTCTGTGTGCGTGTGGGTACATGTGTGTGCGTATGTGTCTGCGTGTGTGTGTGTGTGCATGTGTGTGAGTGTGTGTGTCTGCGTGCGTGTGGGTACATGTGTGTGTGTGTGTGCGTGAGTGTGTGTGTGTGTGTGTGAGTGTGTGTGTATGAGTGTGCGTGTGTGTGTCTGTGTGCGTGTGGGTACATGTGTGTGCGTATGTGTCTGCGTGAGTGTGTGTGTGCATGTGTGTGAGTGTGTGTGTGTCTGCGTGCGTGTGTGTCAGTGTGTGTGCGTGTGTGCATGTGTGTGTGTGTGTGCGTGTGTGTGTGTACATGTGTGTGCGTGTGTGTGTGTGTGTGTGTGCATGAGTGTGAGCGTGTTTGTGTGTGTGTGTGTGTCTGCGTGTGTGCATGTGTGTGTGCGTGTGTGTGTGTGTGCGCGTGTCAGTGTGTGTGTGTGAATGTGTGCATGTGTGTGCATGTGTTTGTGTGTGTGTGTGTCTGTCTGTGTGTGTGTGTGTGTGTGGGGGGGGATTATAACTTTTGTTAGTTTGTCCCCAGAACCAACTGCTTTAATCTGTGTGAGCATGTTGGCATTTACATAAGAATAAATCACTAACTCTCCAATTAAGTGGTGACAAAGTGGATTGGAGATCCAGTAAGTAAACACGCCGCCGTCTGACACAAAGAGGCAAAAGCTGCTGTCTGTCATTGTCCCAGCAGTAATTGGAACAGGTCTGAGGCCCTCCACCGGTCTTAAGCCTGGCCCGGTCCCTCGTGGCCCATCACACAGAAATCACCAATTACAGTAATGGTAAATCCTGCAGCCAATACACAAACGCTGACAATGATGTGACACCTCGCCAGCCTTAATCAGGATGTTGAGCTTTGTCCCTCAATTTGTGAGCCCAGAGTTACCGGCTTTGTTCTGGTGCTGGCCCAAATATCAGACCCTGTTTGGAGGCTGACAGGAGAAAAGTGTGGATAACGCCGTCTTTGTGCTCTCAGCCATTTCCTCTGAGTTTGGAAGTAAGAAAAGAGCCGTATGAGTCATACAGACAGCTTCATTTGGGGGTGAAAAGGGAAAATCCAGTATGGAACCAACAGCACAACACAATATTTATGTCTGTAGTTCTGATTGATGTTCTGGTGACGTGTCACAGCTGGTCCTGGTACCGTGTGAGTTTGCATTAAAGGACCAGATGGTGATGTGTTGGGATAGTTTTTAGTTATTTCTTCAGATTTTTCACCTTTGGCTGTTTTTTCTGATCATTCCCCCCCATTGATGCAGAAACCTTTTCATTAAATAAAAAACACGGTCACATCACATGACCACATTTAGTAGTCATCGGATCATGTTGACGGGAACGCTCGCAGTGGTGAAGGAACATTACTGCAAAGTTCAGAGCAAACAACCAGGGTTCACTATCAGCTCCCAGTGTTGGGTTAGTCCAGATTAATGTCCAGGCTGCATGGCTCATGAGGTCATCACAGATCATGCTGAACCTCAGCCTCTGAAACAGCAGATGCAGCTAATGCTAGCTTTATGCTACATGTTGATGCTAGAGACTGGTGTTGTGCAGTAAAAGGTCCCTAAATCCTCAATTTGCTGTGTTCCCAACTGACGATCGTGTTTGTTCTTCACCAACCATCCCTGACAGAGTCTTTACGAGGCCCAAGTCAAGCCTGAGCTGAGAAATGGGTCGTCTGTTCAGAAACAGCTTTCCTCATCTCACCTGCTTCTGTCCCTGTTATGTACAGAAAGCACAGAGTTCTAGTTGGGTGCTGCTGCCGCTCCCCGGCATCTCACCACAACTCCATGACACGGTCAGCCTGACCTCTCCCTGCCCTCACTGACGGTCTCAGAGGACCTTACTGGTCCCGCCCTGGGCTGCTGATCCCACTAAATCCCACTGTGGAGGAAGAACGGAGTGGTCGTCGTATCTAAGAGCTGATCTCAGGTTTCACACAAACCATCATCAACATCATTGTAACGTAAAAGCAGCTGGTGGTGTTCTGGTGGTGAGAGGAGTCCATGAATGTCTCAGAGACTCACAGAGACGGTGCTTCTGTGTGTTCCATGCTGCTCTCTGAGAGCTGCTGTGAACTTATCAGCTGTGACATTTGTGCACAGGTGGAAGGAGCGAGAGTCGAGACCCTGACAGAAATAGTCTTCCTGCCTGACCCCTCATATCTTCTATTCTGGGATTTACTTTTCCCACCTAAAGCGTTGTTCTAGCAGAAAAACCCAGAGTGTTCCTCCAGACCTGCTTCAGACGTTTGTGACAAACAGATATTTTATAAAATGGAAAAACTCTACAACTGAATCCCAGGAATGATGAGAAAAAAGATTCAACCTAATTCCACGTGAGCTGGGTTTCTTCATTTCTGTGGGTGTAACTGTCTCTCTGTGATATCTGTTGTTGTTTTGGTTTTATAATAAAGTAACTAGATGACAATAACCCAGCGTGGTGTGTAATAAAGCCTCGCTATGAGCCTCTGCAGTCTCATACAGGCTGGGATGTTCCTGATCGACCCGCTTCCAACCCAACAACCAGTCAGGGTTATTGTTCCGGGGGGGCCTGGACTCTGAACGACCCGCGTCCTGCCGGGATGAGCTAGTCCTGTTGGGTCTGTGATTAAAAACGTTCTCGAGATCTCATAAATGTCCTGATTCCTCCGGCGGTGCGTTACAGTCCAGGAACAGGATCGTTCTGTTGTTTCCAAAAAGAAAATCATAATATCCAGAAAAGAAGCAGAAATCCTGAGTTTATATAATAAATATTCACACGTCCATGAGAAAGTTGATAAGAATTATAATTTAGCATAAAGACAGGAGTTACTGGTTTATTAACACAAGGCATTGTGGGTAATTCAGGTATGGCTGTAGGATTCAGTTTTAATCTAAAAAAACATTTTTATTCTCAAAGATTTAACTTTATTCCTTATTTAGATTTTAATCTGTGTATTTGTGTGTGTGTGCGTGCATGTGAGTATGTGTTTGTGTATTTGTGCGTGTGTGTGTGTGTGTGTGTGCGTGCATGTGAGTATGTGTTTGTGTATTTGTGCGTGTGTGTCTGTGCGTGTGTGTGTGTGCGAGTGTGTGTGTGTGTGTGGCTGCAGGACCTGTAAGTAGGACTATCAGGACACATGAGCCCAGTGGGAACCTACAAACACAACTTCACACATATTCCACCTGAGCTGGGGGGGGGTGTCTTTGTGGAGCAGAGAGAGGAGGAGCTGCTGCTGAGTTCAGCCCCCCCCCCAGTCTGGAAACAATCAGCTCCTGTTAAACCCAGTAGCTGCTCAGCTTCACCTATGGTTTTTATATGACATCCATCCCATAATAAATCCTAGTTATAAATGTGGTCCAAATAGATTGTTGTGTGTGGTGAGTTGTGACAGAGCGACCCAGAAACGTGTTTATATATTTTAAAACCTCACAGTCACTTGTTGTCTTTCATTACTCATTAATCCTGGTTATCTGAGTGTGTGTGCGCATGTGTGTGTGTGTAACAGAGGAGCTCAGTGGTTTAACGCCGCTGTAACACACACGAGCTGTTGCCCTGGAAACACACGGCGTTCCGGCCCGTGTGAAGAGACACACCCAGTCCCGGCTCTGCTCCTCTAACATCCTGTCGTTTGCTTTTGTCTGTGGATGAAGACATCAGCAGCTGACAGCTGAGTGATGGAGAGCTCACCGCTGATGACAGACACAGAAACGCTGCCGTCAGCCACTAAGTAGCTTTGTGCTTTTCCCTCTCGCTCACATTCTGTGTGTGTGTGTGTGTGTGTGTGTGTGTGTGTGTGTGTGTGTGTGTGTGTGTGTGTGTGTGTGTGTGTGTGTGTGTGTGTGTATGTGTGTGTGTGTGTGTGTGTGTGTGTGTGTTAGCCGCTGAATTCGTTTTATAATTTTATGTTAACAAAGCAAAGCTGCTGCTGCCTCTTGGCCAGATCGTCGTTGTAAATGAGAACGGGTTCTCATCGACTCACCTGGTTAAATAAATAATCAAATTCTCACCTCAGGTTTGTTTCTGCAGAAAACACGAGTGAGAGGATGAGAGGGTGAGAGATTGAAAGGCTGAGACGATGAGAGGATGAGAAGATGAGAGGATAAGGGGGTGAGAGGATGAGCGGGTGAGAGGATGAGAGAGTGAGAGGGTGAGAAAATGAGAGGATGAGGGGGTGAGAGGATGAGAAGATGAGAGGGTGAGAGGATGAGAAGATGAGGGGGTGAGAGGATGAGATGAGAGGGTGAAAAGATGAGAGGGTGAGAGGATGAGAAGATGATAGGATAAGGGGGTGAGAGGATGAGAAGATGAGAGGGTGAGAGGATGAGAGAGTGAGGGTGAGAAAATGAGAGGGTGAAAAGATGAGAGGATGAGGGGGTGAGAGGGTGAGTGGATGAAAAGATGAGAGAATGAGATGAAAGGGTGAGAAGATGATAGGATAAGGGGTGAGAGGGTGAGAAGATGATAGGATAAGGGGTGAGAGGGTGAGAAGATGATAGGATAAGGGGTGAGAGGGTGAGAAGATGATAGGATAAGGGGGTGAGAGGATGAGAAGATGAGAGGATGAGAGAGTGAGGGTGAGAAAATGAGAGGGTGAGAAGATGAGAGGATGAGGGGGTGAGAGGATGAAAAGATGAGAGAATGAGATGAGAGGGTGAGAGGATGAGCGAATGAGATGATAAGAGGGTGAGTGGCTGAAAGGATGAGATGGTGAGAGGATGAGAGAATGAGATGAAAGGGTGAGAGGATGAGGGGGTGAGATGAGAGGGTGAAAAGATGAGAGATTGAGATGAGAGGGTGAGAGGATGAGGGGGTGAGAGGATGAGAGAATGAGAGGGTGAAAAGATGAGAGAATAAGATGAAAGGGTGAGAGGATGAGAAAATGAGATGAGAGGGTGAGAGGATGAGAATGAGATGATGACAGGGTGAGAAGATGGTTCTTCAGAAGTTGTTTTTATAGAAGAAAATGGAAAAATGATGATATTTGCTGGTCAGTGGCGTGACATCATCATGGTCCTGTGTCCTGCAGCAGGGAGACACTAAAATACAGACATTTAAACATCAAAAGTGTTTAAGACTTACTTACTAATTTTAAAAATGATATCCAGAATAAATATATTATTAATTTACTGTAGATGTCTGCAGCCTCACACTTCCACCTCATTTCCTTGTTTTCGCCTGAAAGGACGTGCCAATGCGTTATTACCGTAATGCACCACATACGCGTGAGGCAAACTTTAGCTGAGCTGCTGCTGTAGAACAGAATCTCTTAGCCAGTGGTTTCTTTAAAGGAGGAATGAGTTCTGCGAGGATGAGGTTGTGTTTTTCACTCTTTCCTCTTGGTCCCTCCTGCTGTGCAAACAGCAGCCCCACCTGGAATGTGTTTGGTGTCACCTCACCTGGCTGAGTTCATGTTGGAGTCTAATGCATCAGTCGTCCTGCAGCTCAGAATGGACTCTAGTCTGGTTTCACTGGGAGGCGTCTCAGAGAGCTGCAGCCTTGGCCCAGATCTGCTGGCAATCAGCTGTGTTGGAGCAGACAGCTCCGTGCTAAATTACAGAGGCGACCGGAGGCCCTGCATGTGATTTCCCAGGGATGGAGCCCGTCCAAGGCTGTGATTAAAGAGCATACGAGCTCTGATTAATATGATCATCCTCCTGATGACATTTCTATAATAAATGAATGTTTCTGATGCCAGCCCGTAGCAGTCACGTGTCTCCCACATGTTCTGCTCAAACTGCAGAAATGTTCTGAGACTGGATGCCAAACATTGAATTTCTGTGCTGATGACGATAGGGGGTGGGGGTGCAGCTGCTTCCACATGGATCCACAGATAAGTGAGACTGCAAGGGTTGTAACCTCAAAATAATAACAGTGCCTGAGGCTTCTGACCTGGTGCGCGCCATCAGTCTGCTGCTCGGTGCGTTTGGTGGAATGATCTCACTTGTCAATCCCCCGTGGATCTCACATGTCCAATCAGGGGTTCAGATTGGAGCGCAGCGCCCTCAGGCCATGCTTTGACATTTAAAGGAAACAGAGAGGTAGAAGGCCACCTGGCTGCTTAGCAGCTCCTGTAAATATCCTCCGTCGCAGCACTCGTCTGGCTGTAATCAGCTCTGTGTCGTTTCACGCCTCTGTCTTTGTTTTATTAAGATAAACGATCAAGCGTGTCTGCTTAGCCTGGCCGTGCTTTAGTAGAGTCGTGCTTCACAGCTGCTCATAGCAGCAAAGCCAAGCATGTTCATTCTAACAAGTACCAGTGCTTTCACTTCTCATCTGGCCTTTACCCGTTTGTCTCATAACGGGTTCTGGGTGCCGAGCCGGAGCCCGGTAGCATCCTTAGAACAGAACTCGCTCACATAAAGCTGGGATGACTTCATCAGGTTGTCTAGGCTGTAAATTCAGCTGATCTGAGAAAACTCCGCAATTAGGAACGAGGCTATCAGGCTGGAGATCATGCAGACGGCAGCTCTCTCTCTGGTTTTTGTTCTGATTAGAGCAGTTCAGAGGGAAAAGAAACCGACCAATAGCTGCTGAGCACAGATGGAGCTTCTTATTGTTCCTGCTTCTGACACACACACACACACACACACACACACACACACACACACACACACACATACAGACACACATACACACACACATTCTCGTCTAACCATCTTAGTGAGGACCATCTATTGACTTCCATTCAATTTTGTTAATGTTTGTGACGGTATTATGCCTAACCCATACCCTAACCCTAACCATAACCAATGCTGATCTGTTCCTATCCCTAACCTTAACTAAACGTAATTCACACCATTCCTCTAAAACTAATGAGTAGAGCTTTGGAATATTGCACCAAAGTGAGGACCAGGCAAATGTCCTCACTTTGCTACTGAAGGTCCTCACTTTGATGTATACACAAGCACGCACACACACACAAACACACACACACACGTACACACACACACACGCACACATGCACACACACACACATATACACACACACACACACACACCATATACACACACACACACCCTAGCCTCTTTTATAAAACAATGCCGCCAATTTGCCGCAACACCGATGCGGCATCAGGGAGCGTTAGGTCGTTTATAAGAGCTCAGACCGTGGCGGTAATGTTGCGCAATCATGTCCGTTTTATAAAAGATTATGCGATGGCGGCAAAAAGGAGGTATGGGGGCGGTCTCTACGCTGTCGCGGGCTTCCGTGTATTTTGGACATAACTTGCTTTTTATTGCGATCGAAGCCGTGCTCCTTAAGTTTTTTTCCCCAGTCAGCTACAGGTGTGTGTCCTCCACCATCCCTGTGAGCTGTCAGATGATCTGAGCTGCAGATCTAATGGAGAAAAGCTCCTGGAGCTCTGCATCGGTCCAGTTTATCATCTCAGCTGATTCTGTTTACAAAACCAAACTTATGGTCGTGTTTACTTTCATTTTCAACATAGTTCCCGGCCGGAGCTCGGCATTAATTCATCGCGTGGTCATGACTCCTCCCTCTTCTGCGCCACGGCATAATGTGCGTTTATAAGACCGGCTAAGCCGCAATATTACCACAATATTACTACCAAGCGTGGCGGCACGAATGCCGCAAAATTCCCGCAACGTGATGCCGCCATGGCGCGTTCATACACGTCTCCTGAGAGTGGGTCTTTTTCTGTGAAGACAGACAATAATCATGAAAACAACAATTTAGTTTTATTTTATGTTATTGATTTCAGCCATGTGTTGTGTTGTAGCTGCTTCTTAGCAAGGCCGGATTATCCAATGGGCCTTATGGGCACTGGCCCAGGGGCCCACTAGGGGCCCATCTGAGCAGCCCAAGGAAGGGGAATAAGAGAGGTCTAACAGAAAATCACCAGGGAGACATTTATGACTGACTCAGCTACAGGGCACAACTAACATTCTTAAAGTCACAAAGTAAATCATTAACACGCCTGACGCGCTCTGCCTCAGCAGAGATCACAATATTTTACTCAAATGCATGCTTGACGCGCTCTGCCTCAGCGGAGTTCATCTGTGCCCCGGTGACATCACCTCACTGCTGCGGGTGCGCAAGTGCGCATTTCGCTCTTTTTGCGGAGCAGATCCCCCAAACCTCCACACCATAAGTAATATCCTGTATCAGTCCAAGAAACGTGATTTCTACAATAAACATAGTAATATTAAATTATTATTATTATTATTATTATTATTATTATTAGTAGTAGTAGTAGTAGTAGTAGTAGTAGTAGTAGTAGTAGTATTCATATTATTGTAAATGTATTTTTTGTCATAAATCATTTTTGCTCTACTTTGGTCTCTCAATGCTTACGGATAATCACGTTTACAGCTGCAGTAAAAGGTCTACGCTAGCTTCAGTCAGACCTGCGTGACCATTACAGCACAGCTGATGCACAGACTGCAGGGGCTGGTCAGGGCTGCTCACTCAGAGGTTTGGTCTAAAATAATAATCTACATATTCCAACTATAAATCCTTCTGGAACCGCTACCGGTCCTTCTGGACTCCAAGTCCCGTTAGCATGATAGCAGCCGCATGGCTAACTGTGTTAGCTCCGGTAAGGAAAAAATAAGTCATTTGGGAACGCTACGACACACAGAGGTTGGATCTAAAAAGACAGATCCTTCTGAGACCGGCAGAACCTTCGTGCCATCCTGGAATACAGCCAAAACAACAACGGGGGGTGGGGGGATGTTGTGGAGTAAAGAGAAGGGGGGCCTTTGGGCACTTTGTGCCCAGGGGCCCTTGCAATCATAATCCGGCCCTGCTTCTTAGTGACCACTCTGATGACTGATCTACGCTGCAGCTGTTCTTCAGGATAGACCGGGTGTGTTTTCAGTGTTTTGTCCCCGTGTGCAGCCCATGGTGCATTTCAGCACCCCGCTAACCAACACTTCACAGTCACAGGTACATAATTATGTAAATTTGGCCTCTGGTACAATGGCGGTGAAATGACTCTATTCTAGCTCGACATGTGGGTGAATAAATATGGCTGCTGCAGACATATTCTAGCTGACTTGAGGAAATCACGGAGTGTACTAAGAGGTGCTGATGATAGGCTGCCAGCCGGGGCCCCTAATTTAGACACTGACACAGGAAAGCTGAGTGCTTCTTCAATAAGCAGTGTCCCTGCTGGTTTAACAATTACGTAACACAGCTGACCAGTGATTCCTGCATCTGTTACGCTGCTGAACGGTGTTTTGGTACCACAAGGGAGCGGGGGGGTGGGGTGGAACAGCACCAAGGGTTAAAATGAACTCCCTGTCGGGCAGCACTGGAGGGATGATCATCCACGGTGCTGCTTGTGTGCAGATGAGCGTAGCATGAAGGTAACTTCCCCCTGCTGACCTCCTGCCTGGATCCAGATCTAAAGGGATGGTTGAGTCATCCTACTGTCTAAAAGCCACAGGGCGCTTCTCCAAACTACAGCTTTTAATGTTTCAGTGGTATGATGTCATTTCCTGTCAGGGTTGTAAATATGACTGTATAATGTGAACTGAAATCACTCTTCCTGCTAGAAGATTCCTCAGTTCAGTCTTTTCCTAAAACCGTTCAGCTCTAGTGAGATACCAGTGTTTACATAAATGATTAAATTGAATTCTTTTTTTTATTTTCTTTATTGAAAATGGTTCTTTGACACAAAAAGACCATTGCTGCATTAAAAGAATTCTTTCTACTTTTTTTGATAGTTTTCATTATTTTTTTTACTTTTTGTTTATTTCATTTTCCTTTTATCAACAGACAGAATATGTTAATTAATTTTATATATATTATTTTTTTATGGATGTACTTTGTCCTACATCATCACCACCTGATCTGTGCCTGAACAGCCTCACTGCCCCACCCTCAGCTCCACCTCTTTTCTCGTTTATGGATGTCTGGGCGTGACGAGGCGTGTGACACGGCCAAGATGGAGGCGGTGGGAAACGCCTTTTTTTCCCTCAGATTAGGCGAATGAGAGAAATGGGTGGTCCTACCTCCAGTATCTATGTCTGTGGTCATGACCCAACACATCAGACGCGTCTGTCAGAACTTTGTCTGGAGCACTCTGCTGATGTGTTGAGTCCTTGAAACGGGAATAGTGATGTAATGATGATGTGGGAATGTAGCGCTGTCAGCTGTGAAGGCATCAGATATGTAATCACGCCATCACCTCTGGAGCTGTCAGCCCTAAAGTACATGAAAGCCTCAGACAAGGCCGTCTTCAAATCAAGCACAGCTAATTGCTTTCAAGCCGAGTCTCCTTTAACCCCCTTCATGGTCACCGAAGGTGTCCCTGCCTCGACCGCCATTGTTATGCAGCAAGTATTGTGTCCTCTGCCAGGCGTTTGAAGTGCGCCGGGTTCAGTGGTGGTGGTGATCATTGCAGATGAAACGGCTGAAGCTTCGGGGCTGCTGAGCCGTTTGGAGAAGGTTTCAGGTTCCCGTTGCTTCAGAACCCACAAGGACACGATGGAGTTCCTGTTTTCTGTTGAAGCTTCAGTAGAAACTTCCAGGGAGGTGCAGAAATTCAGATGTTAGGAGCTTCTGGGTAGATTCAGACTTTGTTACCCAAATGGAAGAAACTTATTTCTGTTTGTATAACAGACGTGTGTTTTTGTCTTTTTCTTGGTTTTACCACATATCCATGACTGAGTTTCATCTGCCAGGATTAAAATACCTCCCAGCACCTGGTGGGAAATTCTCCTTAAAAGGAAACCGCCATGTTTGACAAGACTCCATCAGACCAGAGCAATCGATGTGATGACACGACTCACAGCCTGAATGTAGATGCTGCTCTTCAGCCTTGTTGTGTGGATGTTAAAGCTTGAAGGACGTGAGGTTGGATGGGTTATTTACCCAGAAACTTGGTGTTTCATAGGTTCTGGAGGGGGTTAGTGATGAGTCCATTTCAGTTGTCTTTGTGTTGTTTGAAGCTGCAGGATTTACCTTCACGAGCCACTGATGTGCCACTGCGGTGCTGGCTGAATATACGGCCCAGTTCTAATCCTCGCACTGCGCCCTACGCCCTTCTAGTGCACTTAGAGGAGGTGTGCAGGAGGCTTCAAGTGCGTAGTACACAAGTATGCTGAATTGGGACAGGGAGCATTGCATTATCGACCATGATGCATGCTGGGGTCGCTGTTTGTGCTACTTTTAAAAAAATAAACTTTATTAACAACTTTCAAACAAACAAAAGTTACATTCATCACTGACCACATTAAGTGTAAAACATTCAGAGCATGAATAAACATCATTAATCCTCTTCAAATGAACTTCTTTCATTTGAAAATACAGATTTTCAGAAAAGGCACTTGAGCCATTGCTCCGCCTTCTTCTCAAACTTCCCACGCAGCAGTGGATTGTGGGTAATACCCTTGCCCGAAGTCCACATCGATGCAGACTTTGGCGAAGTGAGGATTAAGGGTGCAAAAGGTGCGCGGTCACCTTCCACACTTGAGAATCGGGACACCCTACGCACTCGCACACCTGGCCGGGAACGTGCAATTGAAGAGTGGAAGTGCGAGTATTGGGACTGGGCCCTCCTCATCCAAACATGTTGGTGAACTGCACGATGGGTAAATCTGTCCCAGTCAAAAGCAGCTACAGCAGAAGAGCTGAACTTCACGTTTTTGTTAGAAACAGCAGCCGAGTGAGAGTTTATGGATGTTTGTAGAAAGACTTTAAAAGTCGCTCTGCGGCGCTGGGGAAGCCGCAGCACTCAGGAGAAGTCATGTTGATTGTGTCACTCTGTCAGTGTGAGCCCGGCTAGGGACCGGTGTCACCGGGACAGGATGTCCTTTAAACACTCTGATGGAGAGCAGAGACAGGTGGAACAGCCTGATCTGAGGCGTGGTGATGTGGGCTCCTGAAACAGGAATGGTCTTTTTATCCATGGGTTTAACAGCTAATGAGCCTAAATGTAACTGTTTAAACCGCAGATGTCTGTGGAACACATTCCGTCTGTGTGCTTTTATTGTTGAAGGTAGATGTTGCTAACACAGAGATTTAGTTTGGATTATGTTCTCGAGAGGACGTCGCCTGCTGAAATTAAAAACGTGTGAAAAACCTGCTTGTTGAACAGCAGCGATCCTGAGCGCTCAAACACAGATGGCGCCGTAGGCGTGGAGATACGCGGCACATCTTGAAAACAGCAGTAAATTAATATATGAGTTTATGTGATGGTACGGTTCGGCAGGCGCTTATGTAATGAGCTATCTCCGTTCTGCCTCTGAGTCAAAATCAGCCGACTGAGCGGATGCAGAGAATATTAAAAAATGCAACATCTAATGTATTCACAGGCTGTTGAGATGCAGGGCACGTTGGGAAGCAGCTTCTGGATCAGTTAGCTTTACAGGGAAGGTGTTCGGGTCACTAACACATTTTCTAATATTGCAAAGTGAATGCACAAATGCCTTCCCAAACAGGCTCTTTAGGACCAGCAGAACAATCACACAATTTTCCGCTGCGCTAAGCCCCACAGGTAGGCTGAACGTGTGGGAGCGTCGCACTGGTCCAGCACTCATTAGAGCCGCCACACGTTCCCGCCTCGGCGACCTATACGGAGACCCAAAAGTGCCCACTGAGTTTTTTATATAGAATTAAAGCTAAGCTGTGCTCTTCATTTACAGCCCTGAGGAGCGGAGAATTCCTGAGTTCTCTGCTCGCTGGTGGAAACGTGGCCGAGCTCTCCATCACGGAGGAGCCGGAGGCGGGACCTGAGTCCACCATACAGGACCGCCGCTGCAGCACAAAAACACTCAGCAGCCTCTGTTGGGGCAGCTGTTTTTTTTACTGTTTTTAATGAATCCGGCGGATTTTCTGTATTTTTCTGGGACGGCTTCATGTGCTGCCGTTGCCCAGAGGTTGGGCGCTCGTCTTAGTATTTGTTAGTTTGTGGAGTCAACCCCATATTGGTGCTCTTACTTAGGGTGACCAAACGTCCTCTTTTCCCCGGACATGTCCACTTTTCACCGTCTGTCCGGGGCGTCCGGGGGGGTTTCCTATATTGATGAAAATGTCCGGGTTTTCATCCAGGAGCCGGGTTTGAATTACGGGGGAGCTGGAAGCCCTCAACAACACACCCAGAGAAGCCCAAAAAAGATCCTGTTTCTACCTATATTACATTATTTATATGGACTCTCAGCGCACCGGGGATTCTTTAGTGAGGAGAGGACAGACATGCTGATTGTTGAAGCTGCGTCCTGCACGGCCACAGTAACATTCTCAAAGTGGCGCCACCAAAAAATATAATTAACACGCGATCGTTCATGTCCGTTCATATAATCTTCTGTCTTACTTCTGTCTTTTAATCGTATCTTTTATTCGTGTCTGACGCGCTCAGCTGCGGAGCGCGTCACCCGTGCGCTGGTGATTTCACCTCACGCGCGGCCGCGCAGCGCACACGCCACTATTTTTCAGCCGGTGATTCATTTGACCCGATTCAAATAAAAACAAGAAAACTAAACAAAGTTCTTGAAAATGAAAATGTTGGTAGATTTATCCACTACACCTTTTGACAGCACGCGTGATTTTATCAGTTGGGAGGCGTGGAGCAGCTGGAGAAACATATCAATGATGGAACGTACGAGAATTTTTGACATAACACCGGTGTGCAACCAGACTTGTTCAGCCTCCTCATTAGAAAAAGTGTGGGTGTTAAAACACCCACATCCCCCACGGGTGTGACGTCATCGGTAGGCACAGATCCCCTGTCCTCTTTTTTGGAAATGGAAATATGGTCACCCTATCTTACTGAACAAAGCTCTGATTTTAAACACCTGTCAACGCAAGGCAGTATTGTAATTAAACCTCAAACAAACACTTACATATAATTAAAAATAAAAATGCAGACCAGTATTAAAAGCAAACAGATGCCATGTGAATAAAAGAAAAGGAAATTATTCTTTGCAGCATTTTCAGGAACTCTGAGGGGTCTGAGGGTTAAGAAGGCAGCATACACCTCTGAGGAGCGTTCCCATGTCCTCCTTGTCCTGCGTTTCCTACCTTGCATCCTGGTACTTTGTCTTTATTCTGGAAAAGCTTCCTGTTGGGTTTGTGGCTGTTTGGGAACTGAACTGCTTTTTTTTCTGTGTGAACACTTTTGTTCCAACATAGAAAAGTGCATTTTTCCCACTGGGGATCCAGAATTGTTTTTCAAGTATATGGACAGTAAGGAATACCGCCTTAAAGGTGCAGCGAGTGTGCCGTAGGGGTGGGGGGGCACTAAACCTGGATCCTCTAGAAAACAGGCTGCAGACATCACTGTTTACAGGATGTTTGGAGCAGAGCTGAAACCTGATGAATGGTCCTAGTCCAGGGTCTATGTGAGGAGGCTGAAACCTCCCAGAATATCTTAACGTAATGTTTCAGACACAACTTCCTCCGTGTGTCTAGCAGGAGGAAGACACCACTGTTTGTTTTTCAGATCTTTCGTTTTTTGTCAAAAGAATATTTCATATCTTTTATTTAGATGAAGGGTTGAAACATCTGCAGGAGCAGAGTTAAGTAGGAAAGAGTCTGAGAGCGTATTCCCAGAGCAGAACCGAGCCGGTCTGCATGCACGCGCTCAGAAAGGACACATTGTTCTGGTGTTTGGGTGGATTATGAGAGGACATGTCACAACAGCAGCTCTCCCACATGGGCCCGGCAGTGTGCTGTCGTAGCCATTACTGTCAGGAATGTGGATGAGGCCTAATGAGGTTTTATTCCAGCCTGTCATTAGAAACAGGTCAGAGGCCACGCTGCACCACGGCTCCAGAGGTCCAGTCCCAGAAAAGGCCTTCCTCTCCGTGGTTGTTTCATTAGAGGCAAACAGAAATCTGTCTTTCTCATTAGACTCAGCCTGGACGGTGCAGTTAGACAACAATCCTAATCATTTACTCAGCTGGTTAAACACTTCAGAATGCCATGGTGGGACTCGTCAAAATAAGAGCATGAAGTGATGC
>SSNS01000337.1:552519-554217 GCA_006937985.1 Aphyosemion australe
AAATGTGCATTCTATCAAATCCAGCAGTATAATGGTCCCTAAAGAAAGCCTTCATTTACTATTTATATAGACATTTCTGCTAAAGCTGAGTGTTTTCATCTCATGGTCACAAAGAGCAGGTCCTCCCTGGTGGCTAAAGCACGTTCTCCTCCACAGCTGGATGTTTTATTGTAATTGGTTTGAATAACAAAACAAACTGAAAATTATTATTAATCTGTTCAATTTGAACAGGATCAAAAGGATCGGATCTACTCCACTGTGAGGTCAAAATCCACCTCGGCCACCGTGAACAACCTGAAGCCCAGCACGGCCTACGTGTTCCAGATCAGAGCTTTCACAGAGGCCGGATACGGGACCTATGGGCCCCGGCTGGAGATCACCACCAAGGAGGAGGCCACTGGTACGCTGCTGCAGCTCTGCCTCTTTTGTTGTCTTAGTTTTCAGTTTTGATCAAGTTTTGCTTTTATCTGTTGAAGCTGCAGCTGTTGGATGTAATCCTGTGACTCCCAAAGTCTAAAAGACATGAATGTTTCTACGTTTTATGAACATAATGAAGGGAGGAAAGGTAGAACTTCTTGTTAAGTTCTTCCTGTGTTTATTTTCTATGTCCATTGGTTTTTCTTGCTTTAACATAGTATCACAATGTTTTTTTACTTTAATTTACTGACAGTTTCGGCGACTCACTGCCGCCATCTTCAGAGTCACGCGAGTTGGGTGTGACTCTGAAGATGGCCGCAGTGATAGTAATTAAAAAATAGCACTCAGAATTATTCAGAACAGATTCAAGGTGATATATATATACACTGCTCACAAAAATGAAAGGAACACTTTAAAGAAACACATTAGATACATCAGATCTCAACATGAAGTTGGATATCTATACAAATAACGACAGGGCAATGTCTTAGGAACAAAAGGATGCCAAGTCTTTTAATGGAAATAAAAGTTTTCAGCCTACAGAGGGCTCAATTGTGTAGACACCCTAAAATCAGAGTGAAATGAAGATGTGGCAGGCTAGTCCATTATTTCAACAACTTAATTTCTGCAACTCAAAATGCTTTTCAGTATCTTGTGTGGCCCCCACGAGCTTGTGTGCATGCTTGACAACGTCGGGGCATGCTCCTAATGAGACAACGGATGGTGTCTTGTGGCATTTCCTCCCAGATCTGTGTGAGGGCATCCCTGAGCTCTTGTACAGTCTGAGGAGCAACCTGGCGCCGCCTAATGGACCCAAACATAATGTCCCACAGATGTTCTATTGGGTTTAAATCAGGGGATCGTGAAGGCCATTCAATTGTTTCAATTCCTTCATCCTCCAGGTACTGCCTGCATACTCTTGCCACATGAGGCCGGGCATTGTCGTGCATTAGGAGAAAACCAGGACCTACTGCATCAGCGTAGGGTCTGACAAAGGGTTCAAGGATTTCATCTGGATACCTTATGGCAGTCAGAGCACCATTTCCTAGGCAGTAGAGGTCTGTGCGTCCCTCCATGGATATGCCTCCCCAGACCATCACTGACCCACCACCAAACCTGTCATGCTGAACGACGTTGCAGGCAGCATAACGTTCTCCTTGTCTTCTCCAGACTCTTTCACGTCTATCACAGGTGCTCAGGGTGAACCTGCTCTCGTCTGTAAAAAGTACAGGGCGCCAGTGGCGGACTTGCCAATTCTGGTGTTCTTGAGCAAATGCCAGT
>SSNS01000337.1:554350-569350 GCA_006937985.1 Aphyosemion australe
GAGCTCTACGGTGCTGGGCAGTGAGCACAGGGCCCACTACAGGACGTCGGGCCCTCAGGCCATCTTCATGAAGTCTGTTCCTGATTGTTTGGGTAGAGACATTCACACCAGTGGCCCTCTGGAGGTCATTCTGTAGGGCACGAGCAGTGCTCAGCCTGTTCCGCCTTGCACAAAGGAGCAGGTATCGGTCCTGCTGATGGGTTGTGGACCTTCTACGGCCCTGTCCAGCTGTCCGAGAATAACCGCCAGTCTCCTGAAATCTCCTCCATGTTCTGGAGATTGTGCTGGGAGACACATTAAACCTTCTTGCTGCAGCACGTGTGGATGTGCCATCCTGGAGAAGTTGGACAACCTGTGCAACTTCTGTAGGGTTAAGGAATCGCCTCATGCTGCCAGTAGAGATAATTACTCAAGCCAAAACTAGCACGAGTGGAAAACCAGCCAAAAAAGATCAAGAGGGAGAAACTTGAAATGACCTCCACATGTTAAACCAGTCCTGTTTTGAGGGTTTTGTAATTGTTGCCACTTTAGGGCACCTGTCGTTAAGTCCATGAACACCAATACAGCTGAAAGTGATTAACAATGCCCTCAGCTGCTTCATCAACCAGAAAATTATCAGACAGGTTTAATTGATTTCATGCCAGACCCAATAAAAAAAGTGTTCCTTTAATTTTTGTGAGAAGTGTATATAATAATTTCCTGAATGACATGCCATAAATATAATATAAACTGCCTGGCCCCCAAAAAAGTCACCACCTAGATTTAAAGGAACACTTGACAGTTTTGCTTGTTTTTAGCACCCCCTAGTGTCTGTTAGTAAAACCAAAAGTGAAACTTATCTCCTGGCTGTGCGTTGGTCTTTTTAACAACTTAATCTATTGGCACTTACACACTAGCACCGGGTCGGCTCCGATCGGTCAGCCTCAGTCGGCCCCGGCCCCGCCAGGTTGTTTACACACGTCTTCCAGGACACCCTTTGGAATGCGGACGTTATAGGCGGTCTCAGAAATGCGCGCGAAAAATTGGCGCGAATATATCAGTGATGTGGGCGGGTCAAAGGAGTGCGGAGAAGTCTGCCTGGTGTCTGTGCTCATCACAGCAGACGGGAACAGAGAAACGGCTGGGTGGGTCAAAGGAGCGCGAAGTCCGCGGTCTCTTCCTTATTAAACAAAAAGCTGCGTGGCAGCAGTGTGTATGTGTGTGTGTGTGTGTGTGTGTGTGTGTGCGCGCGCGCTGCGCTCATCACAGCTGACGGAAACAGATAAAACAGCTTCAGTCAGAGGCTTGTTAACTCCTCCGCATTCAGAGTGATAATGAAGCGTGCATGCGGGAAGCCCCCGCTGGCGGATTCTATCCGCTAATCGGAGGTTCCCCCTAAAGGTAGGCGTGAATTTGAGCCGACCAATGAGTCGGCAGTGGGTGTGTTGGCCCGGTTTTCGGTGCGAGTCAGACCAGCTTCAGATGAGGAACGAAAACACGTACGGTTCAGCCCCAAAAATCGCCGGGCCACCCGGATGTGAAAGAAACTTACCCAATCCCGCCCGGTCCGAGCCGGTGCTAGTGTGTAAGCGCCATAACTGCTGAAATATCTCCTCAGCCTTCATTAGTGTCTACAGGAACTAAATCACTAAATCTTCACTAAATCAAACACATCAGCTGTGTTGATGATCTAAAACATGCAGGAAACATGCTGGAAGCAGACTGCAGCACCAGGCATGTCAGTTCCACTTTACTAAGTCCAACAGGGACCGGACCGCCACTCTGAAGTTGCAAGTTTGGTATTCTGGGGGCGGTGGGGGTCTGAGTGACATTTCATTAACCCTGTAAAGCAGGGGTCTCCAACACGTGGCTCACAAGCTACCAGTAGTAGGATGTTTGTCCTGTTGTGTCACCTGAACTGCCCTCGTTCTCTGGCTTTGTTCCTGTATCTCTTAGCGACCCAGCAGATCTAATTGGAACTATGAAACTGGCAGGTTCTACTGAACCTGACCACTAGGGTGTTTCCTGCTACTTTTAAAAAAGCTGGTTTGGACTATAACAACTTTACAAACTTACATCCAATCTCTAAACTAGGGTTTCTGTCTAAGGGCCTTGAAGATTGTCTATTCCCAGATTACAGCACACATGGACAGCCTTTGTTTAGTGGATGTGTTCCAGTCTGGATGTAGGCCCCTCCATAGTGCTGAATCCATCCATCCATCCATTTTCTGCCGCTTATCCGGAGTCGGGTCGCGGGGGCAGCAGCTTAAGGAGGGAAGCCCAGACCTCCCTCTCCCCAGGCACTTGGGCCAGCTCCTCCGGGGGAATCCCAAGGCGTTCCCAGGCCAGCCGAGAGACATAATCTCTCCAGCGTGTCCTGGGTCTTCCTTTGGGTCTCCTCCCGGTTGGACGTGCCCGGAAAACCTCACCAGGGAGGCGTCACATTTATTTTATTCATCATAAGGGGTCTTTGGGCTGCACTTTGTCTGATCCCTCACCTGAAGTGCTGAATCTACTCTTCTTTATGTGACAAATCACATCCTGGTGTCCTCAGACTCTGGGTCTCCTGTTCTGCTCCTTCTATTGGACCTTTCTGCAGCATTTAGCAACTGTTATCAGGTTTGTAGGATTATGTGAGTGAACAGGTACTTTCTGTCTTGTAGATATTGTAACAGGGATAGGGAAAACTAACATTT
The DNA here is from genome assembly GCA_006937985.1 of Aphyosemion australe. Taxonomy (NCBI): domain Eukaryota; kingdom Metazoa; phylum Chordata; class Actinopteri; order Cyprinodontiformes; family Nothobranchiidae; genus Aphyosemion; species Aphyosemion australe. The sequence continues at coordinate 557,026 of SSNS01000337.1, forward strand.
CATTACGTCCACATTTGTCCTGGAAACATTCATGACTGACATCTTCCATGAAATCTGGGCCCAATACATCTCAGACAGAGGACACAGAGAGCTCTTAAGAGGTGCCAGGGTGGGTAGGCAGGGCGCGAGGGGTGAATTGCAGGGGGTATGGAGGCGGGCATCTACTAGATGGAGGTCACAGGGGTCACAGTGATCCTAGAAGTGAGCAGAGGAGAGAGGGAGAATGCTGAAGTGTGTTATCTTGTTTAGAAACATTCTGGAAGTTTTCCTTGGCATGGCAGGCAAGATGTACTCCTTCATGTTAGTCTGTGTGAGAAGGGTCACATCAGTGGCATCAAGCAGAGAAAACATCTAAGGAGATTGCAGAAATGACTAAAACTGGGTTCAGAACTGTCCAACGCATTATTAACAACTGGTGTGATGAGTCCAGATGGACCCTGTTCCAGAGTGATGGGTGCATCAGGGTCAGAAGAGAGGCAGATGAAGTGATGCACCCATCATGCCTAGTGCCTACTGTACAAGCCTGTGGGGGCGGGGCTATGATCTGGGGTTGCTGCAGTTGGTCAAGTCTAGGTTCAGCAACAGGATGTGCTCCAAGAATGAGGTCAGCTGACTACCTGAATCTACTGAATGACCAGGTTATTCCATCTTCCCTGATGGCACGGCCATATTCCAAGATGACAATGCCAGGATTCATGGGGCTCAAATAGTGAAAGAGTGGTTCAGGGAGCATGAGACATCATTTCCACACATGGATTGGCCACCACAGAGTCCAGACCTGAACCCCATTGAGAATCTTTGGGATGAGCTGGAGAAGGTCAGACTCTACCATCATCAATGCAAGACCTTGGTGACACATGAATGCAACACTGGAATGTGTGATCTAATCAAAGCTAAAGGCGGTCCAACGAAATATTAGAGTGTGTGACCTTTTATTTTTTTGGCTGGGAAGTGTAATAAAATATGATATAATGTAATATAAAGCAATGTAATATAATATAATGCAATATAATGTAATATAATATATTATAGTATAAAGTAATGTAACATAATGTAATATAAAGCAATGTAATATAATATAATATAATGCAATATAATGTAATATATTATAATATAAAGTAGTATAATATAATATAATATAATGTAATATAAAGTAATGTAATATAATATAATGTAATATAATATAATGTAATATAAAGCAATGTAATATAATATAATGCAATATAATGTAATATAATATATTATAGTATAAAGTAATGTAACATAATGTAATATAAAGCAATGTAATATAATATAATGTAATATAATATAATGTAATATAATATAATGTAATATAATATAATGTAATATAAAGCAATGTAATATAATATAATGCAATATAATGTAATATATTATAATATAAAGTAGTATAATATAATATAATATAATGTAATATAATATAATGTAATATAAAGTAATGTAATATAATATAATATAATGTAATATATTATAATATAAAGTAGTATAATATAATATAATATAATGTAATATAAAGTAATGTAATATAATATAATGTAATATAATATAATGTAATATAAAGCAATGTAATATAATATAATGCAATATAATGTAATATATTATAATATAAAGTAGTATAATATAATATAATATAATGTAATATAATATAATGTAATATAAAGTAATGTAATATAATATAATATAATGTAATATAATATACTATAATATATTATAGTATAAAGTAGCAATCGATTTCATTTTTTAATCGCGATTAATCGCATGAGTGTCCATAGTTAACTCACGATTAATCGCTATTTTTTTTCTTACTCAAATTGTTCTTATTTCAACTATGGAGTGGACAAATATACTTTTTTTTGAAAATATGTTTATTATAACTGTACCAAACAAACATGATAAATACACTCCAGTATCCTCCTCAGAAAAAAAAATATTCAAAAGTGCAATTAGGCATTACCTCCCACACAATAACACCTTATATGGTTCCACCATAAGGACTCACAAAATCAACATGTGGTACTAAAACAAGGACAAAGGGAAGAGTGTGATAAAGAACTAGGACTCTGCCTATTTAGCACATTTTAAATATATCTTATTATTTTTAACAAAAATATAAGACAACACATTTGGTTTTTTTGCTTTCTTAATCCATTGAACTCAGACAAAAATAATGCAACAGGGGCCAAACTCAAATCAGCTGATGTTCCTGTTTACGTCAGACTATGGAACGCGAGGAGGGCCAAAACAAAACTACGGAAGCCTGCGCGTTAATCGCACATTAAAAAAATGTATGCCGTTAAGGGGGCTTTGCATTAACGCATTAAAAATGCGCTAATTTTGACAGCCCTAGTATAAAGTAATATAATATAATGTAATGTAATATATTATAATATGATATAATCACAGACACATTTAGTGCTCCAGATGTTTTACTAAACTATGATGGGTTTGTTAGCTCTACAGCCTGATCCTGCTGTGATGAAGGTCGATGACATATCTGCTAATCATTCTGAAAAGCAGGATTTTAGTCTCAGCTTCAATCTGCTCACAACCTGTTAATGTTCTGGGCGGTGAGAGTAATAGCCCAGGGAAATGATTTGCTTTGAAGCAAAGCAAACCCAATTTGCTCTGACGTTCTGCTGACAACATGTTAGAGGAAAATCAGTACCACAAGGACGAGCTGGCCTGCTGTCCTGAGGATAGAGTCATTTAAATGTAATCAGTTACATCAGCATTTCCCTGAGTCTGACTGTAAACGTCCCAAAGTCCATCTGAAAACATCAGGAGGGGGCTTCTTCTAAACATTTCCTGTAACTTCTGCATATCTTCCTGAACAGCCTCTGTTCAGAGAAAGAAAGAGTATGCCTGCAGCTGTCTCACAGAGGAGCAGGGATTCTGGGCGAAACACCACGTTCAGATGCTAATGATGTCGTGTTGAAATGTCATGAAAGCTTTTAATGACGTTATAGATTAAAACAGAAAATCCCTCAACTGTCCCTCAGTGGGAGATTTAGGCCAGGCAGCTTTGTTTTATAGCACATTTCATACACAGAGGCCATTCAATGTGCTTAGATGTAACAGCAACAAAGTATATTAACCAGAAGAATAAAAGGTTGTCCATCCATTCATTTTCTTCCACTTATTCAGAGTTGGGTCGTGGGGGCAGCAGCCTAAGCAGAGAGGCCCAGACTTCCCTCTCCCCAGCCACTTGGGCCAGCTCCTCCGGGGGAATCCCAAGGCGTTCCCAGGCCAGCTGAGAGACATAGTCCCTCCAGCGTGTCCTGGGTCTTCCTTTGGGTCTCCTCCCAGTTGGACGTGCCTGGAAAACCTCACCAGGGAGGCGTCCAGGAGGCATCCTAACCAGATGCCCGAGCCACCTCAACTGGCTCCTCTCGATGTGGAGGAGCAGCGGGTCTACTCCGAGCCCCTCCCGGATGACCGAGCTCCTCACCCTATCTCTAAGGGAGAGTCCAGCCACCCTGCAGAGAAAACTCATTTCAGCCGCTTGTATCCGTGATCTCATTCTTTCTGTTGTACGGTTAATTAAAATATTTATGTGTAAAAGACTTTTATATCAACAAATTGATCTCATTGTAAAAAAAACAAAAACAATAAATAGCAGAATATTTCCAGGGATGAGAACATGAATAGAAAAGTGTTCCAACAGCAAACTCATAGGCTTGTGTTGGACTAGAGGAGCTTTAGAACCGAGCATGTAGCGCATCTACCTGTAGGAACATCACATTTATCAGCCTATTAGAAGGAGCACTAATCATAGAACATTACACACACACACACACCTAGCCCGCCTGGAGATGGAAAACTTTCCTGCTCCTTCCTCCCAACAGGAACAGCCGATAAAATATGGCCTTGATTCAGCGCCTCCTCCCCTCCTCTGTCACTATTTCTCTGTGTTTATACAGTGCAGATACACTTGATTTAAAATGCATGAACTTCTCTCTCATATGCCGGTGGCGTTGACTGTATACAAAGCTGCTTCAAGCTGTTCGTTCGAGCAATCAGCAGTTTGTCATTGCAAACAGTCGGAGCGCTGCGAGAGCCTCGGATGGGAAACAATTCAACCTGAATGTGCCTTTGTTTGAGATGAAGGGCATCGCCGCCGCCGTCTGGGACTATTAAGCCCACTTTCTGAAAGAGCAGAGCCGTGTGTAGAAGGAAGACCAAAATAGAAAAGCCCCCCTGCATCTTTCTTTTGGGGGTGGGGATCAGTCTCTACGCTGCTCATTGGGATGGAATTACTGCAGAACGCACGCTTTAATGTTGTGAATCTCACGTGGAGTGTCTCTCTCTCTGTGTGTGTGTGTGTGTGTGTGTGTGTGTGTGTGTGTGTGTGTGTTGTCTCATCAGCTGCGATTGTCTCCAGCGAGCAGAACCCCGTCATCATCATAGCGGTGGTGGCCGTGGCGGGGACCATCATCCTGGTGTTCATGGTGTTCGGCTTCATCATCGGGAGAAGGTACGCTCTCGCGGGCCCCATTGACTCTCCGCTCCTGTGAGTTTGAGCTTGTCAATTAGCCTTTCTGTCACTCACAGGCCTCCACGTCTGTGGAGTTGTCGCACACGCACACACGTGCACCAATCATCTTGTGGCATGCTGTGCTAATGGCTTGTGATGCACCCCACCCACTCATCCACCTCCCCCACCCACCCACAGCCAGACTCTGAAGCTGTTTTTGCTGCAGCATTATGAGGCACACGCTCCACAGAGAGCTGCATTCCTGTGTGAGACTCAGAGGGCATGATGAAGTGTGCTGCTCATTTTTTCCATCATCACCAACCACTCAGTCCATCACACACACACACACACACACACACGCACACACAGCATGAGCGGAATGCCAGTCGATCCTGTTTGTCATGATGGACTCATCAGAGTTTCTGTAACTGAATAAAAATTGTGGAGGGAGAGTTCAGACTTGTGTTCTTAGCAGGTTTCGTGGTTGAATCACGGCGCTGTCCGTTAATCAGCTGTGTGTCGTCATGTGACCAGCTTCTCCAACACGTTAGAGTCTTCATTCAGGACTTCGGCCTTCTGCTGCAAACTCAGTTTTTTATATTTAAACAGACATGTTTAACCACTGCAGGTGCCGCCCACAATGAACCAGAAGAAGATACATCAACCTGTCTGTTAGTTATATTAATAATAATAATAATTATTATTATTATTATTAGACTGGAGTCTAAAGTTTTGTTAAAACCATGCAGGTAATGTGACTCCGTGGTATAAACATCTGTGTGACTGAAGGAAGGAGGAGCAGGTCAGAACCCACACAAGCTCATTCTGGGTCAGACATCAGGACGTAAACCTGTTACTCTCAGGTGTGTTGTTCATCAGGAACAGAAAGTGCCGTCAGCAGCAAAACTAGAGACAACCAAGACAAAAATAAACCAGGAAGTGAGAGAGAAATGAAATAAAACACGTCTGCTCACCGGTCCCTTCCTCCACACTTCCTAAGGTTCAGCTGGACGTTCAAAAGAAAATGGACTTTTTATTTTTATGGCTCAATTCAAAATATCAAGCTTTGAGACACAAATCATTTCTGTTTCCATCTGAGTGGCTCAAAGTTAAAAATCACTTAGAGCAAAACTTTACAAATCCTGAAATGCTGCTAACTGTCTATTTCTGGGACATCATACACACACACACACACACACACACACACATAAACACACACACACATGCGTTTTAGGGATGCTCGATACTGACTCTTTTACTGATATCTGATAGAAACCGATAGTGATATATCCCCCCCCCCCCCCCCCGCTCATTAACAAAGAGAACTAAAACATTTTAGGTTTCTAACATCACATATCTCATATCATACATGCTTTCATTTGAACCATTTTCTGTGCAAAATGACAACTATTTTAATTTAAGGTAATAAGAGTTTAATTTGTTCCAACAGCAGCTGAATCTCGTTCTCCTTAAGTCGAACAGTCAGACATTATCGACGTGTTTTAATAATATCCGACAAAAAACTTTAAATCATCGGAGACTATGACCGACGTACCTCTTCTCTTAAAAAATCTTCCTGATAACCACAAACTGCAGACTGTTGATCATTTGCTCTGATTCCGTGACACAGACGTGCTTTTCAATAATCCATCAGAGATGGTCTCTGGTCTCTGCGGCAGCTGCTGCAGGAGCGCTTCTTCTGAGCATTTTAATTGTTCTGCACACCGGAAGCTTTAAGCAGCTGTATTACAAACACGAGGTAACCTAAGATCATTTCTTATTATTAATAAAACACCAGACAGAATGAGTTTTTGTCCTTAACAGCGGTTTATTAGAGTAGTTTAAAGTCCCGTTAGTCATCATCACACACAAAGTGACCCATCCCCGTGGGGAGCTGCAGCAGTGGCTGTGCTCGGGAACTATTTGGTGTTTAACAAACCGCTGAGATAAAAACCACATCTCCAACTTTCAGTTTCATTCTTCAACCAGCCAACGTGTCTCTTAAAGGAACAGTAACATTAGACTACAATAGCACTCACAATAACGCCTTATGAACCATTACAACATTTAGAAATGGTTCCAGATGTATTCTGATGTTTCATAATAATTCCTAATCACTTCCTGATGAATTCTGTTGGTTTATTTTCTAAGCAGAGGGACAGTCTAATCTTCATTTTCTGAATTTGGCAGAAAATCACATTGATGGTTCTTTTTTCAGCAGATCAACGGTAACAGAAATTGAGAACAGCCTGTCACAAAAACATTCCCCTAACTCTGGCCAAAAACCACTTAGTCTCTACTCACCAGTCCTCACCGTCTCCCTGATAAGCCACTGCTCACACACAGCATACAGACACGATCCTCAGGACTCCAACAAGGCAGAACGGCTACACCCATCAGTCTGCAGAACACCTGAAAGTACTGAAACCAAAATCCATAGAAACTATGCGAGAGATCCCGGACGAGCCCCCAATTGTTACAACCCAATCTAGTGTGGTGGGCTGTAACAAGGAGGGAGACCAAACAGAGGAGTGGGATTTTAACAAACTGATTTATTTAACAAAACTAAAGCTTAAAGAATGCAATTAATAAACAGAAATGATGGCCAGGGAGGACTCTCCACCACACAGGAGAAACCACAGCAAATAAAAAGCCAGCAGGCTTTATAGGTAGCAGCACACCCACGTTTATTCCAAGAAGATCGTCCGTACACAATATTTATCTAGGTGCTAATTAGCTAGCACAATGCTAATGCTAGCAAAACAATGTCTAAGAGCCCATAAATGAAAGTCTAAAGTAAAGTTTGCAGACATTGTAGAGGTATATGAAGGTCACCACTTTGCTGCTGTGTCCGTCACTGCCATATTCAGTCGGTAGCTCTGTAGGCAGCCATATGATGAAAGTAAAGCCTAATTTATACTTCTCCGTCAGCTCCCTGAGGCAGAGACACGCATTGACAGAACCGTTTTGCTTTTGATCGTTTTGACTTCTCCGTCCCCTGGGGAGAGTTGCAAAGCAGTTCCCCGCCAGGTCAACAGAGGGCGTAGCACTTTTCTGGGGTATCCTGTCATGTGTCTGGTCCAAGATAGTGCATCCTTCAATAGATGTGAGTCCAATTGGTGAGGGGTCGTTAGGGGAGTCCCTCAAGGTTCTTCACTGGGGCCTTTATTATTTTCACTTTTTATAAATGACTTGCCGCTTTGTTGCACCTCTTGTTCGGTTCATCTGTATGCTGATGATACAATTTTATATTGTTCTCAACCTAACAAATTGGAAATTCAGGAGACCCTTCAGCTTAATTTTAACAAAGTGCAACATTGGCTAACTTATAATAAACTTCTTCTTAATAAATCAAAATCGTATTTTTTCCAGAAAAATATTTCAACCTCTGCTGTAGACGTTGATCTGAACTTATATTTTTTAGGCTCTTCACGATTGTTATCATCTGATAACATTAAATACTTAGGGGTTTGGTTGGAACCAGAGTTGTCCTTTAAAGGAGCTAGAGGCAGGAAAAAAGAAACGATGCTCACGAGCGACGCGCCCGGCTCTGCGAGTAACTGCAACCCAGCACGGGAGCGTGCACAGACGGCTATGTTACACAAACACAAAAATACCATTACCTGACCCTCTTCACACGCTCTCACGCCACACCTCCAATATCTCACGCTGAAAAGGCAACTCCCCGCCGCTCTCACGGACAATATTGCGGCGAAGCAATCCACGCTGCAGCCCTGATCACAGCTAATGCTACTACTGTAGCATGATCACAGCTAATGCTACTGCACGCTAGCTCTCTCTGAGTCATCGGTGAGGTCAGATCATTGTCATCATCTCTAAACACAACCTATAATGTTTCTTACCTGCTCACTAGGAAATGAGCCATGGCAGCATCCTTTTTGAGTCCCAGATATAGTTGAAGCAGCCTCCATTCGTCAATCACGTATCCGATATAGATTCGGGTCCCTGCCTGTCTTTTACCATATTTGGTTTTTGACTCACGAGATGCCGCTGAATAAACTTCCTTTGTGCCACGCTTGGTCGTTTGCTGGTTGCAGTAGAATCCATTCCCACAGTTCTTCTTTTGGAGTTTGGCGGTTGGCAAGCAACTTAAGGTGCATTAGCGCCACCTACCGATCTGCAGTGTCGAACACATTTTCTTTCTGTTTTGAAGCTGTCGTGAACGCGCAAGCAGTGTCAATTGACGCCACATCCGTAGGGCAGCGCGGGAAATTCGTGACCGAACTGCAGCGCATTTTGCAGCAAACAGCCTGTTCAAGAAAATGGAACGATACATGGGTGGCCTCATTCTTTTTGGTTTATAACGCTTCATCACCCATTAGCTTTGAAAAAATGAACATACATGTTTAATTTTTTACAGATTTTTTAAAGATCCTGCCTCTAGTTCCTTTAAAACTCATATTCACAAAATCCCACACAAGGTGACATGTTGTTTGAAAACTTTATATCAGTCTATCAATTGTTTTGACCTCACCGTAAGGAAGCCAACTTTTATTTCCGATTTTGGATCATGCAGATATAATTTAACAGAACTCCACGGTTGTATGTCTTCAATCTCTTGATGTTACAATCAATAGCTTATGTGGCTTTGTTTTACGCTGTCCTTTTAGAACACACCACTGTCACATGTATGAACGCCTCTCATGGCTATCCTTAAATGCCAGGCGTCAATTTCACTGGTTGTCACTTATTTTTAAATGCATCTTTTTTGATTTTCCATCTTATTTAAAGATATTGTTAGTACCCTTTAATTCTGTGTATCACACTAGGATCAATGATCAGCTCTCGTTTGTAACACCTCGATTTAAAAAAGAAGTAGGGAAACGTGCATTCTGTATTAAAGCTCCTCGGGCCTGGAACATGCTACCTGAACATTTAACATCTTCATCTTCATTTTGCTTATTTAGAAACGCCATTCATGAGCATGTGAAGCAGACCTGTAATTGCTTTGAATCCACTGCCTGAGATTACGACTGTATAGCTAAAGTATTATATTTACATCTTTTGTTTGAACCACAGCAGGATTTTATTTATTTATTTATTCTTCTTATTATTATTTTTTGGTAGATTTTGTTGTCTTGTTTGTGATTTATGTTTCAGACTTGTCGATTCGTTATTGTCTCTGCTTTCTTGTACTTTCTTTACATTATTGTTGGAGGACCCACTCGGAAGCGAGATGATTCATCTCAAGTGGTTTTATCCTCCTAAAATATAAATTAATAAATAAAATAAATTTACAGTTTATATTTGCAGTTTATGTTGTGCTTTTTTGCATTTAAGAGACTTTTTAACACGGACAAACTTGTCCCTCATTCTCCTCCACCTCTTCATGCGCTCGCCACCTCTAAACCCACGTTTCCCGTCATTTCCATCCACGAATGAAACGCTTGCTGCGTATCTTTATACTCCTCCAGTCACGGGTGAATAAACGTTCATATTTTCTGAGTTTTTCCACGAGGTATTCTTCAAGCTGCTCCGTGTCTGGCCTAAATATCTTTGGCTCTCTTTATTTTTTGAGGCGGCGATGGCGGTGCCGGTGACGTAATTAAAGAAGCTGTGTTCTGGCCAATCACAAGCTTGCGCTCTCCGTCTCGTTGGACGGATGTTTAGAAAAGAGAGCTCGACTCCGTCCGTCCTTGCAGGCCTGCTGCAGAGCTCTTGCAACGACGGATCATGGCGCTGCGTGCATCCGAACTGACAAAAACGGAGAAGTATAAATTAGGCTTAACCCTGGCTGCAGCTTGTGGGCGTGGAGAGGGCACAGGCACATGGCTTACTTCTTCTTCTATGGTTTTTTTAGCGGTAGTCAGCCTGAGAGTTGCAAATACTGCCACACCACCCGTCTTTGAGGTGAGGGACAGTTTAGAGATCCGTGTGGATCAAATAACCAAACATTCTTCTAAACGGACTACAGAAATCTTAATGAGAAGAAAAAATGGCAGCTTGGCTTTCTGTTTAGCTGGAAGTCTAAGACCATTTTTGGCAGTTACTGTGACTAAATGGAAAACAAAACGGGTTGAAAAAAATGACCAAAACTTTATACTAAACCTTCTAAATAGCATCTAAAGTGACTAATTTAATTTTTTGCATACATAGATACTAAAAACTCACAACACACTGTATTTAAGGGCTAAAAAGTGGATTTTCCATGATGCGTTCCCTTTAAACTAATCCAGACATGAACCAGAGCAGCCTGGACCCTAGGCTGGTGTCTGTGGCGGATGGGTAGCTGTGACATCACAAGTCCTGACTACTTCATCATTTTTACTTCATGAACTTCAAACTGATCTTCAGTACAGTATAAATGATTGGGTTTGAGGAAAAGAACGTATGTAGAGCAACCAGAGGGGGGCATTGCCTCTGAAAGAGTGTGTTTATGGAGCATTTCGCCACCTTCATCACCTGTCTGAGTTTGTGCGTCGGCTCACCTGCTGTGTTTGGTAACACGTGACAGGATTAGCCGGGTGAGCTACTCTCAGGTCTGGGCTCCTGCTGCTTAGCTGGGATCTAAATCCAGTTATCTCACACCACATTAGTTACCACATCCAGATTCCTGCAATTTAGGGTTTTAATTTGTGTTGCGCAATCTGTTGATTCTGCCACTCTCCTCCTCTTCCTCACACAGGCACTGCGGGTACAGCAAAGCTGATCAGGAGGGAGACGAGGAGCTCTACTTCCAGTGTGAGTGCCTGCGTTCATTAGCACACACACACACACACACACACACACACACACACACACACACACACACACAGACACACACTCAAACACTACAGGTACATTTTAGTGCACATGGCAACACTGTACAGGAAAAATGCATTAAGCCTATTAACACCCACCAGTGAGACGGTTATCCAGGCTCATTTGATTTGAGGCTCAGCTGGGATCCGTCAGTCCAACCTCTGCTGCTGATGTGCTTCTCTCCATCTGTGGAGATGAAGAACTCAGGAAACTGCAGGAGCTTCAGCTTGACAGCTGCTAGGGAAGGAGTCAAGGGTGACCAGGCTCTGAAGAAAGGTTCTTCATAACGTAACACGAGCCTGGTGGATTTTAGCTTCTGGTCTGCAAACACTTTGCTGTCACAGAGTTTTAACTGATACACCACCCCTAATGATGCCCCTGGAGATCCAGTAGCAAACAGCTTCCCCGAGTGGAGCTGTAATGATCCGCGCTATAGGCTAACTGCTGATTTGGAAACAAAGGGTCAGGGGTGTTACAAAGCTTATGGCTGCAGCAGAGGCAGTGAGCCCAGCCTGGCTGCTGCTAAGTATCTGACAGACGCACTTCAGTGGCTCACAAGTCCCTCCTGCTGCAAACAAAAACTGGCTGAAAACATAAACAAGCCTAGTGTAGTAAGAGCCTAATGGAAGGAGCTGGCGTGCAGCTGCCAACAACGAGAGACTGTCAGGGCGACAGGAGCCAGATAGCGCACATATCCAATAGGCACACCCAATTTGTCTGCCATGTAGAAGCAAGGAAGTTGTGATAAGACATCTCCTATCAGATCCACCGACATCTTGGATGGACGAAGCAATTATGGGAGCAAGTGGTGGGAAATCTCAGCTGCCAGTGTCCCGTCCCCAGAGCACAAAGGATTTGTTGTTTACCCTGGTGGATTCAGAAGAAGGCTCTCCAACCGTTCAGTTGTTCTGGTTCAGATGATCGGATCAGAGAACTCACACCGAGCCCGATTGTGTGTAACACACACACATGCATGCACGCACATACACTCTCTTTCTCACACGCACATGCACGTGCATACACACACGCACACCTACACACGCACATACACATGCATGCATGCATGCACGT
>SSNS01000337.1:574350-603709 GCA_006937985.1 Aphyosemion australe
CCTACGGTCAGAGAAATAGCTTTTATATTTGAGACGACTGATGGGCTAATGGCTAGTCTGAGTGCAGCCTCACTCAGTGCGTTTACATGCACATCAGAAAACTGAACTTTTGCCCTAAAAACACTAACATCGTTTTTTTTAAATGCATGTAAACGCGTTAGTCTGGCTGAAAGTGAACTTCTTCTAATCGGGCTGAAGCACCCAGATAATGCGGTAGTTATCTGACTTCCTTCTGCATGTAAACGGGTCAGCCGAGCTGAACTGACTAGACGCACGCGTTCCGGAAGTGACGCGGCCCACAGTAGCGCTCGTCTGATATATCACTGCGACAACGTACCACGCGTAACAACATCTAACAGTGCAGTACGTACCAATAAGCTGTGCTGCAGCGTTGTTGTTGTCCATTCTTTCATCCACGGTGCATATCCTGTATCAATTCTGTCTCATTTACTGCCGCCAGCGTTTGTTTACAAGTTGTGTTGCTACAAGCTAACCGGAACAATGCCCGACATGAAAGGGCGCATGTCGCCCCCTACTGTACCGGAGTGGAACGAACTTCATTTGCGAGGTCGGTTTTCTAAAGCGCATGTAAACGAGGATAAAGACTCTCAGCTTATTATCATAAGTTCGACCAGGATCGACTTAGATGTTGATACTGCCCATGTAAACGCACTGACTGTGAGCTCTACAAGTCAGCCATTTCTCCTGGGAGAGGAGTTTCTGATAGGCCTACCCAGTCTCAGCCTATCCAGTAGCAGGTGATGGTCAACAGTGTCAAAGGCTGCAGTCAGGTCCAGCAGAACCAGAACAGAACAGTCCCCTGCATCACTGTGAGTCAGAAGGTCATTAGAGACCCTGAGAAGAGCTCTTTCAGTAGAATGAGCTCTACGTAAACCTGACTGGAAACTATCATAGATGTTATGTTCATCAAGAGCAGCTGGGAGTCGTTTAGCCACAACCTTTTCCAAGATCTTGGAGATGAACAGAAGTTTAGAGATGGGTCTGAAGCTGCTTTGGAGAGATGGATCAAGATTGGGTTTTTTAATAAGCAGGTGGATTACAGCGTTCTTGTAATAAGCAGGGACCTGACCAGAGACCAGGGAAGCATTAATTACAGAGAGCACACTGGGACAGATGGACTGAAAAGCATTTTTAAACAAAGAACAGGGTGAGATGTCGAGGGGGCATGCAGATATTTTCATAAGGTTAACTAGTCTGGTTAGCTCAGGCAGAGAAACAGGAGCAAAGCTATCTAGGACGACGGGCTGGGTTGGAGTTACGGTGCTGTACAAGCTAATATCTCGTTCTTATGAAAAACCCAAACCATGTCGGGTCTGACAGGACAGGAGCCACCTGGAGAGCCTGTAGCTGCTGGTGGTGATCTTCACTCCTAACAACTCAAATCCACCAACAGCTGTGTCATCTGTGAAGGTTTGTGAAACAAACCAGAGTGAAAGAAGGAACCTGGAGCCAGTTTTAAGAAGACATTTTGGTTCTAACTGCTGCTAGCTTGTTCTTCATGAAGCTGTCTAGCGTGAGTACAGCTTTTAGTCCAGATGAAACTGAAAATGAGAATCTGGTGGAAAAATCCATCACTGCCAGTAATCCAGCTCAGACTGAGAGACCATCTAAAGGCTCAGGAACCCTCTGCAGGTGTTCTGGATTCATCAGCTGATTAGAGTGTGACACTTTGAGTCTAGAACAGGGATATTCAAGTCCGGTCCTGGAGGGCCGGTATCCAGCATGTTTAAGTTTTAACTCCTTCTTTAACACACCTGATTTCAATCAGCAGGTGATTAACAGGCAGCTGCAGAGCCTGATGAGCTGCTGCAGGTGATTCAACCACTGAATCTAGCGTGTTGGAGCAGAGAAACCACTAAATCTGCTGGATACCAAATACCCCGGTCTAGAATATTGAACCTTTTCACAATATTCTACTAGTTCACCTATTGAATTAATTATAGATTCACTCAGATAAAGACAATTAGGGCTGCACAATATATCGAAAATTTATCATTATCGCAATATCAGCATGCGCAATAGGCGTATCGCAAAGTACAGAAAAATATCGCAATTAATGGTCATCTCAGATTTTTGCACATAATGCATTTTGTCAATCAAATGGAAGCATGAAGTTTTTGACAAATCAAATAGAGCCTTCACCCATTTGGCCAATCGGTTGGGTTCTTATAGGTTAGATGCCTTGGTGCCTAGGTGGACGGCACTTTATCTGGATGGCTAGCAAACACCTGAGTTAGCTTAGAGAGCGTCACAATGACTGAGGGTAAGACGTGTGCGGAAAATGTTAGCGAGGAAGAACTCATAATTCAAACAGCATGACTTTTATTACTAAGTACTTGTGTTCAACAAACACAAGTACTTTGTAAGACATGCCAAACACTTGTGGCAACCATGAGGGGAAACACAACAAATCTCCGTTGTCACCTCCAACGCAACCATAAAGATCTATATACTGGGCTCTAGAAATGTAATGCGAACTTGCATGATTTCATTTTGTTACTGCATTAATACTAATGATAGAGGATGGAGTGGTGTGTCTAAAGTATATATACAAAAACTGCAGATTTAAGCATTTGTTCATTTATCGCAAGTAATATCAATATCGCAATATTAAGCACTGTTATCGCATATCGCAGGTTTTCCTAATATCGTGCAGCCCTAAAGACAATAAAGTTACTCTTACTAAATAGAACTTCTACTAAGAAATCACAGTGTAGCCATAGAAACACTACTTGATATATATGGTGTGTGTGTGGGTGTGCATGTGCCTGCTCATACTGAGCCAGGATCCTCTGGAGGTTTCTTCCTGTTAAAAGGGAGTTTTCCTTCCCACTGTCGCTACATGCTTGCTTAGTATGAGGATTGTATCAACACACAGTCAGTGTCTTGATGCAATCTGCTGGGTTCCTTATATAGGAAACTTTTTTACTGATTGGCTTAATGAACTGAACTGAACTGGAATGTTTACTTTGTGAAGAGCCTTGAGACGACTCTTGTCATGATTTGGCGCTATATAAATAAACTGAATTGAAACTGAATTCTGATCTGAACAAATAAAGGCTGAAACATCTGGATTTATTGAGTCTGCCTCATAGATTAGTTTCACCTTTAAGCTGAATTACTGACATAAATGAAGTTTTGCTCCAGATTCTCGTTTTTCCACCTTCACCTGTATTAACAACCTTTACACAGAATCCTTCTTAAAAAGCCCCGTAAGAACTTTTATGCTTTATTTAATAACAACATGATTCAGATTTGATTCAGAACTTTTACCAGATCAAATGAAATAAATGAAAGATTGTTTTTGATGAATTTGTCAAAACTCACATGGGTTAATGTCCTTTTAGTCTAAACAAATAAACATCTGTGCCTGTTTAGAGGAATAATATCAGAAGCTAGAATCAAGGACTCACCAGTTAAACTGAGTCCTGGTCCAGCAGAACCAGTGGAAGGGCACTGCTCAGCCTAAAACAGCTCACTACAGCGTGGGTTAGCACAGCTCATCTGAGCCTAGTTGTGTTTCCATGCCAGCTCCATGACAGAAAGTGGGTGTGCCCCTCATGGGGGGGGGGGGGGGGGGGGGGGGTGATCTTTACTTTAAACGGCATTAGCTGAGTGAAGTGTGTGAGGTAACCTGTTTGCTCCACAGAAACACAACTCAGCACAAAAATGGTGGTGCTGCTGGGCATTCTGATCAGGAAATGGCTGCAACCAGTGACTCCGCCCCCTAGCCAATCAGCGGCCACAGTCGCGCTGCTGGCCGACTCAGCCTTGCCAGGGACCTCAACGGAGCAGGGACTAAAAATTGGGAAAAGTAGAGGATAAATACTGAACCGTGCTCTTGGAGACTGGTCGGGCTGAGCTGCACCAGTCTGAGTTACTCTGAGTGAAACTAGCTCAGCAGAAACATGAGGCTGTTTTATTCATTCTGCAGCTGAGAGGAGCTGGTGTCTAAGTACTGTATCATCTGCAGCAGGGCATGAATTAAAGAATAGAAGCCTTTTCCCTCATTCATTATGCCTAATAAAGACCTCACACTAAAACGTGGAGAGCAAAAACACCAATTTGTGGTGCGTTTAGGCAGCCTAACAAGAGCCTTGGTGGGGGGGAACCTCGGCCATAATTAGTTCAAGAAGTATCGCTGTAATCACGCAGTCTGAATTCATGCACTGTAATAAATCTTAAGCCAGTTAAACTTAAAAATGAAAGTTCACCGGCTGCCTTAAAAACATGAGTCAATTCAACTTAACCAACCACTTTCTTTCAACTCTAACTGTCAAGTTGTACAAATAACATAAATAATAACAATGCATTGTTTGAAATTAATATTGTGAGTTGAAACAACAAACTATGTCAGATTAGCAATTCGAAAAACACATTTTCTCTTGTTTAATATACACACAATTCTACCTTATCTTAACTTATATATTTAAGTTAGAAGAATATGTACAGCCACATGGCAGGAAGAGGAGCAGGAAGCTAACAGCGACATCAAAAGATGCCAGCTAGCTAACTTGTGCCTCTCATACACTGCGTTACTGCAGGTAGCCAGTGAGAGTTGAACTCAAGGAGCTGACAACAGTAGTAGTAGTAGTACAAGCCACCACTTTAAGAAGAACAGTTGAACGGCACAGCGGTCCCATTCTTTCAACCGTCCTCCTCACTTACGGTGCCAACATGACAATAACAAATAACTCCACCTTTGCAACACTGAACAAAGAATAACTAAGAACAACACGACACACAACACTACATAACCCTCTACCCACAATAAACATACATAAACGCCCCAAAATAGAACAAAATTACTAAGAACATGACTACCCACAATGCACCTCACCCACTGCAGCTTTTGCAGTGGGCGGGGTCATTTTTTAAATCTATAAATTGCAGTTTTAAGTTGACTGAATGAATGACAATATAACAATTTGTTGAAATAACACACACATTTTAGTTTTTGTCATCAAAACTGACAAAATTGAGTTTAACAATGAAAACTTAAAAGAGAGACTTGAGTGAAATAGTAAAAATAAATTGAAACAACTTTTTGAGGTTGTCATTTATTACAGTGTGTGAAACAGCCCAGAAGTGGGACAGCCATTAAAAGGTTTGGTGGGTTATTAAAGTAAACACCAGGAGCAGCAGAACACTTGATTTAAAGTCTTTACAGTTTAACGAGTTACAAAGAGTCCAGGTCAGGACAGCGTCTGGGTCTGCACGTCACGGAGGCTGTCGCTGAGTGGTCTAATCAGCTGTGTGTGTGTGTGTGTGTGTGTGTGTGTGTGTGTGTGTGTGTGTGTGGGTAATAATCGTCTCTCCTGGTTCATGAGGAGTTCTGCTCCACTCCTCTTCCCGGAGGTTTCTGCTCTTCTCTGTGACGGTCCCACCACAGCGTCTCAGTCTGGACTCATGGCAGAACCTTGGTTATTTTCTGTTCCAGTGGCTCTGTCATAGATCTGCTGCTGGTTGTGGGTCATGGTTCTGTTTCATGACCAAACTTCAGCTGTCAGACAGCTGGACTGACATCTGACTCTAGAAGACTGTGGTCCACAGAGGAGGTTCATGGTGGACGCGGTGACTGAAAGGAGCCCAGACTGATTGGTTTTGTCCAACATGCTGCTGTGCATTATGGGAAAACACCTCCACTGGGTCTTGTTGTAGAGGCCAGATGAACCTGATCTGTCCTGCTGAGATGATTGTGTGTGAACACACACCTGTGTGCTCCAGACCAGCACTCTGAGGATGGTCAGCTGAAGCTGGACGGCTTCAGTTTAAGATGCTGGAGTCTGTCTGAATGTGTTTTGAGGTGAGATCTGGGACCAGATCTGTTTTCTTGAGCCCTGAGACCTAAAACTCCGTGTTGAAAGAGGGTAGATGTATTTTTGTCATGACTGTATACAGATAAAGCAGCATCAACTCATGTCACTCAAAGCCAGCCCAGTTCACCCTGCCACAGGTTCAGATGACTTTAATCACTCTTTTAGACGTGTTTGAATAGAAAGACCTCAGCAGAACTATTCTGATATGTAGAAACGTGTGTCAGCAGCATCGTTTGTTGCTGCATCCCCAAAGTAATAACGGGGGAAATATTGCCATCACTTTAAGAGAAGAACAGGGAAGCTTCATTTAGAAGATGCAGCGTCTTCACACCAATAACGTCCTATAGGATGTGTGCTGGGCGGAGGCGGTAAAGCCTCTGTGTGTGTGTGTGTGTGTGTGTGTGTGTGTTAGAAAAGCTCAGTGCTGTAAAGAGTCAGGGTTCACACACAGCAACTCATTGACTTCATTTAGACTCCAGATCCTTTACCACCTGACTCCACTCCGTCTTTTTCCAAACACATTTGTTTTTTATTTTTATAGAAGTCAGATAGCGATGAACTCACCCTACTTCTCTGAGTGCTGCTGCCTGCTTCTGCAGACAGAGTCCAACTGTGCCAGACCGCTCCACGCTGTTCCTCGCTCTCGGACTCTTGACACATTTTGATTGATGGTGGAGGCAGACAGACTCCGGTACGGCTTCCAGTGTTTAGCACCCACAGCGTCACGGCTCAGCGTGATTAAGATTCTCCGTCTCTCTCCTGCAGAACTCTGCTGATTGAACAATCGCTTGTTAGAAATGCTAAACAAGATAGCTCTGCTATTCGACAGACATCAATGTCAGAATTTTTTCTGCTTTGTCAAGATGTCAGCAAACATCCTGCGGGGATTCAGGAAGAACATTGTTTGCATTTTTCCCAGAGCTTTCAGTGCACTGACACCTTTTCCCTCCGTTCTTCCTCTGAGCAGTCCTGATGGGAATATCTGATGGAAATATGCAGAAATGTGCACAGCTCCTTCCTACACAACAGCAAAAGAACAGCCTCTCACAGCTCTGACTTTTAATGATCTGTGTGCTAAAATGGTGAAAGCTCAGCTGTGACGTCCACATGACTAAAAACACGTTTGACTGTAGAACCCAGAGTGAGCCAACAAAGAGCATCATGGTGTGTGTAACAGGATCACCTCTGAGAGAGCTGCAGGGTTGTCTGTCTGAGCCCACACACACACACACACACACACACACACACAGGAAAAGTGTGTTTTCAGGGTCAGTAGAAATAAAAAGAGTTGTGATGTTGGAAAAGTGCCTGAGCTGAATACATCAAATAAACCGCTGTGGCCATGAAATGAAAGTTTGTTTATAGCTTAGCTGCTGAGGCTCGTTTCCTTTTCTGAATTCTAATGAGACAGGGACTCGATGTGGAGTCACAGTTAGATGATTAAAGAAAACAAATGAGCAGAAAACCTCGACGAGCTGGTGGCAGAGCAAATGAAGTGTGTGTGTGTGTGTGATGCTGCTGACGTACGCTCTCTTCCTCCCATCCTGAGTCCGCTGCTGCAGACAGACTCAGGACTCCAGCAGCAAACATCGACGACGTTAACGGACCCTAGCAGAACCTTTTCATCACTTGGATGATTATGAACATGTTGATGCAGAAACTAGGGGTTCAGACCCACATGTACCTTGCTGTTGTTGAATGAAGGCAGCGTGGGCGTGTAATGAACCGGAAGGCCTGTGCCGTCTCCGACCTCTGACCTGTGCTGATCAGTAATGATGTGATGGCCGCTGAGAAAAGCTGGTTTAACACATTGTAAACATAGACACACCTCCTTCTACCTGCATGTTCCAGCCCACTTCAGCGTTAGCGGCTACGCTAACCACAGAAACTCTGTCTATGCTTTTTGTGGCTTATTGCCAGGATGGTTGGTTTAGCATCAGTTGGCTAACTGGCTGTTAGCTTGTGAGTAAACCCTGTTTCTCTGAACAGAGGTTGTTCAGGAAGCAGTCCAAGATGGGTAAGAGTCCTTATTTATAACCTTTACTCAGAAACACACTACAAAGGCTCTAAAAATCCCATTCCTGAGCTAACCAGGGAGCAACAGTAAGGAGGAGGTTTCACTGATGTCAGAGGGTGGTTGCCAGGGTGACGGTGATAACTAAAGGACCCTTCTCTGTTCCACAGGTCATAAAGGCCATAGAAGAAGGCTACCGTCTTCCAGCCCCCATGGACTGCCCTCCAGGGCTGCATCAGCTGATGCTGGACTGCTGGCAGAAAGACCGAGCCGAGCGGCCCAAGTTTGATCAGATAGTTGGCATCCTCGATAAAATGATCCGCAACCCCAACACCTTAAAAACCCCAGTGGGAACATGTACAAGGTACGGAAATAAAACCTCAAATGGATCATTTTCAAATGTGGACTTTTATTATGGCACATTAATAGGTTATCTAAAGTGTTGAGTGGATGATTCAGCCTCTCTAGTTCAGAGATGAAAGATAATTCCTGGGGAATTGATTCCCGCAGCAGCCTCTATACGGCTCTATGGTCAATAATGGGGCTTAAATCAATCCCTGTAATGAGTTCCTCGTACTTGTGAGAGCAGAGGGAGCGCCGGCCCGCTCTCTGACATTTGTCAGATGAGTTCTATTTGCAGTCAGAACATACATTCCTGAGGTGGGATGGATCTCAGAGGTTACAACTTGGTTAAGAAGCCTCTATGCTGCAGACAGCAGGGCATGTGTTTAGGAATGAAAACTATTACAGGCTGGCTGGCTGCATCCATTTAGGAGTTTCTGTTGGATCAGAGTCTCCAAATAGCTCTTCTCCCTCCCCTTTTCTCAGTTTACCGCCCCTCTGGATGCCTCTGGTTGCTGCTTTGTCTCGCCTCTTGCTTGATTGTAATTTCCTCTTCACATAAGACATGACCGTCTCTCTGTGCTCATCCTGCAGACCAATTAGCCCGCTGTTAGATCAGAGCACACCCGACTTCGCTGCTTTCCGCTCGGTGGGAGAGTGGCTGGAAGCCATCAAGATGGAGCGATACAGAGACAACTTCACAGCAGCTGGCTACAGTTCCTTAGAGTCTGTGGCCAGGATGTCAATAGAGTAAGTGGCTCTGAAACCCTCCGTGGTACAGCATTAGCACCAACCACATGCTTTATTCACCCAAGCTGCTGAGATGTGATCTGTTTTCTAGCGCTGCCTTATTTTCATGCTAAAGTTTAGAATTTTCAGCAGTGCAGCGGGGTTATGCCCACTTCACTATTCCTCTGACATCACCTTCACTGAAACTGTTTTATCTAGGAAGTGTGTTTCTTTTTCCTCTCGGCTCAGCAGAACAGCCCAGCTTCATCCTTTTATCTCAGTGCTTTAGGAGTTAGCTGAGGGTTTGTTCTGAATATTAGCTTTTCTACTTGCAGCTGATCCTTAGCTTGTCTTAGCTTACACGACCAGGTTCCTGTTGGACCCAGACTGCTCGGTGGAATTTGGAGCACCTTTTGTTATTTACTTCTGGTTTCATCCTCACACTGAGCCCTGGATGCTCACTAATGTGTTAAAGTTGTTTGGCCTTGCTCCACCAGACAAAAATGTTAGTTTTGTTGAACTTTTTGAGCACATCAACAAAACACAACCTCAGTGGCTGCTGCCTGTAGCATCTTTAAGCCCCGCCCCCTGCACTGAGGGTTAGGGTTTCGATGACCAGCCTGAAAGCCCATTAGACCTATTGTTTTGCTCCACAGACCGCCCGCTGACTGATGTGTTGTCTCTTCCAGGGATGTGATGAGCCTGGGAATCACACTAGTCGGCCACCAGAAAAAGATAATGAGCAGCATACAGACTATGAGAGCCCAGATGCTGCATCTCCACGGTACAGGAGTCCAGGTGTGACGAGCCGCCACGGGCCGCCTGGTCAGGGCAGAACCGCAGAAGCAGAACTTAGCCGGAGCGGCGCCTTGGGCGTGCCCGGCGCGCCGGTCATCTGTTGCGTCTGACTCCTCCTGCTGCATCCGGACTGGAAGCGATCCTTCGTTCCTCAATGAGGGACTTGGGTCCGTCTCCTCAGAAGGCTCCGAGGAGAGGAACAGGGCGACACTAAAGCAACTACCTGGACAAGATGACTTTTTCTTTTTGTAGAAACTCTTAAGGACTCTACCACATATCAGCAGGCGTGATGAAGAGGAGTTTCTTTACCTTAAGGAGCGATTGAACTGCACACTCTGGCTGTGGATTTCCTTTACCAAGGAGAGGAAACGTGTTTACTTGCTTTGGTTTCACAGATTTTCTAGTCTCTTCATGCTTGCCACAGGGAAACGACGTGGAACTGGTTTTCTCCTCTTTGGACGTGACAACAGGGTAACCCGTAGAAAATGCAGATGGACATCTGAGGTGTAGATTTCACGCTGTACTGTTTGTGCTGAGTTGTTCTGGACCGTGTGACCCATTTGCAGTGATTTGAATATTTCTCTCTGCTTGGTGTTGGTGCACCACAGTGGGGTTTTGACATTGTCCTGAGCACGAGTGCAGCACCAAGGAGATGCAGGGGGCACACTGTTCTTCTAAACACCGGACTTTTCTATTGAAGTAGCAATAGCCTTTGTCTTAGTATTCACAACAGCACATAGGTATCGATTAGAATGTGTCAGCACAGTTCAAAGATTGTATTAAAACTGCAGCCACTGCGTTTTGTTTTGCCGTCATTTTTGCCTGAAACGTTGCACACGGTTAGTTTTGTTGAATTATTCAGCTGCAGGTGATGTTTGAGTGGATCATAGAGAGACTAGAGATAATATTGCCTTAAAAGATGTTTAGGCCACGTTTTGCCACTTTTTTAGCTCATTCTATGGCAATGCTTTCTGTGTTTAGTTTCCCTCAGCGTGATGTCTTCTTATCTGAAACTTGATCGGGGGTGCACAGACTCAGTTTAACACAAAGAGGAAGAGATTGACTTAAAAGAGCAATAATTACCAGGGAGAAGCGGTCCTCTCCTGAGTTTCTTAAAGGTGCTAGGTAGAAATGATGTGTGTCACCGTCAGACAGGGGAGGAATGTACCTCTGTGACCTGAACTGGTTTAGAGAGTGCTCCCAAAACTGCCTTGTCAAGTCATCAAATGAAATAATCATGTTGTATTTTGCCTCTGTGATGTGCTAAATATTTGATGAAAATCTAACACGGCGTGGAAATGTTGACTTGAGTGGCTGTGCAGATGAAAGTGGCACTATTTGAAACTCTAGAAAGGTGCCAATTAGCCATGCTCACATCATCTTACGACACATTGCGCCACCCAGAAATCAAAGAGTCCCTTCAGGGTTTGGGCATGAAAAGGCGGGACCAAAGGATGGAGCCTGCATCAGGCGCAGATCGTGCTGTTAAATTCCTCCGTTCCGGCTCTGCAGGCAGCTCCTCTTGTTTATTCATGCGGCTCCGCTGCTCATCCTTCACAGGGACCATGTGATGGAACATGCATTAAAATGGGCTCCTCTTCTCTGCCGTTTGACTTGGTGCAGAGAACAGCGATGGGGGGGGGCTTGCTTAAAGCTAATTGACTTCTTTGGTGCCATCTCTCTACACTTTGAGGAAAGAAGCCTCCATGTTTGCTGAGTATGTTTTAATGTGTTTAATAAGAAAGTCATGTATTCAGCTGTGGTGTGAAGGGGGGGGGGGGGGTGCTTGCAGAAGAAGCGGTGTCGTTCGTTTCTTTCATTGCTGCTGCTGGAACCTCAGAGACAAGTCAACATTTTAAAGCTGTCGTCACTTTCTGCCAGGGGTTGGTTTCACCTTCAGGTCACAAACATCAGGAGTCAACCTTCAGCTCAGTAACTTCCTTTGGGGCTTTTTCCACCAACCTGGTTCCAGTGCTAGACCAGAGCCAGCTCTTTCTGCTCCAGCTGCCTGTAGCACCTACTCCAGTACACCAAACCAGTGCAGAAGTGTGACTGGCTCTCATTTCCTCCGGTACTTAGGGTTTTCACCAGCAGGCAGAAGACCTGTGCAGAAGTTTGAGGACGGCACTATTGCTGTTGAACAGATAGACGTCTCAGAATCTTAGGAATGGAGCAAATATCAAACATCTGTCATTAAAGTGTTCATTCAAGCCAGAGCAGGAAAAGAGAACTCTCACTCCTGTTCCTAGGTTTTCATTATTCCGGTGATGGAGGCAGATCATTTAGAGAGGATCACAGGTTCAGAGCTGGAACCATTTGGGTGTTGTCTCCTAACGTAGCACCACATCAGGTCACAACGTGTTTGAGCTGCTGCTGCTGAGGTGGACTAGAGGCAGCGGTTCCTGTTTCACCTGGAATACGACACCTGTCCTTTAACAGGTGCAGTGCTGTTTAATGTCACATCATCATGAAACACGACAGGTGAGTTACATCCACTCAAGTTTGGATGGTTCAGTTCTTTATCTGAAGAAATCCAAGCTTTCCCAGTTAAATCCCGACTCTCACACGGACTTTCACTGGTTTTCATTTCTAAAGGAGACGTAGATGCTAACTGTAGCATTTACTGCTCATTGAACATCCTGGCTGATGGAGATCTAGAAACAAAACATTCACCAAATCAACAATAAAGACAAATGGAGTCTTTGTGCCGGGCTGATAAAGAACGAGGAACGCCCCTTTAATCACAAGCACGGAACACAGCAGCCGGCTCCGCGTGGACCTTCGTTTACTGGAGCTTGGTTTTCACTCACTGTGGGACTTACCTTTACACAGAGACGCCAGGAATTAGCCCCGCCCCTCCCCCATCCATACAGCAGAGCTCAGCAGCTGGGTCTTGGCCAACCCTTTGAATTGAATACAGGCATAAAGTCATTCAGTCAGCACAAAACTCCCAGTTCACAGCAGCGCCCCATCTCTCACCCACAATCCCTTGCTCCATGCTTGGATTTTGTAACTGGGCCCAAGGTGAGACCAAGGGTAGAATCCCTCTGCTCCCTTTACTGCATTTATTTTATTTTTTATCCGTTCTGGGGAGGCCGTACTTCAAGCCAAATTGAGATTAACGCCAGGGTACAATCGATTCAGCGTCCGAACAACCTGCAGCTTCCACAGCCACGTGGCTGTCGGCTTCTCTTAGCTTCATTCTCTACTTCAGGTTGCTCAGCTCTGGAAGAGAACGGGTTCTGTTGTGGCTTTGTTTCATTTAATAAAGAAATAAAATGATGGGTTACATTATGAAAGGCAGAACATGATGTTATTTTTCAAACCGAGAAGTTGGTGGGGTTGAGGTACTTCCAAAGACAGCAGCACTGTCAGTCGAGTCAGAGAGAGCTGAGGTTAGGAGGTCTTTGTATATGTTCTAACTGTAAAACTTGTACATTTTATTTATATTGTTTTTTACACCTGTTACTCAATAGAGAGCTCTGAATACATTGAAAATGCACTATATTTTTGTATTTCACAGATGAATTATTGTCACACGCAAGATTTCAGTTGTACATAATTTTTCATTTAGGACCAAAGACAGCTGGTAGGATTTCCATCTACCTTGTTTTCATTCTGCCTTTAGTTTGTTGTACAGTAATAAAAAATGTTGATTCGTTATTTATTTTAATAATGTGATGAAAGTATTGACGATATTCACTGGTCAAAGGGATTTTCTCCAACAGCTGGACCGTAAGGTCATTTAATTAGACAGTTTCTTGTTACATAGATGATGCTTTTTGATTTGTAATCTTTGTAATAGACTGTACATATATTTTTGGAAATATACAATCTCCACAAACTGTCTGGGTGTTATTGATGTTTTCCCTTTAATGGCTGTCCTGCTCCATTCTCCCTCTGAGTTCTAGTTTAGGTGTTCCCTCAGCACCAGCTCACCTGTTCCCTCGTCATCTTTCAACAGTTTAGAGGGAAATATTCTACCTCTTTTCATACAAGTACTATGGTCGATGCAAAACATGTTTATGAAGTTCTTTCCACTAAAACCCTCAAATGAAGCCGTCTCAGCAGCTTTATTCTGAACAGTTTCAGTACCTTCCTGAATGAGCCGTTTCAGGGCCCTGTCACTTTAAGAGAACAACCTGGAGGTGGCCACGCCCACCCACCCCCTGATTGGCTGCTATAAGAGGAGAGGCTAAGATATGAAGGAGGGGCTAAGAGTAGAGCCATTCCTCCAGCGTAGACATGTAAGGGGAGTTTATGCTAAACTTCATTGTGATGTCACAATAACGGACCTTTTCAAACTGCTTGTAGAAACGTCTGACTCCTGAAACCAAAACAGACTGGTTTGTTTATAGAGGTAGTAGAGACCCACATGGCAGCACAAAAGGATAGAAAAGTGCATAAACGTCCCCTGTGAAGCCACTGGCAAGACGCTGCATCAGTGGAACTACACTTAACCAGCTACATAAAAATAAACCAATTAAAAACTTCATTTAGCAACTTAGTCATAAATCATTAGGAGTAAAATTCCTTCTGTGATGAGCTGACTTAAAGCCACTGAAGTATTTTTATGTGATGGCACCATCTAGTGGCTGACTAATGCATCACACCTTAAGACGTTTTTGTCACGTCTGTATTTACGGCTGAAAGCAACGCCTCTCGTTCGTGAATGCGCTCGTCTAGTCGTCAAAACAGCTAAAACACGTTGTTTTACAATTGTGATGCTCATGTTGTCTAGTCATATATTTATATTTGAAAGACTTGTTCATGAGAAAGGTCGCCAACTCAGCATCAGCCAAGGTACGTCCTCAAACGCTCGAGCACGCTCTGTGATTGACATCTGGACATAGACGGTAGTCTAACACTATTGGTTAATGCTGACCAGCGCTCCGTTCATACTGCATGGAGCTCTACGGGACGCGTGATTGGAATTGTAGGATGGCCAAGGAAGGTCTCACCTTTCTAGCCTCTGATTGGCTGGAAGGGCTCTCCTACGATTGGCTATTTCATGTAACAGCAAATCGTCTTTCCTCGCTGCAGGTTTTTAAGTCAGCAGACAGATCTTGAGGAGTTTTCTGAAGTAAAGGTGAACTTAGCTCTATAACAACCTGTCAACACACCAGCTTCAGTTTCTGAAAAACGTCAAATGTGAACTTGTAATAAATCTTGTTGCATTTATCACACTGTTGGATTGACTTTATATCTGTTGGCTCTAAAGCATGGGGTTATCTTATTACTACAGGCTAGGTTAAGGCTGTTTGCAGGTTAGGACACATCTCTCATCATCTCTTTAAATGTGCATCATTTAATCTAAATTGAATTCAAATCTGATTATGATTTAGACCTATTTTTCATCAGTTTTCATTCTTCTAGAAGAGAAGCAGACCTGCTGCACACAGCTGGGGAAAATAGGGCAGTTTTTATATTTCATACCAGGTAATTGGCGCACATGTGTTTATCCTATGTACTCTGCTTTAATAAGATAACCTCAATGCTTGAGAGCCAACAGATATAAAGTAAGTCCAACAGTGGGATAAATGCAATAAGAGTTATGTTCACATTTTACGTTTTTTTTTTCCCCACAATTTATGTTTTTTAAAAAGAAACAGAAAAGGCTAGTTTGCAAAACAGGACAGAATGGTTCATAAAGCGCTAAGTTAGCATTTTCTTTACAAAACTCCCTAAACAGCTGTTCTGTTGGTGGCAGGAGGACAGTCTGCACTAGCGAGGGAAGACGGTTTGCTGCTAAATGAAATAGCCAATCGTATGAGAGCCCTTTTGGCCAATCAGAGGGGAGAAAGGCGGGATCTTCCTTGGCCATCTTACGATTCCAAATCACGCCTCCAGGACCATCAGCTAGACGTGCTAGCACTGAGGTCAGGAAAAGAGAAGTCATTCAGGTGAGCCAGGTTGCATTTCCTTGTGTAATGTCCATACTATATACATGCAGCACATGTAGATTATTGAATCATTCTGTGACTCTAGCTGCATTGGGAGTGCATCTACAAGTGCAAAAATCAAAGCAATAGACAATAAAAATGTTTTAAGATTTGGCAGGGATCCAAGAATGAGTCTTAAGTATGAAAAGTTGCATTATACCAGGTCCTGATCCACATTTACTGCATGAATCTGCTCTTGATATGCAGATGAAGCTGCTGCTAATCGATGGGACCCACAGTGGGATGACACCTTGTGTATAAAGTGTCTCCAAGCATCATCTGCAACTTCCAGATGTGTGTTTCTGTCTCTTCCAAGTTTTTTCTTCTTTCTCCAAGTCCCCCGCCCCACCCCCGTTCTATTATTATATAATTAGCTCAGGTGGAACATATGGGTGCTGCAGACTGATGCAATCACTTATGCAAATGTACAAAATGACATTCAGAGGATTAATAGCAGCCTGAACACATGCTGTGATGAATATGTAAATGATTTCATGTTCAGTTGGAGATCATGAAGCTTCCCCAGCCTCTGTCCAGCATGGCTACCTGTACACCTGGGTTCTAGAGACAGCAGACGTTATTAGGTAGAACAGAATAGAACTTTATTGATCCCACATGGGGAAACTTGGTTTCAGAACAACCCATCCAGGTTTCACATACAGAACATTCAAAAGACACAACAGGGTCAGGCTGAACTGTGGGCAGCTATTTGGTACTTTTCAGTTGAAGCTCATTTATAATCACAATACATCAAAACAAAAGTCCTTTTGTGAAAATGATCACTAACCTTCTCAATGGTCTAGTGGTATGAGTGTCAGGACTGAGACTGGGAGGTTGTGGGTTCAAATCCACAGTTGGGTCATACCAAAGACCTTAACAATGGGACCCAATGCCTCCTCGTTTGACCCTCAGCACAAAGGGGTTGGATTGGGGGGGTTAATAGTTCCCAAATGCAGCTGCAGCTCTCCACCACGGGATGGGTCAAATGTGGAGATGTAATTTCACCAGTGTGTGATGATGACTAATGGGACTACTTGATATATGTGGTGTGTGTGTGTGTGTGTGTGTGTGTGTGTGTGTGTGTGTGTGTGTGTGTGTGTGGGTGCGGGGTGTGCCTGTGCCTGCTCTGTCTTCTCAACCCCCAGTGAGCCGTAGCGGATGGCTGCTCATACTGAGCCAGGATCCTCTGGAGGTTTCTTCCTGTTAAAAGGGAGTTTTCCTTCCCACTGTCGCTAAATGCTTGCTTAGTATGAGGATTGTACCAACACAATGACACTAGTCAGTGTCTTGATGCAATCTGCTGGGTCCCTTATATAGGAAACTTTTTTACTGATTGGCTTATGAACTGAACTGTATTGGAATGTTTACTTTGTGAAGTGCCTTGAGACGACTCTTGTCGTGATCTGGCGCTATATAAATAAACTGAATTGAATTGAATTGAATTGACTTACCATAATATAAACCTAGCATGCAGTTTTTCATCTAGATTGAACGTATTTAAAGCAACATTCCGCAAGTTTTACACCTTAAAAATGCTTCTTTGTAAAGTTGTTGCGTCATACTATTATCTATTATGTTCATTTTCATACCTGTAATAGTGTTGGGGGGTCCCACGTCTCTTTACTGCGCTATACAGTTTTTGTGCTTCGGGTAGCGCCGGAAGTACTGACTGGGTGTCATTTTACGGCAGAATATGGCAAGCCAAAGGGATAAAAAAGCGCACGTTCTAAATGCGCTTTATGTCCGCCAAAACGCGAGTCTTGAATGCACGTTTTGATGCCAAAGGGGGCAAAAACTCACGTGTTCTAAAAGCGAGCGTTATGTCCGCCAAAACGTGCGTCTTGAACGAGCGTTTTGGCGGACATAACGCAAGTTTAGAAAGCGCATTTTTTAAATCCCTTTGGCTTGCCATAATTGTATAACATAGACTCGCGGTTTAGCAGTGGCAGATTCACCAAAGAAAGCTAGAAATCCCTTATCAGAGGAATCTAGGAAAAGAAAAGAACGTGATAGAGCAAGAGCAAAGACCAGAGTTATTATTGGGCCGTCTTTTCCTCGCTGGAGAGCTCTTTTAGAAAGAACAGCATTAACTACGAACTCTGACCTAGCCGTGCTGCTAATGGCTAGGTAAGTAATAAATGATTTCACCAGGGTTATTGTGTTTGGTCGGGCATAAAGTTGTTATACAGTCCTGATAAAACTATTTATTCAATGTGTGGAGGTGGAAAAGTTTGTTTTCGTTGTTTTGCCTGACATTAGGAATGTAAACATGCCTCTTATGCCTGAGAGAGATTTAATGTTACGACAGTGACGTTACGCAGCAAGCCTCTAGAGGGCGACAGAGAGCATATAACTGCAAAGTTGCGGAATGCTGCTTTAAATAAATGTGATCTGCTTGTTTATTGCCTAGGTAGTGCTCCACCTCTAGAGTCATGCTGAGAGCAACAGGATCTCTATTTAAGCTGATAAGAATGTTTTATTTGATACCATAAATGTAGTTACTGTTCACGATGAACGACCTGCACTTGTATAGACTCCAAACACCACAGTGACTCATTCATCCATTCACCCACGCATTCACACACTGAACTAATTAAATGAATGTATATAATATGTTGACTCTGCTAATTGTTGAAGCACATACAAAAGAGATTGGTCCAAGGTGTAAACCCAGGTGTATGACTCCAATAGGAGGATCTTTGTTGACATATTTTTTCATCGTTGTGCGCATGCGCGAGTGGCTGTGTGGCAGAAGACGGCCTGCCATCAATACACGACGTACACTTTCACGCGAGTTTACGGGCGAAATCCTCAAAATATAAACACTTTAACGTCTAAAGACAGGAGGAGGGTTAGAGAGAAGCTTAAAACCTGTAATGAAGACAAAAATATAGTTATTTAAAGCCTGTTTGAGCTCTGGGATGAGGGAAAACGTTGGTCCGATTAGCCGGTGTTTTCTCCACAAATCTGCTGGGGAGACGTTTATTCCTATTCAACAGAAAGCCCTGGACCCTTCACTCATGAACAGTTAAAGGCTTTCAAACGTCTGGAGGTCTACGATTATTGTGTTTCAAGGAAAGTTTGGCTGAACTATTCTGCAAAACAGGAAGCCGTGACTTCGGTAAAGCCGTGGTCGTGCTGAAGTCGGCACCGGCCGGCTAGCAGAGTCAGCGTGATTCACATCACCTGTGGGTGGATAAATCCTCACGGCGACTGCAAAGCTGGGTAAGTCTTCATTAATCAGTGCTGTTATTTTTTACTTATTCATTTATTTATTATTATAACGATCGCGGGCTGAGACGCCTGAATCAGAACGCGAAAACTAAATGACTCTGTGGATATAAAACTACACGAAGATGAATATGTTAAAAAGCATCTTCTCTTATTAACAAATACTTAGTTACAAGCACTCACCATGAACAAATGAGCCACACAAACTCCGTTGCTGCAGGAATCCAGGCTTTCTTCAGACAGTCGAGTCACCCGCAATCATCTCTTTCGTATTTCGCGCTCCTTTACGGAGGAAATTCTAATAAAACTTTTTATCAAGCCTCCCACGGGCCAAACAATCAACCACACAGCAAGAATGATCCATCTGCTTCACTAAATCCTCCTCCAAGCATGCAAAACAATTGAATTATAGGCAAAATACACTGTTTGTTGCCACCCAGGTCCCATGATGCAATGTGAAAAACATAAACATTGACGTCACAAAAGATCCTCCTATTCTCAGGATGAAGCTTGTATTTAATATTAAAGGCACAGAATGTCATATTTTACTAGTTTCCTATCCTGTGTAGCCAGCGTGTCCTCTCCATCTCCACCACTGGTTCACGCAGCACCGGACTCCCCAGCTCACGCCAGCCCCCTCCGTGTGTGAATCACCCATAGCTACGGTCCTGGAGCGGCCCTAGAGAAGCGGCTTCTTCCTTCTGGACTTAACAGTCATAATTAGTTTAGGGTTAGGGTAAAGAGACTGGCAAACGATCATACTATCAAGCTCACGCTATGTGTAAAGAACAAGACGTTGTTGACACACTGCCTTTTTGATGTGTGTGGGCTTCCATAGATGCAATAGCATCCCTGAACTGCTTGTTGGAAGGTTTTTACGCACTGTGCCTTTAAGTTGTAAGGCTGTGATGTTTGATGCCCTAACAGTCAGGGATAGAAATTATTCATTTGAGTGAAAATGATGCATTACCTTGACTGAACAGGAATGTGTTGATGTGCCACTAAGAAATACCGGGTGATATTTAGGATGTTCTTCATTATTACCCCCCCCCCCCCCCCCCCCCCCCCCCCTCTCTCTCCCCCTAATATTAGTAGGAGTGTTTGGTCAGAATCCTTCCATCAATCACACAAATTGCCCCTCACCTTGCAATATTTATGATAATGCAAGCAATGACACAGTCTTAATTGCATCCATTTCTCACCTCTTCTGATGGTGAGATGCACAGATCAGGACTCTTGCTGCTCCTCAATCTATTATCCTGCACTCTTTGTGTGTGATAAATGATACAATTATGGAGTGCTATTTCACTTGTCTGTGCTCTGTGCTGTTAGTGTAAAATCAAACTCCTTTTTCAAACTGAAAGTGTGTTTCTTCGTGCAGGTTTGGACTTTTCATCATCCAAATCTACTGTGGATGAATTCTGCGCTGTTTAACACATTTCCTGTTGTAGCCACATCACGTGGGTTTGTAGCTCTGTACAAGTGTTGTTAGATAATAGCTAGAAAATGTAAATCATCTTTATATTCAGGGGCAAACACTGGTAGGAGTCATTCCTGAACATCTCATCCTCTTCCTCAGGGACACCCCCCCCAGCCCCACTAAAGATGGAGAGTAGAGCATTTCATTCTGTTTAACAACAATAACTGAGTAGACACCATCATTTTTGCCTTGTATTTTCTCTGTCCTAATGTCTGCTGTTGTTTGTTATTAATATTATTTCCTCTCCTCTGTCCTATCACCCAATCTAAGTCTGATGCATAACATCTAGTTTAATAGATGTTTTTTAATAATAGACGGTGTAATTTCAGATGATCAGGAAGTCCCTTACCTCTTCTTTCCTAAATCTAGATTCTGATTGCCAGGTTAACGGCACAATGTGTCAGGCCTGGAATATGCTTGCTGTTTAACGACGCGCACGCTTGTTTAAAATGGCTGCCACACATATCTTGCGTTGATTTGAATCGTCGTTTGTGTGCTTCCCCTGAACTTAACGAGACACGTTCAAACGCTGCAGTAACCAGCAGGTGGAGTTGAAAAAACGAGTGAGACACACTCACCATGCGGACTTCATCACTGGTTTAGAGGTCTTTCATACCAGCTACGATACCACTGCTCTTTTTATCTGCTGAGATCTCAAAATGAACCAGTTACTGATTACAGAGTACAGATATCATATATATTGCTAGATGCCTTGCCCGCCCTACGCGGCGGCCATCTTACCTCGGACAGCTGCCCCCTTTCATAACATTGGTGTGAATGGTGCATGTACTATTTAAATAACTCTAACTTGCTCAATTTTCAACCGATTTTCAAACGGTTTGGTTTGTTATAAACGCCAGAGATGTGGCTGTGAAATATGACGGATTTGGCCCGTTAATTTAAAAATGTTAAAGTATGTCCTATCAAGCCTATGTGCTATAAGGTTTGTAATAATGCAACCCGCTTGTAAATCCATTAATATTTAATCGAGTTAAGAGTGTTTTTGTTTAAGTTGTTCACTCACCTTCCATCTGCTACCATTGAGAACGGAACGTAAGCTGTCCGAGGTAAGATGGCCGCCGTGTAGGGACGCTGTCGACTCCCAGTTAAGGCATCTAGTGTTTATATGATATCTATGGTACCCACAAACCCATCTCTCTATTCGGTCTGAGTACTCCAGTGTGCCTCCTAGTGGAACACTCCAGTACAACATGCTGTGCAGCTGCAAGCATGTGAACAAAGCAGCCTGCTGCCTGCACCAATGCGAGGTTAAACAGCAAGTATAATCCAGGCCTAAGACCTCTGCAGTGAAATAACCACAGAACAGTTGAATGTCTAATTCATGATAAATGACACGCACTTGTATAGCTCCTTTCAGAGTCAGAGCACTCCAGAGCTACACTACAGTGTATCATTCATCCATTCACACACATGTTGGAGGAAGTTTACAATGATGTCATTCTCAGCTGACTGGGTGGAGGCCATCTTTTTGTCCTTTTAAAAGGGCCAAAGAGGGTCGTAGTCACTGGTTACAACAACCTGTCCTGCCTCCATACTTCCTGGTTCCAGAGCCAATCATATGTGAGCCTGGTGGGGGGGTTGCCAAGTCTGTGCCAGCATTTATAATTGGACACCAGCAGGCAAAAATCCCCACAGAACCTAAGTCAGTAACAGGAGCGACCCAGAAGTTATCTCTTGTACCTCTAAGAAGTTGTTGAAGCTTAAAACTGGGATTATTGAAGTACGCGGAGGTCTTCAGTCTGCTCGTTTCTTAATTTGCTGTTAATGTCCTCAAGTTTGTGTTTTTGGCGTACAACGCCTGCATCACTGCAGACACAGCACCAATCCACCTATCGATCTCCTGATCCATCTTTCCCTCCCTCGTGAACAAGACTCCGAGGTCATTCCATTTCTTAAGTGATCTTTATTTATTGGTTCAACAAATAAACCCCAGTGAAAAAAATCATTTAGTTTAGTTTGGGTTTATTGAACAAGGACAGCACAAACGACAATGTTGCATGTAAGGGCAATGCAACCGTTGTTTTCTACAGAGGTTTTCTAACCAGAGGCTCCCCACTGTGCAAGGTTACATTGCAGCAATGTCTTTTCCTGCACATCCAATACTGGTCCCCTGTAAGTCCAGACTGTGACGCCAGATGACGTCTTTTTCATGACGTCTCCTGCATGTCCTGTACTGACGTCCTTTGGACGTTCAGACATAGGTTAAATGTGGTCCAACTGAGGTTGCTGTGGACGTCCTTCTCACGTCCCCGACACGTCGCAGCGACATCATCTTTAGGTCATTTTTGCACGTTCAGCCTATGACGTCCAAAAAAGTCACCCAGCCCGAGGTACAAATGTCCAAGTGGGGTCATCGTTAAATGTCCAAACATTAGACCTAGTTTATGTGTCCTATAGAAGTCCAGAATTGATCTTGGACTGACAGACTCCATATAGACCTGATCTGCACGTCCATGCGACGTTGTGTTTGCTGGGACATTTGCAAACCTGGTCCTTGGTTGGACTTTTAGAGTCAATCAAACAACAGCATTTATCGCATTCATCACCACCCATTAGCTGATAAGATCAAATTTAAGTTTGAGATTAATTGATGTAAATCAGCTACTTTTGTTGCACAATGGCATCACGAGCCCCCCCCCCCCCCCCCCCCCCCCCCCCCCATAATGTTGTTATTTTCTTTCCTTTACAAGAAGACAAAAGGTTTTGCTGTGGTGTGCAGAAAGCAAACATTTTCACTGGGTCAACAGATGTTAGACACAGGGAACAATGCAGGTGCATGAGTTTTTATGAGAGCTACAATTAAAAATACAACATTAAAACTGAGAGTTCTCCTCCTGCTTCCTCCACGAGTGGAGTAGGACGGACACTCAGACATTTACTTGCAGGTCACAAAGGTTGGTCTCCTAAAACAGGAACACTGTTTGGTGTGTGCTGCAACACAACTCGGTGATTTGAGTCATCAGCTGTGTTTGGGTGGGCTTTCACTCCTCTAGCCCTGGCTGCTGCCTCTCCTCTATGCAGATGTGTGATGCAGCTGACAGCTGCATCTGTGGCTGAGAAAAACTCATTTAGTCAACAATTACGTTTGAATAGTAATGTGAAGGTTAATTTAGTAATCAGCAAATCTGCAGCAATAATCGCTGCTCTGAATTAGGACAATGGGAACCGTTTTGTTAGTGAAAGTTTACATGTGAGCAGTTCATTTACTGTAACTGTTCGTTGGCCAACGCTGTCATGGCAGGCCTCTGGTGAGGGTCCTGTCACACAGACCTTGCTCCTGGGGGGGTTCACAGCCAAATGGACTTTAGTTCTTCTGAGAATGTTTTGGTTCTCATCCAAAGAACTTTTACAGGAAAGTTAAAGGTTTGTAGTAAGCGCTCCGTTATCGCTCCCTCTCCTCCCTCCTGAGACACGTTTGGGTCCTTGTAGTCCTCGTTCAACCCGTTTACCTTTTATTACCATTTATGGGCATTGTCATTTATTATTGTGTTCTCTTTTATGGTAACTGTGATATTTATGGAGAACTCAGTCTTGATCAGATCATTTATGAAGGGGAGCAGCTGGAGTAGAGCAGGTAGAAATCCTTGTGCTTTCATCTGTCTTTTAGGACCACTGGTAACACTTTACAATAGTGTTCTGAAAATCGGCTTACCTACTGAGTAACTAATGATGAACGAATGAGGATCTAATGATTACATAATGATTACCTAAGCTTCACAACCACCCCACTTTAGATTTATTATCTATTGATTCCTGAATGATTACTTAATGTATAGTTAGTCATGAAATGACTAGATAACTAATGATTACCTAAGCTTCACACCCACTCCATAGTGGATTTATTAGCTAATGATTCCTTAATGCTTACTTAATGGTTGGTAAATTTGTATTATTTTGTAGTTCTACGTTAAATCTTCTGCTAGCACCTTGTGTCCTGTAACAGCGGCCATGTGACCGTCCATGAAAGGACTGATTAAACACCGGTTCTTCTGTCCATGTCATGATCTCATCTCTACAGTGATGGTGTTCTAACCGACCTGTGGGACACAGTAAGTCACTTGTCCCACTGTAACTCCTAACTCAGTCGGTATGTAGTCAGGAGTTACTGGATTAAAGCTTCTGTCTGTTTTCATCCAACATTTCCAGGTCTGTGTTAACCGACATTCATGCTGCAGTGGTCTGACCTTTAAGTCCTTCAGTTGGTTCTTACGCCCTGGGTCCTGTCTCATAAGTGTGATTGTAATACTGGACTGGTGTCTGCCTCTGCACCAACAGCCTCCCTGTGGAAGCATGGCCCTCAAGCAGCTTTAGAGGGACGTGTAGCCATAGCTGGTGACTAGACGAGCCAGTTTAACTAGAGAGGAGCTCAAATGGACTTTTCACATAGCTGATATGCTTTCTGCCACTCCTGGTCCAAACTTGGCCGTTATTGCTAATGCTGCTGAACAATTTAGTCCATCTGAAGGGCGAGACAAAACAAACAGTCCTGCTTCAACGTGTGATTCAGATTCTGAGTGGAGAACACTTCTCCTTTATTTTTCAGCCAACTTTTCTATTAGACCCATGGGGTGAACACCATGCTAGGATCAATACGGGCCCCATTAGGGACCCCTGTTGGGTCCAGCCTTTAAGAATCGACCTGTCCTCCCCGTTGGGTGAACAGACCCCGCCAGCTGCTGAAGACCATCCTACTCTATTGAGCTGCAGCTCCTAAAGGAGCAGCTTGCTCAATTCAGACCTCTCCTGCATTTTAACTATGCACTGTTATTACAATCATTACAGGATGCCGTTAGAGCATGCTTATCAGCTGTGTTTATTGAAATTGAGCTTCCTGTGAGAGGGCAGCCGAGCAGCTGTTTGTCAGTGAGACCAGACTATTATAAATTCAGCGTTGGAATTGGACTAAACTGTGGCTGATTTGAGAGGCAGCAGAATCAGGAGCTAAACAAATCAGGCAAGGGACAGATGTTAACAGTAGCTATATTTGTCTTGAATATCTGCACGCGTTAACGGTCCAGTCACTGCTGCAGGAAGCACACGTCGTGTGTGTTATGTAACGCTGTAGGTAATCTCCAGGCTGTGCTTTCACCACAGCCTCTGTCTAATGCTCATCTTTTGTTTTGTTTGCCAGCCTCCACTTACCCAGACCTTTGGGACTCTCCATCTATTCATTCTCCATGAATAATGTGTCCCATCTCGTGTCAGATGGAAAGATAATGGTGTCACAATGCAGGACTCACTTCTCCCACTCAGCACAATTTACAATAGACCATTCGATGATTTCCCTGCACTTCATGCCTCAAACTGCTGCCCAGGGAGACGAGGAATTTCAGACCTACACATGCACACTATTCATTCTTGTTGACCTTTGAGTGCTGAGATTCTCCTGATCGCTCATGATTAAACGAGTTTTGTTTGCTCCTTGCAGATGTGCTGACAGGATGCCAGATGCACAGCGGAGCTAAAGGAGAGCCTCTGGCTGTTTCTGTGTGTCACAAACCTTTTTTATCTGATGATTAAACTGTTTGCTTGAGTTGCTCCGTGTAAAACCCGTGATACAAAAGACCCAAACAATCCAGACATGTCATACATAAAACATTCACAAGTCAGAGGGATTTTGCATATTTCATTCTGAGCACTCTGTCCTCGCTGTCTTTTAAAATTCTTGAAATGCTTCTGAAACAAAGCTCCATTGTTGTGCTGAGACTAAACCCAAAGCGTCTGCTCGTCTCTGTGTTCATCAGCATCAGCAGCAGCTACAGCCTCCTCTGTTAGGGTTGTTGATGATGGCTTGTGGGAGGATCCTGTCTAAAGGCTTTAATGGGTTCTTCCTCTGTCCCCGAGTTCTCCTCCTGGTGCCGAGCTACAGTCATGACTCAAAGTGTGGAGAAAGACACAAATCCTGTCTTTTGGATGTTTCTGTCAGCTGTTTCTATACTGGACTACTATCACAATCATTTTCATTAACATGATGTCTAAAAAGTCCATTAGGGCTGCAACAACGAATCGATAAAATCGATAAAAATCGATTAATAAATGCGTTGGCAACGCTTTTCATCATCGATTCGTTGAGTTGTGCAACTTTTTTTGTGTCGTGCAACCTTTATTTAACAGTCAATGCGCGCAGCTCACCTGTAGGCCGCGGCGGCAGCAGAGCAGACCGAGGCAGATCAGAACGAGAGAGAAAGCCGGTGTTTTGATGAGGAACGACCGACACGCTTAGAACATGGACATACATGTCGCACATACAATGAAAAAATGCTCTGTGCAATAAACTATTTTCAGGCGTAGCACTCGTGTGACATCTTCTTTTCAAGTTATTTTTCCCCAACCCCCCAGAACTTTATTGAACAAATGTAAGTTATGTGTTTTTGTGTGAGAAAGATGCTTTTTACTGGCGCACAATGTGATAATCTAGGCGCTGTGGAGAAAAATAGAGGAACCAGAAAACACATAAAGGCAGAAACGGTCCAAAGTTTGGGATCAAACATGCAGCTACGGGCAGGTTGGCTAATGCTAACTAAGCTAGCGGATAGCAGACTCACGCCGTGGGTTCCAAAAAAACATGATGATCATGAAACTAAGAATGACTAAACTACAAGCGGAAGAAAAGTCCCACCATCCTGTTTATTCTTAGCTGTCTACAGCGCTATGGAGCAGCGCCACAGCAGTGGAGTGTTTGCTACGAATCTGCGCATGCGCAACACCGCTCCAGGGTCTATGGCAAGCCGCTGTAGTATGTAATTCACAAACGCTTCTATCTGTGAACATAATTTTATAGCGCCTCTCAAGATAAAAATCACGAGGTGCTTCACAAGAACAAAAAGTAAAATAAAAATAAAAAAATGATTAAAAATATCAAAAAAGGGAAAAGTAGAAATTGTGATTAAAAAAGGATGTGAAAAAAGGAAAATGAATAAGAAAAGGGTGATCAGTGGATCATGGGAAAGGCAGAAATGGTAGACAGCAGAATGAAGAGAAGGTAGCAAAGATCACTCAAAAGCCACCTGAACAGGTGAGTTTAAACTGGATTATTGCCAACCCGTACATTATAGACATGCCACCATTACATTGTTACCAGTAGAAATGAAATGTTATTCAATATCTCAAAAGCTGTAAGACAGTTGAGGTGATTGCATGTTGTTTTGCATGTTATTGAACTGTTTTCTAATAATGTTCTGTTGTTAAATAAAGTAAAGGAAGGAGAGAAAAAATGTTTCCCTAGCAGGTTTTAAATGTTCCCGTTTAATCTGATTAATCGAGTCGAGACCTCATCCGATTCATCGATGATCCAAATAATCGTTTGTTGCAGCTCTAAAGTCCACACCTCCAGTACTGGTCTGAGACCTCTGGTCCAGATCCTGACTGATGGAGCTCATTCTTCATCATCACTGTTGGGTTTGTACTCCTGTCCCTGATGGAAGGTCTGGGGAGTCTCCTGGTACTGGGCTCAACATGTAGATGCTCTGGTCCAGATCCACTTAGACCTCCTAGCCCAGTGCTCCCAGCTCTCTTGAAATATTTCACTCTATATTTAATCTATTTAATACAAGAGTTTCACTTGTTTAAATGAACTTTTTCATGATAATGTGATTTATTGAAAGGTAATGAAACCACAGATGTGGTGGATTCATCAGACTGGTGAGTCTTTTAATCCACACTGAGTTTCTGCATCAGACTGTGTTGACGATATTTAAAGGATTCAACACTTTAGAACATATCTGGGTTCCTCTCAGCCAACGCTGAGCTAACAGTAGACCCATCACTCACTCGGCCCCACTGTGAACCACTGAATCTGCCAAATCCATCAACCTTACCCACAGAGGCGTTTGCCAGGCTGCTGTGAAACTGATCATCTACCTTGGGGATTGTTGGCCATATAAGGGAGCCATATTTTACAGCTCTCTTTAATACTTAATGTAGTTAGGTGCTACAGGCCTGACCATAAAACAGGAGCACATGGATTGAAGGGGCCCAGGACACTTTCAATCAGCCAAAAGCATCTGGGGACACACTCACTTCTCATATCTGACAATTCTGACTGTTGCTGGAAAAATCTGTATGAAGCATTTTTGTGTAACTTCAGGTGTTGGAGTGAAATTTACCACGAATAAACAATGTGTTTACCTCAGAGTGAACTGTTCAGATACAGCATGTCTCCGCATGCCCATCTATTCAATTCAATTCAGTTTAGAAGAGTCGTCTCAAGGCTCTTCACAAAGTAAACATTCCAATACAGTTCAGTTCATTAAGCCAATCAGTAAAAAAGTTTCCTATATAAGGAACCCAGCAGATTGCTTTTTTTCACAGCAGTGTCCCAAAACAAACTCCTAATTCATTGATTTTCTGCTTCCTGATCACGTGATGTGTGACATACACTCATACTAAGCAAGCATGTAGCGACAGTGGGAAGGAAAACTCCCTTTTAACAGGAAGAAACCTCCAGAGGATCCTGGCTCAGTATGAGCAGCCATCCGCTACGACTCACTGGGGATTGAGAAGACAGAGCAGGCACACGCACACACACACACACACACACACACACACACACACACACACACACACACACACACACACACACACACACACACACACACACACACACACACACACACACCACATATATCAAGTAGCGTTTCTATGGCTACACTGTGATTTCTTAGTAGAAGTTCTATTTAGTAAGAGTAAGAGAAACTTTATTGTCTTTATCTGAGTGAATCTATAATTAATTCAATAGGTGAACTAATAGTAGCACATTCTATGTTAAAGAAAGTAAGATGTAATATCAGGAGAGGGAGAATGTTAGGTGGTTGGCAGCAGTGTGCCAGCCGATGGCCCCCTCCATGAGGCCACCACAGCTCAGCAGAACGCCAGTGTAGCTTCTTCTGGGGAGAAAAACACTTAGAGAGAAAATAAAGTTAACAGCTGAAATAACAGGAAATAATGCAATTAGAGAGTGGTG